>JAABKJ010000755.1:41668236-42268236 GCA_011634705.1 Andricus grossulariae | reverse complement strand
AAATTGTTCAGAAATGTTATTTTGTAACTCTTCGCTTGTAAAGTTTTACATTGAATGTCTGGATTTTCAGTTCTAAGTTTCAAACTTTCAAATTTGATTAATTTCAGTACTCGTTTGACATTAAGTAACTTAAAATTAGAAACGTTGAAAATGTTATAATTTAGTTAGATTGAAATATTGAATTTTATATCTTTCAAAATTGTACATTACAACTTGCAAAATACAAAAAATTCGAACAATTTGAAATTTGCAAAATCCAAAATAAGGTTTCCAATTTAAATCAATATTTAAACAACAAAAATTGAAAAAAATTCAATTTGTGCCTAAAAATGAAACCATGCAAGAACTAGGTTTTCGAAGTCAAATTACTCAGAAAAATGTTCTAAATTGGATTTTTAAAACGCAATGCTCTTTAAATTAAAATATTAAAAATTTGAAGCTATTAAGGTAATTCAACATTTCAATCATAGGAAATCTTGTATTGCATTGCTAAATTTTTAATTGTTAATACAATGTTTATAAATAATATTTGTAATGAATTACATAGTTAACAAAAACTTTCTGATAAACTTTCGAGAAAAAGGTTCATTTTCGATTAGCTTTAGGATAACGAGCCAAAAAATGTAACGAATGATTCCAACCGTAAAGGATGTTGAATTTCTTCGAGACAGTTGGCTTCTTGAGTTGATTATCTGTGACTAATCGAGTTGCTTCTTGTAAATTGCACAAGTGCGATTTCTGAAGAAAGAATATTGCTAACGAGAAGATATTTTCTTATTTCTAGACTGTTTAGTCCAATATTCTAATTGCATTCGAAAGTCGAATTTAATTAAATTTTACTTTTATTATCAAATTTGAAAGCCTTTTTGTGAATGGAAAAAAATTTAATTTTGAGGTCTCAATTTTTGATTGCTTCTACGCTGCCGTCGGAAACCAGTGGTGCTAGCAGTCTATAACTTTTTCAACCGCGCAGGCGTCGCGTAGCGAAGGAATGACGAAGAGACTATCCGTGTCTCCCTTACTCCACCGCTGCGCGACGCCTGCGCAGTCGATAGTGGTGATCGACGACTGAAACTCGACGCAGAAACGCTTGGACACTTTTGGTCATATCTCAGGAACTCATCAACATTTTTCAAGTTTTATTGGCTCAAATAAAAGCTAGAATTTTATAGATTGCCTCGCGCAAGCTTCAAATTTTTGTTACAACTTTCCTGGCTCAGGACGCGCGTTGAAGTCAAGGTACAAAATTCAAGAAAATTTTGAATTTTTTTTTAACTTCCGTGTGCTAGTGAAACTTGACTTTTTTTAATTGGAAATTGGGCATTCAATTTGAGCAGTAATTACGTTTACTGACAGGAAGCGAAAAAATGTTCTACTCGGTCCGAAAGCTATTCGCACGTCGGTCGTTTGGAAAGTACGAAGTACTCGTTTAGCAAGATATTTTTTTGTTGTTCCCACTTCCCGTGAGTCGCGTCGGTCTCTACGTATCGTTGCAGTGCGTTTTTGCTTCCTCACCCTGACTCGCTCTCAGCTCTTGTAATGATCTTACGACCAACTCGATTCGTCTTTCTCACTCGCACCACGTCATAATTCATAACTTAACTGCTTACTCTTCCTCCGTGACCGTCCTCTTCGCTTATTTTATTTTCCCTCTCATCTTCTCTCCTTTTTTCTTCCATTCTCTATCTGTCCTTGCTAGTATTTCCACCCTTACACGGCTGTCTATTAGCCACCTTTCATTATGCGGATGTGTTTATTCGACTCTTGCAGAGGAGAAATTAAACTTCTGATGGGAGGGTAGGATTTTACTTCATATTGAGCGGAAAATTGCGATATTATTATGAGACGGGAAAATCGTGGAATGATACAGTACCGCCCAGGAGTAGGATGATACCTGAAATACTAGCGATTAAAGACATGCACTCACTTCTCGCAGGATATTGTCAGAAAAAAAATAATATAGAATAATTACTAAAAAGGGATTGAAAAGTTTATTAAATTCTGCGTCTAATTAGCCATATTGGAAATAATTTTGACAAATAAAAGCTAAGTTATTGAGTTAGAAAAACTGGTCTAATTTCTTATTTTTGCCAACTATCGTGATAATTAGGAAACTAGTGAACATTTTTACAAATACTTGGGCTTATTTTAAGAGGAGATTTTAAGGCTTATTTTTCATTACTTTTAAATAGTTTGCTTGATTATTAAAAATTAATTTAGAAATCCGTGACTATTCAGTCCTTAAATACAACGAGAAAAAAAATGTATTGAACTACAAAAACTGTTTTCTTGAATATTCATGAAAATTTGATTGAATCAAGGAAATTTTGGTTTTGATTCAACAAAATATTTTACTGACACAATCAAATTTTTCGGTTGAATCCACCAAATACTCCATCTTGCAAATGATTTTGTTGAAATAACTAAAAACATTGGTTGGGTCGTCCAAATATTTCTTTGTCCATATAATAACCATATTATATGGTTGAACCAAGAAAAATCTTGATCGTTTAACCAAATTCTTTTTCTTTTAATTTTTGCACTGAATTCATAATAAAAAAAAGTTACCTAAGTTCTAATCAAATTCACTGAAATTTCAGTAATTTTTTCTACTTAAATTCAAGAAAGCACACAACTTTCCTACTAGAAAAAATTCGGATTTTTTCTTGTAGGTGTATATTTTTGGGTTGAAAATTCAACCTTTTCGAAGAAAATTCAATAATTTAATAGAAATTTCAACTATTTGGTGGAAAATTCAACTGTTTTGAAAGAAATTCGATTTTATGAATTGAAAATTATTGTTTTTTTAATGAAAATTTACTTATTCCATTTTTTGTTGAAAAGTGATGTTTTTTTCAGACTAAAAATTCAACTATTTGGTTGTAAATTCGTCTTTTTTGCAAAAAATTAATAATCTTGACTGAAAATTCAACTATTTGGTTACAAATTTATGCATTTCTTTGAAAATTCGTCCTTCTTGTGGAATATATTTTTTTTTTATAATGCAACAGTTTTTTCGAAATTAATCTGTTTTGGTTGAGGATTCAAATATTTTTCTGAAAATTCATCTTTTTGGTTGAAAACTTAACTTCTTTGTTAAAGTTTCCCTGTTTGGGAGTAAAAATTAATTTTTTAACTGAAAATTTAACTATTTCGTTTGAAAATGAACTGTTTTTTAGAAGTTTGACTTTTTTGTTTGCAATTATTTTTTTCATGTGGATATTTAATTATTCTATTTTTGGTTAAAAATTGATTTTTCTAGTTTAGAAATTAAACTATTTGTTTCAACATTTCCGTAGTTTGTTGGAAAAATGTCGTTTTTGGTAGAAAAATAATGTTCTCAGTTGAAAATTCAACTCTTTGGTTAAAAATTTGTGTGTTTTTTTGAAAATTTCATTTTTGTATTAAAAACTAATTTTTTAAACCTAAAGTATAACTATTTGATTAAAAATGAACCTTTTTGTTGAAACTTCATATTTTCAGGTTGAAACTTCAAATATTTTATTCCGGAAATTCGTCTTATTTTCTTAAAAATTTAATAGTATGGTAGAAAATTCAATTATTTTGTATATTTTTTTTTATAATACAAATTAACTTTTCTAAATTAAAATTCAACTGTTCCATTTTTGGTTGAAACTTGATCTTTTGAATTTCAAAAATCAACCATTTAATTAGAAATTCATGTATTTCGTTAAAAATTCGTCGTTTTTGGTAAAAAAAACTTCTTGGTTGAAAATTGGAAAATTTGGTTAAAAATTTATATATTTTGTTGAGAATTCGTCCTTTTTGGTAAAAAAATATTCTTCTTAGTTGAAAATTCAACTCTTTCGTTAAAAATTGGTGTGTTTGTTGAAAATTTCATTTTTGTGTTAAAAACTAATTTTTCAAACTTAAAATATAACTATTTGATAAAAAATGAACTTTATTGTTGAAACTTAATATTTTCAGGTTAAAAATTCAACTATTTCATGTAGAAAATTCGTTTTTTTTTCTTAAAAATTCAATAGTATGGTATAGAAAATTCAAATATTTTGTAGATGATTTTTTCTATAATACAAATTTATTTTTCTGAATCAAAATGTAACTGTTCCATTTTTGGTTAAAACTTGATCTTTTTAGTTTCAAAAATCAACTATTTGATTAGAGAATCATGTATGAAGTTAAAAATTCGTCGTTTTTGGTAAAAAAAAATATTCTTGGTTGAAAATTGGACTATTTGCTTAAAAATTTATATATTTTGTTGAAATTTCGTTCTTTTTTGTAGGAAAATGAGTTTCTTAGTTGAAAATTTGTTCTTTTTGGTAAAAAAATAATCTTCTCAGTTGAAAATTCAATCCTTTGGTTGAAAATTTGTGTGTTTGTTGAAAATTTCATTTTTCTGTTAAAAACTAATTTTTCAAACTCAAAATATAACTATTTGATTAAAAATTAACTTTTTTGTTGAAACCTAATATTTTGAGGTTAAAAATTCAACTATTTTATGTATCAATTCGTCTTATTTTCTGGAAAATTCAATATTATGGTATAGAAAACTCAGCTATTTTGCAGATGATTTTCTTTTATAATACAAATTTATTTTTCTAAATTAAAATTTAACTGTTCCATTTTTGGTTAAAACCTTATCTTTTAAGTTTAAAAAATCAACTATTTGGTTAAAAATTAATGTATTTCGTTAAAAATTCGTCGTTTTTGATAAGAAAAATCTTCTTGGTTAAAAATGGGACTAGTTGGTTTCAAATTTATATAGTTTGTTTAGAATTCGTGCTTTTTAGTAGAAAGTTGATCTTCTTAGTTGAAAATTTATCTTTTTGTTTAGAAATGTAACAATTTGATTGAAAATTTAACTGTTCTGTAGAAATCTCGTCTTTTTAGTTCTACAATTCCAGTTTTTGTTTGAAAATCTATTTATTTGTTGAAAATGGCTCTTTTATAATATTTTTTACTTAAAAATTCCTTCGTTAAAATATCAAACATCATATTTTCTTATTGTAAGTTCATCTTTTTTGGTTAAAAATTCGCAACTACTTGTTTCAAAATTGAACTATTTTATTAATTATTCGGAAACAGTAAGATTTAGCCAAACGCTTCTCTCCCAGATGATCTCACGGTATTTTTTGATAACCTCTAAGTAAATTCACCAAAAAAATTTATTCGGAAAAAATTACGTTAGACAGGGGGTTGTGGGGAGAAAGTCATAAAACCTTATTGACCCTAAAAAAGGGTCTGATAATTAGGAGGCTCTAATTATTCAAGGGAATTAAGATGCCTCAGGTACATTAGGTACAGAGAGGAGTTGTCATGAAATTTCTTATTGTCAATAATTATTAATAATTATTCTGTCTAATTATAGAGTTTTATTTCAATAAATCGGTTTACTGAATATTCCATTTTATTTGAATTATTTTCAAATCTTTACCGCTCTAAAAAAGTACTAGCTAGTAAGTATTCAGTAATAGGGTTCTAGCACCCTGGCATTCTAGTTCTAAAACAGCGCATGCTGTTACACTACCCATAAATCCTCCCACATTAGTTTTACGCCGAAGGCGTACACGCATCTGTTTTGCAACGAGATGGCGCATCTCGAGCAATGAGGGGCAAACCCTTGCAAGACTGAAAAGTTTACGCCCGTGTCGTAGAGAATAGATAATAGAAATATTAAAATAAAGCCATTTTATTATTTAATTTGTATGAAATTTATTCAGCTTTAATAAAAAATCTCTGCAATTAGAAGAAACTCAAAATAAGACTTTGTACATTATTATTTATGGCACAAAAAGTTATTATTTTATCTAAAACTAGCTGCAGCTAATTTTAAAATAAAGTTTTGCATTATTGATGTACAAATTTATAGAGAATTTGATTAAAAATCGCTAAAGGCGTAGCACGTCAAAGTATGTTCATTTAAAAAAGAGTATTAACTTGTTAGATATAAACATTTAAATAAAATTTTCTTCATAAAAGTTGAAATAGACCTGAAAATAAGTATCTTTTATTTCTTGAAATTTGTTGATAAGATTTCTTGCTACGAAGAGAAACAGCTTTGTATTCTGTCTTTGAAATTTTTATTTCTTTTTTCAATGTTTTCTCGAAATTGATCACTTTCATCATAGAATGTCTTAGAAAAAAATGTTCCTCTGGGAGTAGACCAACTTTTGTAAAAAACTTTTTGCTGTAGAATCAAAATTCCAACCAAATAAGCAGAATTTTATTTTTCCTCTTTTTTGAACGTAATTGTTAATTTTTTATGTTAAAAATCCACTGAATCAAAAAATGATACAGGAATTTTTTTTCGTAAATCTGTTTCCTATCCGACGATATATTTTAACTTGAGGAAACCTAAAATTATAAGAGGATTACTGCATTAATTAAAAAATAAATAAAACGCAGAAAAATGCGAAAACTCGATTTTAGGAAAATAAATTTATCCTGTCCACAAAAATAATTCAGCCCGCAAAAAAGTCAGAGGATGTCTTCATTATAAATGAAAAAGTACAGTAAAAAATTGGCAAAACATAAATCGACTTTTTATATTTTCGGTCAAGTCGTCGCCATTTTTTCAATTTTAAACTCTAAAAAAAATGTCTGACAGATTTTGCAAGAGAACGGTGAACACTACCAGAATCCAAAAAGGCATTTTTTACATCAAAATTATATCAAAAACTATATGAGTTTAAAGAAAAAATGGTGTTTTTTGCAAAATAGACGTCAAACTTCAAATACTCGTAACATCGTGATTTTTGTTGTTGTTCTCAAAACGGAAAAATACGTGTCGCCTAATTTTCTCTAAAAAAGAACATACTTCGCCGCCAAGAGATTCTGCGACTTTACGTGTGAACTGTGTTTGTAAGACCTGCCTGATTTTAAATGGATTCGGTCCATTTGGCGAGGCCAAATAGCGAGTGAACCAGCTGACCAACTCAGTCCTGAGATCGATATTTTTTCATCCATATTTAAAAATAAAAGTTAAAGTAACAAGGAAAAAATTTCGGAAAATATTAATAAATATAAAAGGACCGTTTGTGGCTAGGCACACAAAGAGAAAAAAGGAGATGAAAAAAGTTTATTATTGAAAATAAGAAATATCGACCGATGCATTTAGGCTTCACGGCAGAAGTTTGATTTCTATAATTCTCTGTCGGTAAAGAAGAAGAAATTAAATTTTTTTGTTCAGAATTCTAAATATTTAGGACCAGAGATACCTTTCTTAGTTTCCTTGTATTTAGCATGCCAAATTTTCAGCCCGATATCTCATTCCGTGTGGACGTAAATTGGAAAAAAGTACCGATATAAAATTCCAGTTTTATTTTCTTCGAAATTTTTTTTTTTTTTCAAATTTTCCACCGAAACAAAGCAGGGACATGTACTTTATTGCCTTCTCTTTCATTTTCTAAATTTTCAGAGCGATATCTCACTTCGTTTGGAAATTGGAATTTTTAATTAAAATACAATATTTGAGCAATATTTGAAATATTATAAAAAAATTATATACTATATTATTTCCTGAGTTAAGACAACAATTTCCATCAATTATCAAAAATATTGTCCAGCTTGCTTTTCTATTATTTTAGATAGATACTATGAATTACAAAAATGTTGTGAATATTAATTTTATATTTTAATTTAAAAATTGCGTGAGACAACAAAATCGCGCGCTGAGCGAGTATTTCTTCATTCTTTTCGAGTTTATTAAATAATTAAATAAAAATTTTCCACTAAATTCATGTTTGCATTTTTTTTAAATATACTTACAAAATAAATTTTCTTTCTAAATTTGTTACTAAAATAATAAATAATTAATTTAGTTATAATAATGTAATTATTATTAGTTTTCAATTAGAATACTGATAAATAAAATGTTAATCGTATAGTAGAAAACATTTTTAATTCAAATTAGATTTCTAAATAGATTTCTAAATTTCTAAATTTGTGGGATTTGTAGTGGAGAGATTTTTTAACTCGTAGTAAAGTTATGTGTGCCCTTTCGAACCAAATTTACCGTAAGGAACTTCCTTTTGACTTGATCTACATATTTTAACTTTCAAAAGGTGATGATTCATCACTCGGTGACGAAATGATAATTAGTTTGGAAGAAACCTTCATTACCGATACACTTGTCAGAATAAGTTAGGTTGGCTATTTGCTCCGCAGAAATATTTTACCGTGGTAATATTTTGCAGATTACAGCTGATTACAAAACGTGTTCACTGGGTGTTCGTGTTGTTCATTGTTGTGATAGCGATTATGTTGTGTTGCGTGTAATTTTCTACTTGTGCTTATGAGCATTTTGAAAAGAAAAATGACGATTTTCAGCAAGAATCTTCACAGAGGAGTGCAACGTGAGTATAATTTTTAATTTCCATATAAGACCATCACGAAGACCATAATTCTACCATTGCCGATGTACATATTACGAAATAGCCGTAGTGACTCGTCAAGTATATTAAAAAAAATAAATCGAATTTTTTACATTTCAAACTTCTCCCGGAGAAAGTAAACACTTACGTTTTTCTTTTGTTTCATTTTTTTATCTTCCATCTGTCTATTGTTTACGAGCGTTATTAAGGTTATTCAAGAATATTTGATAAAAAAGTTGTTTTTGTGAAAGTGGAAATTTTTGGGGTTATGAGAGGTTAAGTTGATTTGAGAAGTTCATATTTTCTTATTCCCTCAATCATACTTTTGATCATTTTTATATTTCTGGTAAAAAAGCTAATATTTATGCAAGTAGAGACCTTTTTCGGTAACGGTTTCAAAACCGGAAATGAGTTACAATAATTACCAAATTACCGACCCAGCAGCTCCAAAATACAGTTAGGACTGCAACAAAAACCTACTTTTTTGGGGTCCAATCCTGATAGAATTTTAGTAATCCTTTCTTTGTCTTATTTTTGTTGAAAGTACTGTCTTACAAGCGTTTATTTTAATCGAGTTGATTTAAATATTTTCTAAACTTTGTGGTTGTCTTTATTTGTAAAAAAATGTATCAAGATCTGTCAATTATTACGGAGAAATCTCTTTTGAAATATCATGTCTTCTACTCGTGCATAATATCAAGTGAATTTTAACAGTGTCATAATTATCTCGTTACTGACCCTACACTCAATGGTTTGTGCAATAATGAAAATAAATGCAAACAAAGATTATATGGTAAACAGCAGATTATTTCTAGGAAATAACAGTTTTTTAATCAGATATTTCTATTTCCATCGAGACGTATAAAATTAGAGACTTCTAATTTCCCCCACCCCTAAGACAATTTAAATTAATTAAACATTTTTTAATTTAAATTTTCAACCAAAGCAATGAATGTTCAACCAAAAAAGTCAATTCTCAACCAATAAGATTATTTTTCTACCAAAAAAGATGAATTTCTAACAAAATGCATAAATTTGTTACCAAAAAAATAAATTTTCAATGGAAATGAGGAATTTTTAACCACGAAAAAAATTGTGTAACCAAGAAGATTAATTTTTTACCAATAAATACAAATTTTCAACAAAATGGAATAATTAATTTTGCAGTTAAAACATTAATTTTTAATCAGAAAAAATTAATTTTAAATAAAATATGTAGTTATATTTTCAACGAAAGAAATTAATTGTCAAACAAAACAATGAATTTTTCACGAAGAAGATTTATATTTTACGACAAAAAAAGAATTTTCAATAAAATAGATAATTTTTTAACCACAGAAGTCGTTAACCACGGAAATGAATTTTCAACCAAGAGGATTAATTTTATACGAAAAAAAGACGAATTTTTAACAAAATACATGCATTTTCAACTAAAAAGGATAAGTTTTTAACCCGAAATAAAACAAATTAATTTTTAGCTTAATAAAAAAAGAATTTTTAATAAAACGGTTAAATTTTTAACCCAATAAATAAATTGTTTACCAAAACATGCATTTTTCACTAAGAAGATTAATTAAAAAGACGAATTTTCAACAAAATAGTTCATTTTTTTCAAAGAAATTAATTTTCAACCAATAAGATTAATCTTCTAGAAAAAGGTGAATTTTTAAAAATACTCAAATTTTCAACAAAACAGTTCAATTTTCAACCAAAGAAAAGAATTTTTAACTAAAATTATGAGTTTTGAATGTAAAAAAATGCATTTTTCAATAAAACAGTTACATTTTTATAAAAAAAAAAATCTCAACTTAAATGAGGAATCCTTAGCTACAAAAATTAATTTTTGACCAAGAAGATTAATTTTCTACACAAAAAATTGACGAATTTTTAACAAAATATATGCATTTTCAACTAAAAAAGATAAGTTTTTAGCCCAAAATAAAATAAATTAATTTTTAGCTTAATAAAAAACGAATTTTTAACAAATCGGTTACATTTTTAACCCAATAAATGAATTGTTAACCAAAAAGATGCATTTTTCACCAAGAAGATTAATTAAAAAGACGAATTTTCAAAAAAATAGTTAATTTTTTTCAAAGAAATTAATTTTCGACCAAAAAGATAAATTTTCAGCCAATAAGATTAATCTTCTAGAAAAAGATGAATTGCTAAAAACACTCAAATTTGCAACAAAACAGTTAAATTTTCAACCAAAGAAAAGAATTTTTAACTAAAATTATGAGTATTCAATTTTAAAAAATGCATTTTGAATCTAATAGTTGAATTTTCGACCAAAAAGATGAATTTTCAACCTATAAGATTAATTTTCTACCAAAAAAGATGAATTTTTAACAAGTTGCATATATTTTCAATAAAACAGTTACATTTTTATCAAAAAATTTTGTTTTTCAACTTAAATGAGGAAATCTTAAATACAAAAATTAATTTTTAACCAAGAAAATTAATTTTCTACAAAAAAAGGACGAAATTAAAAAAAATACATGACTTTTCAACTAAAAAAGATAAATTTTCAAACCAAAATGAAATAATTACATTTACAGTTAAAATATTAATTTTTGACCATAAAAAATGAATTTTGAATAAAATAGTTAAATTTTCAACCAAATAAATGAACGTCAACCAAAAAGATTAATTTTTTACCATAAAAGATGAATTTTCAACAAAATAGTTAATTTTTTAACTAAAGAAATTAATATTCAAACAAAAGGATACATTTTCAACCAACGAGATTAGCTTTTACCAATAAAGATAGATTTTTAATAAAATACATACATTTTCAACAAAATAATTCAATTTTTCACCAAAGAATTACATTTTCAACAAAAATGAGGTATCTTTAATTACAAAAATGAATTTTCAACCTAGAACATTATTTTTTGACCAAAAAAGAAGAATTTTCAAAAAATACATTAATTTTCATTTAAAAATATGAATTTTAAACTCAAAATAGAATAGTTATATTTGCAGTTAAAAATTTAATTTTTAACCAGAAAAAATAAATTTTAAAGAAAATAGTTAAATGTTCAACCAAAGAAATAAATTGTCAACGAAAAAGATGAATTTTTCACTAAGAAGATGAATATTCTGCCACAGAAAACGATTTTTCAACAAAGCAGATAATTTTATAAGAAAAAAATTAATTTTCAACTATAATGATGAATGTTCAAATAAAAAAAAAATGAATTTTGAAGCAAGTAGTTGAATTTTTGACTAAAAAAATTAGTTTTTAACCATAAAGATTAATTTTTTAATAAAAAAGACGAATTATCAACAAAACCCATAAAGTTTCAACTAAACATATTAAATTTTCAACTTAAAAAGTTTAAAAATTAATTTTTAACCAAAGAAATTAATTTTCAACAAAGTACATGAATTTACAGTTAAAAAATTAATTTGTAATAAAAAAATTATTTATACAAAAAATTAATTATAATAAATTAATTTTCAATTTAAAAAAATTAATTTTTAACCATAAGATTTTAAGCCATAACAAATGGATTTTCAACAAAATAATTAAATTTTAAACCAAAGAAATTAATTACGTATCAACCAAAAAGACAAATGTTTCACCAGGAAGATTAATATTCTACTACAAAAGGCGAATTTTTACCAAAATCATGAATTTTCTACTGAAAAAGGTAAATTTTCAACCAAAAATAGAATATTTATATTTACAATTAACAAATTGATTTTGAAACAAAGAAATTAATTTTCAAGAAAATTCATGAATATTCAACTAAAAAAGATAAATTTTCACCCAAAAATGGAATAGTTATATTTATTGTTAAAAAATTAATTTTCATGCAAAAAAGACGGATTTTCTACAAAATAGTTGATTTGTCAACCAAAAAGATGGACTTTCTTGTTTTTAACAACATTTTTGAATTTTGAAGAAAATAATAAATTTCTATGTTCATTCTCGAAGTTTATAAATTATACAAATAACTTTTCCAAGGTCAACATTGTTATTTAAATAATCGAGTACAAACTGTACAGTATGTTAATTATTTAAAATACTTTTCACAACTTCCATTTTTTTTTAGGAAATTCGATGTTTTCCTTTCTCTTTAAATATTAGTAAAATTTCACACATTTCAAGTTTCGTTTTCGCGCATGAAAAATATAATAATAACAATAATAATAATATAAGAATACTTTCTCTAAAATTTACTTTATTAATTGTTTTTTGTAACAATGGATGATTAAAATATTTATAGTTGTTGTGAAATGAAATTCAGGTTCAATATTGCAAATATTGCAAATAAAGTCGGAAGTGATAAGGAGAGAATTCAAAAGTAAGATATTAATTTGACTTGGCATTTTTTTGAATACACATTAATAAATAACTGAATTTTTTTTAGGATCGCTGCAGGTCTTACTGTTCCTCAGTCCTTCTTTCTCTGAGAAGGTGCGATCCAATTTAAGCAGCATGAAGATATTTTCGAGGAAAGAGCCTACAAGTTTTGTGCCAAAGAGGGTTCTCGTCTTGACGAAGATATCGCGATATCAGTTTGAAAAAATGCGAGAGCCTGACCTCGATGAGTCTCTCTTGAGGCTCAAGCTAAAGGAAAGAGGTTCGGATTACGAGGCCATGCTCACGAGTCATTACAGGAATAAAGCTGCTGAATTAAGAACAACCGAGGTTCTTCGAAAGCTCAATATAGAGTACAAAATCATGGACAGGTAAATCATTAAATTACAATTAATTATCGAAAATTGGAATTTTTCACATGGTGGTCGTAGGTCAGGGAAATCCTGGAAATCAGAGAAAAATCAGGGAATTTTATTGGTCAGGGAAAATCAGGGATAAGTCAGGGACTTTGATTTCTGTAAGAGGCATTCAACTATTTTGTTGAAAAGTCGTTTTTTTTGGTTTGAAATTAATTTTTCTAACTGAAAATGTGACTTCCATTTTTGTTTGAGACTTGATCTGTTTTAGTAGAAATTTCCTCTTTTTTTTATTGAAACTGCAACTTTTTGGTGGAAAATTCAACGGTTTTGTTGAAAATTCCACTATTTTGGTAGCAAACTAACTTTGATCTTAATTGATCTATTTAGTTGGTTCAGTCAGTTTCAGCTAGTCAGTTTCGATTTGAAAATTCTACTGTGTTTGGTAGAAATTTCATCTTTTTTGGTTGAAAATTCAACTATGTTGTTGAAAAAGCCCCGTTTTTGGTTAAAAAATCTTGTTTTGGGTTGAAAATTCAACTATTTTGGTAGAAAATGAACTTTTTTGTTGCGAATTCATATTTTGTTTTTGAAATTTTAATTTAAATCTTTTTTTGTTGAAAATTGAACTACATATTTTTTTAAATTTCGTCTTTTCGGTTTAAAACTTTATTTTTTTTGGTAGAAAATTTATCTTTTTTGCTTGAAAATTTAACTGTTTTGTTGAAAATTTCTCCTTTTGCGTTGAAAATTCAAATATTTTGGTGGAAAATTAACTTTTTTGTTTAAAATTCATATTTTGTTGTTGAAAATTGAACTGTGATATTTTTGGTTGAAAATGCAACTATTTTTTGAAAATTCGTCTTTTCGGTTTAAAACTTCATGTTTTTTGGTAGAAATTTTATCTTTTTTGCTTGAAAATTCAACTTTTATGCTGAAAAGTCTTCTTTTCTTGTTGGAAATTCAACTGTTTTGGTAGAAAATAAACTTTTTTTTGTGAAAAGTTCTTATTTTGTTGTTGAAAATGCAATTTTTTTTTGTTCATTCGTCTTTTTGGTTAAAAAATGTTGTTTTTTTTAAATAGAAATTTCATCTCTTTTGGTTGAAAATTCAACTGTTTTGTTGAAAATTCATATTTTGTTGTTGAATGTCTTCATGGTTCAAAAATTAATTTTTTGTTTTAAAAATTTATTCTTTCCTTGTCGAAAATTTAACTGCTTAGTTGAAAATTCAACTATTTTGGTAGAAAATTAGCTTTTTTGTTGATAATTCATATTTTTGTGTTTAAAATTCAATTGAAATCTTTTTTGGTTGTA
Organism: Andricus grossulariae; assembly: GCA_011634705.1. Taxonomy (NCBI): domain Eukaryota; kingdom Metazoa; phylum Arthropoda; class Insecta; order Hymenoptera; family Cynipidae; genus Andricus; species Andricus grossulariae. The sequence goes on along the minus strand of JAABKJ010000755.1, from coordinate 42,253,877 downwards.
AATTCGTCTTTTCGGTTCAAAAATTCATCTCTTTTAGTTAACTCTCTGTTGTACATTTTTCTTTTTGGATTAAAAATCCATTTTTTATGGTAGAAAAGTCATTTTTTTGTTTTTGAAATAAATAATTTATATATTATATTACATGTAGAATTTGTTTTTGAATTGTAGGCTGAGCATAGATAGTTCAAGTGTAGCTTGGGCCGATTTAATCTTGCCAGTTGGAGGTGACGGAACTTTTCTTTTGGCCTCCAATTTGATCACGGACAACAAAAAACCAATAATGGGCATTAATTCAGACCCAGAGTCTTCGGAGGGTTTTCTCCTCTTGCCGGCAAAATATACGCACAATATACCGGAAATATTTAGGAAGTTGAAGGATGGCGAGTATAAATTCGTAATGAGGAGGAGGATTCGGATTACTTTGAGGGGAGACAATATTTGGAATCCACCTTCACATTTACATGAGAAGTGTCGAGGGTCTCCGAATCAGAGGTAAACTCTCTACTTTTATTTTTATTTTCATTCTCACTACTTGTATTATGTCATCCTTGAACTAAATCATAGTCATTCTGTGGTATAATAACATGTTTATAAAATTCCTTGCGTCAAGAACGAACATTTACGCATTGTCAGAGAATATTTTTTCAAGGCCTGATGATGAGATCTGTTAAATTATGCAACCAAGTATAAATTATTCAACCAAGTATTATAGAAACAATATGGTTTACCTGGTGGAAATGTTAGAAAATAATTTATAATATTTTATGTGCCATGTACACTGTTGACATTTTTTTGAACCTAGAGAGTTCTTTTGTTTGTTTTTAGGCTCTATTTTGAAAAAGAAGAGGATATTGTAGATACATCTCAGGATCTGCCAGAGGAACGACGATTACCGTGGTTAGCTCTGAACGAAGTAAGGCTTTAAATATAAATTCAGACTTCACATTCTTTCCCCTATTGCCCTCTTTTCCCCCTTTTTTAAAAGAATTCCTCTTTTTCTTCTGTTTTCAAGAAACTTCCCCTTTCCCCCCTTTTCTCATTTTTTTATAATTGCGAACTGAATTAATAGAACCCAATAAGTAAATCCAACTATTTTTTGTTGAAAGTTCATTCTTTTTGGTTAAAAATTCCCCTATTTGGTTGAAAATTTAATTATTTGGTTAAAAATTCGTCTTTTTGGATAGAAAATTCCATCTATGAGTAAAAAATTCAACTATTTTTTTGAAAATTTAATTTATTTTGTTGAAAATTCAACTATTTTGTTAGAAAGTCATATTTTTGGTCGAAAATTCAACTCTTTTGTTGAAATATCATCTTTTTGGATTGAAAGTTTATCTTTTTTGTAGAAAAGTCATCTTTCATTGTTAAAAATTAACTTTTTCATTGGGAATTCAAATTTTCCGATTGAAAATTCAGCTGTCTTCCAAAAAATCGTTTTTTGATTTGAACTTTTTTTAGATAGTTTTATTGTACTCATAGCCTTCTTTTTGATTGAAAAATTATTTTCTTAAAAAGTTATATTTTTTTTGTAAAAACTTCAACTGTTTTGTTGAAAATTCGTATTTTTTTTTAGAGTAAATTAATCTTTTTGGGTAGAAATTGAATATCTTTTTAAATTGAAAATTCATCTATCTTGATTTAAAATAAACTTTCTTGTTGAAATTTTAACTGTCTTCTGAAAAATTCGTCTTATTGGCTTGAAAATTCTACTGTGTGGTTAAAAATTTAATTATTTTGTTAAAAAATCGTTCTCTTAGCTTAAAAGTTCAACTATTTGGTTAAAAATTGATCTTTCTTGTTTGAAAATAATTTTTGTTGTCAAAAATTAATTTTTTTGGGTTTAAAAATGAACGGTTTTCTAAAACATCAGACCTTTTTAACTGGAAAACTCAATTATTTTGTTGAAAAGACATCACTTTTGGTAGAAAATCTTTTTTGTTTGAAAATTCAACTATATTGTTTAAAATTCGTTTTTTTTTTTAAATGCAACTGTTTTTAATTTTAAAGTAAAGTCTTTGCTGAGAACTATTATTCTTTATTCATTATTTTATTCATTATTATTTATTTATTATTTGAAATTAAATCTTTTTTTTTTTGTTGAAAGTTGAACAATATTAAATAATATGATGTTAATATTTTTTGTCTAAAAATAATAAATGTTCATAAATAATTTATGTTTAAAACATAAATGTTTTTTGTTGAACAATATGGTTTAAAATTCGTCGTTTTTCGTTGAATTTAACTGTTTTTAATTTTAAAACTAAGTCTTCGTTGAAAATTAAATTTTTTTTGTTGGATATTAATTTTTTCAAATGAAAATAAAACTGCTTGAATTGTTAAAAATCTTTTTTTGTTGTTAAAAATTCAACTATTTAGTTGAGATATGAACTACTTTATTGAAAATTAATTTCTTTGGTTGATGATTCATTCTTTTGGATGGAAATTCTACTTCTGGTTGAAAATTTAACTGTTTCTTTGACATTTCGTTTTTTTTTATGAATTCAACTGTTTTTTGATTAAAAATAAAAATATTTTTTGATTGATTTGTCAACCATTATATTTTTCGTCGAGAATTAATCTTTTTTGGATTGAAAATTCATAGTTTTTGGCATAAAATAAACTTTTTTTTGGGAAATTCAACTTTTCTGATTGAAAATTCAACTGTCTTCTAAAAAAATGCATCCTTTTGTCTTGAAAATTCAAATATTTGGTTTTTGGTTGAAGCTTAATCTTTTTTGTTTTAAAATTTAACCGTTTGTTTGAAAGTTCAACTGTTTTGTTAAAAATTCGTCTCTTGCTTGAAAGTTCAACAATTTGGTCATAAAGTGAATTTTGTTGTTGAAAATTCATCTTTTCGAGTTTCAAAGTCAATGATTTTCCAAAACATTCCACTTTTTAATTTAAAAACTCAACTCTTTTGTTGTAAATACAATATATTTCGATTTGAAATCTTATGAATTGAAAGCGTTCCATATTGAATTTTACATAGTACCTACATGAATTTATTCTCCGATTTTTTTAATAATCATCCTATTTCCCCTGTTTTGAGATAATTTTGGGCTGTGAAATCTGTACATTTTTATCAATTTATAATTTATATTAAGATTTATAATTAATGTTTCAATTTTTTCAGGTATTTATAGGCGAAACTTTATCTGCAAGAACAAGTTCCTTGCTCATCAAATTGGACGAGGAGGAAAAATATCACAAGGTTAAAAGCTCAGGTTTGTGCGTAAGCACAGGAACAGGTTCAACTTCCTGGTTCAGGTCGATAAATTGTTTGAGTCCCCAAACGGTCAAGGATGTTTTGAGCATAGCAGATCCCCAGAAAATGTACACGGGCGAAGACGTTGAGAATATTTGTTCCGAGTACAACAACAGGTTGCAATTTTCAGCTGGTAAGAATAAAAATTAGTTCCCTAATTTTCCTTTTTGTTCTAAATTCGGATTTGATGTTAGTTAAATTAAAATTGATAATATTCTGGGTGGCCACTGGACCGGAAAACCGGAAAAACCGTGAAATGACAGTGAATTTATTTTTTTACCGGGAATTTAACAATATTTTTAGACAAAACTCTATCTAATCACTTAACATATCACAAATTTCATATCACATGATATAATGCAATTTAAAATAAGTTCGATTAATAACTTTTTTTAAATGTTAAGTTTAATTATTAACTTTCTCAATTATTACATCGTTCAGTTTATAATGCGTAATTCTAAAATCTTTTATCTTACAAATTTTCCATTTTAGGTCTTCATTTTTAGCGTACTTTTTCAATTTAAAGAATATTAAAATGCAGTTTTGAAGATTTATGTATTAAATTATTTATAAAAAAAACAACGTTTGACTTTCACAATTCTAATTTTAAAAGAATGGGGAGAGCTTTTGGCATTTAATGATTTCCCAAATTGGAAGACGAACTTTTTTGTTTTTAATATTTTTATTGAGTTCAAGGCGTGCGAATTTGATATTTTGTAACATTCTTATTAAATTTCAAACGGGGAATCTTTAGTTCTTAATTTATGTTGAATTGGGTAAGGGATATTTTATATTTTTCAGATGTTTATCGAGTTGGTAAGGATGAAATTTTGATTTTCAATTTTTTCTGAATTGGAAGAGGCCCTGCTTTTATTTTGATCATTTTTATGGAGTTGGAAGGATCACAATTTTGGTTATTAATATTTTTCTGAATTAGAAAAAGCCATTTTTTATAACTTTTTTTACTGAGTTTAAGGGACGAATTTTTTTATTTTAAAGAATTTCATTAACTTGGAAGGGAGGAAATTTTGATTTCCAATTTTTTATGAATTGGAAAAGGGACAGTTTTTTGTCTTTGTGATTTTTATCGAGCTGTAATGGAGGGAATTTTGGTTTTAATTTTTTATAAATTGAAACAAGAACATTTGAAATTGAATTGTTTAAAACGGAAAGCCTTGAATCGTTAAATTTTCAGAAAGCTTGATTCAAACTTTAAGCGTTATCATTTTAAATTTTCATTTCGAAAAAATTCGTGTAAGTTTAAGAGATATTTAAAAGTTTTTAATAGATTTAAAAATAATTTGAAACTTGAAAGAATGCACAAAATTTAAAACAAAATATAGATTTTTGAAAATTTCTAAATAAAATTTTAAAGCTTTTTAAGTAGTTTGAAAGTTTTTAAGGTATTACAATTTTTTCGTTAAGATTCCTGGGAAAATTTAGAATTATTTTTTATTTTGAAAAATTAACTTGAACAGAATGTTCAAAAAGATTTCAAAACAAAAACAAATTTGGATAAATAAATAACAATTGAACAATTATTAATTTAGAAAAAATTCGAGTAAGTTTAAGAGATATTTAGAAATATTAAAAGATTGAATAATAACTGAAAACTTGAAAGGATTTCAAAAAACTTACAAAAAATGTAGATTTTTGAAGATTTCAAACAAAAAATTTAGAAGTTTTTTTCCCATTTTGAAAGGTTAGAAGAGAATAAAAAAATTTATTAAGATTCCTAGGAAAATTAAAAATGATTTTTTATATTGAAAAATTAATGTGAATAGAATATCTGAACAGAGTAAAAGATTTCGAAAATTGTGAGAAAAATCATCCGGAAGATTTCAAGGCAGTTTTTTATTTTGCAGGATTTATTGAATACAATAAAATTTTGAAGCTTTTTAAGTATTTTGAAAGGTTTCAAGATGATAAACAATTTTTCTTAAGCGTCCTGGGATTTTAATTGATTTTTTATTTTCAAACAATCATTTTAAGAGAATATTTTAAAAAATTTCAAAAGAGAAACAAATTTTGACGAATAAATAATAACTAAACAATTATTAATTCAAAAAAAGTTACAGCAAGTTTAGGAGATATTTAGAAGTTTTGAAGAAATACAAAAATAATTGAAAACTCGAAAAGATTAAAAAAAAATTAAATTAAAATATAGATTTTTTGAGATTTTCAAATAAAATGTTGAAGCTTTTTAAGAATTTTGAGAGGTTTCAAGATAATGCAAGAATTTTCTTAAGATTTCTGGGAAAATTTAAAGTGATTTTTTATTTTGAAAAGATACATAATTTTAATAGAATATTTAAAAAGATTTGACAAAATGTTACGAATAAATAATAATTGAACAATTATTAATTTAGAAAAATTTCGACTAAGTATAAGAGAAATTTAGAAGTTTTGGAAAGATTAAAATATAATTGAATATTTGAAAAGATTCCAACATTTTTTTAACAAAATGTAAATTTTTGAGGATTTTGAAATAAAATTTTGAAGCCTTTTAAGGATTTTGAAAGGTTTCAAGATAATGCAAAAATTTCCTCAATTGAACAATTATTAATTTAGAAAAAATTCGATTAAGTTTAAGAGATATTTAGAAGTTTTGAAAAGATAAAAAAATAATTCGAAACCTGAAAAGATTTAAAAAGTTTTAAAACATAATGTAGATTTTTAAATATTTTGAAATGAAATTTAGAAGCTTTTTAACTATTTTTAAAGTTTTCAAAAGAATAAAAAAATTTTATTAAGATTTCTAGGAAAATTAGAAATTATTTTTTATTTTGAAAAATCAATGTTTATAGAATATTTTTAAAAATTTCATCAGATGTCAAAAATGATATAAAAACAATAATTTGGAAGATTTGAAGAAATTTATTTTTTATTTTTCAGGATTTACTAAAAGTTTTGAGGAAAAATTGAATAATTTTCAAATATATTCAGAAGTATTGAAATGATTAAAAAATAATTGAAAACTTGAAAAGATTTTTAAAATCTTGCAACAAAGTTTAGATTTTTGAAAATTTTTAAATTTAATTTTGAAGCTTTTTAAGGATTTTGAAAGGTTTCAAGGCAATAAAAAAATTTTCTTAAGATTTATACTTATATATTTTATTTGAAAAAATAATAATTTTAAGAGAATATTCAAAAAGATTTCAAAACAAAATTTGACATATAAATGACAATTGAACAATGATTAATTTGTAACGACTTAAAATTAAAATAATTCAACTTATAGTTTAAAAAGTATTGAATTAAAAAAAGTTTAAACTTTCAATATTTAATTTTTCTCACTTAAAATTGCTTAAAATGATATAATTCTGAAAATTTACAAATTTGTTGATTCATTCTTCAATTTATGGTGTTTAAAATAATAGGTTGGATTTATATTTTTTTGAATCTTCGAACTTACAATTTACAAAAGTTAAAATTTTTGTATTGTGCAGTTTTACGACATTTAATTTAAAATTGTTTAATTAAAAAGTGTTAAAAAATTCAATTTTATACTTGTAAATTATTAAGTGTTTGAATTAAAAAAATGTTATGCTTTAATTTTAAAATTGAACTGTTAAAAGTTTAAAACTCAAAAGAGTTTCACTTTGGGTGTTTTAATTTGTAGTTCAGTTTTCATTACTTCAATTAAAAAAATGTTTAGCTTTTAGAGTTCGAATCTTTAAATTTCAATTTTAATAACAGTTTTGGTAAACCGGGAAATAATCGGGAATTTTTGTTCTCGATTAAAACGGTCACCGTGAATTAAAAGCATCCATTTTATGCCTGTACATTATAGAGCGTTTGAAGAAAAAATGTCTGAATTAAAAATTGTTTAAGCTTCAATTGTCAAAGTTTAAAATTCAAAAGAGTTCCACGTTGAGTGCTTTAATTTGCAGTTCAGTTTTGATTACTTAAAATGAAAAAATTTCAGTTTCAAAAGAGTTCGAATTTTTTAATTTCATTGTCTGTGAAAAATCGTTGCGAACCGGGAAATAGCCGGAAATTGTTTTCCACGAATAAAACGACAACCCTGAATATTACCGAAGTTTTAAATTTCAGAGGACGCAAGGATGAACTACGCGATTCGTGACATGATAGTTTCGGAGACATGGCCACTTCCAAAAAATATGCATCCTAGAGGATTCTGCATGAGGGTGATGGTTCGATCCCTCTGCCACGATTCTGGACTTGTACTTGACGGCGGTATTTCGGTTCCCTTTCCTATGGGAACCATAGCAATTCTAGAAACTCATCCTGAAGATTCACTACGAAACATCGTTTTAGAGTAACTAAGAAAAAGTAAAAATACTTTCTTCCGAGACAAGCCCCGAGCTTTCTGTGTTTTTGATACAAAGACTACCTATATTTTCTACTTAAAAATCTCTCGATTCGAGACCACAATAGTCTGACTCTCCTTTTTAGATCAGGTGTTCTCGATGAGAGGATGAAGATGTGATAAAAGCCGGTAGGAGGTTTCAAAGAAAGGATTTCTACAATTTTCTTTATTTAAAAGACTAAGATATTCTCTTCGTGTACAGACCGTGGTTTCCTTGTTCAATGCAGTTTAGAACCACGATAATCGCACGCGTTTAAAACCCATGACGCACGAAAATCATGTAATTATTTTTTCGCGGAATTGAGATGTAAAGATAAAACTATATAGAATATTTTCTGAGAGATCCTCAGGAAAAGGAACGTCATTCCCTAGTGGATTTTGAAATGTTCAAATAAGATCGATAAAAGAGACGAGATAAAAATGACGTTGATCTGTGATCATCAGCATTTAGTTACCTGATCTCGTGAAATCGGGAATATGATCATCGAACTCTGTAGAAACTTGTATAAAACGTATTGTTTGTATCTGTAGGGTTTAAAAAACTTGTTGGGTATGTCATCTTTATTTAGAAGATGCTTAGGAAAAGATTTATGTAAAAATTTACTTGGTGTTGGTGGAAAGTCCAATTCCAGGTTCTACGCAGTACCGAGAAATCTGCGGCGATTTTTATTTTTTATATGTACCTATCCACTGTATGTGTAATAAATTTTGACTTTCATATGTGCAATTTTCTTGCGAAATAAAACAAAACTGGACAAAGTGCAGGTTTCTTTCATTTATAATGAGATATTTAGTTTAAAATTCACGATTTTTTAATCGTATGCAGCATTATATCAATTAAAATGGGACGAGTGATGATAAAAAGCCGCGAATAAATTTAAAATATTGAATTTAAAATTATTCTGTTATAATTTGAAGTAATTGATTAATAAATAAGTTTTTAATTATATTAATGGATTATATACGTATATAAATGTTAGTTAATAATATCATAATTTTTGTTCTAAAAATATTTCAATTTTGATTAATTAGAGAAATATAGGGATACAAAAAATCTTGCAAAAGTCAGGGAATTTCTATAAGAGAAAATTTAAATAACTGTCCAGAGTCATAAATTAAAAATTTTGAATTTGAAATTATTTTATTCCGTTTATAAAAGTTTCTATGTTCAAAATGTTGCTTGATTCAGATTGTGATCATTGAATATTAAGAAGTTTTGTGGTCTTGTATTTATATTTCTGGTTCTTTTTTTCTGTAATTGCTTAGTTCCTCGTGACGATTATATGTTTAGTTCCAATTTTATTATTTGGTTGAAAATTCAACCATTTTAGTAAAAAATTAACTTTTTGCTGAATATTAATATTTTGGCGTTGAAAATTTAAATGAAATCTTTCTTGGTTGCAAATTCAACTATCCTTTTTTTAATTCGTCTTTTTGGTTTAAAAATTCAACTGTTTGACAGTTAATTTTGTTTGGATAAAAATGGATCTGCTTGGTTAAAAAATCGTATGTTTAGTTAAATTTAACTTTTTTTAATTTAAAAAACTATTCCAGTTTCAGATTTGTAATTTTAATTAAAAATTTATTTATTAATTTATTTGAAAGTTCCACTATTTTGTTGCAAAATGTTTTTTTTTCCAATTGATCTTTTTAAGATGAAAATTCGTCTTTGTTGTTAGAAAAATAATCTGCTTAGTTTGAAATTTTCTCTTCTTTGGTTAAAAATGCAACTGTATGGTTGAAAATAAACTTTTTTGTTGGATTTTAAAATTTTTGGGTTGAAATTACAAATTTTTTACAGAAAATTCGTCTTTTAGCTTAAAAGTTCAACAATTTGGATGAACTTTTCTTTTCCTTGGCTGAAAAATCTTTATTTTTCGAAAATTCGTCTTTTTGGTTGGAAAATGTATTATTTTAATTGCAAATTTGATTGAAATATCAACTATTACATTTTTTGTGTAAATTCATCGTTGCAGGTTGAAAATTCATATTTTGATGTTGAAAGTCGAACTCAAATTTTTCTTGTTTGAAAATTCAACTATTTTTTTGAAAAATCGTCTTTTTGGTTTATAAATTGCATCTGTTTTAGTAGAAATTTAATAAAATCTAAATTAAATTTTTTATTGAAAATTCATTACTTTAGTTGAAAATTCATCTCGTTGGTGGAAAATTGGACTATTTTGTGGAAAATACATTTTTCTCTTTTTGAAAAATATTTTTTTTACTGAAAATTTAAGTGTTACATTTTTGGTGGAAAATTTATATCTTTCAGTTGAAAATTCAACTATTAGTTTCAAAATTTCGTATTTTCTTGTGGAAAATTAATCTTCTTGATTGATTTTTTTTTACTTAAATTTGTTTTTTCAACTAAAAATATAACTTATCCATTTTTGATTGATAATTCGAAAATTGGTCGTTTTGGTAAAAAAATAATATTTTTGGTTTTAAATTTTCTCTTTTTTGGGTAAAAATGCAACTGTTCGGTTGAAAATTTAAATTTCCGGGTTGAAAATTCAACTGTTTTACAAAAAATGTCGCCTTTTGGCTTGATATATAATTTGGATGAACTTTTGTTTTCTTGACTGAAAAATCTTTATTTGTTGAAAATTCGTCTTTTTGGTAGAAAAATTCATCATTTTAGTTGAAATTCATCTCTTTGGTGGAAAATTGGGCTATTTTGTACAAATTCTTTTTTTTTTTAAATTAATTTTTTTACTCATAATTTAACTATCAAATTTTTTGGTTGGACATTTATCATTTTTAGTTGAAAATTTCTGGTAGAAAATTAATCTTCTTCGTTGAAAATGTTTTTTTTTTGTTTAAAATTTGTTCTTGTTTTTTGTTCAAAATTTGTTGTTTTTTCAACTTAAAATGCAACTGATTCATTTTTTATTGAAAATTGTTTTTTTTTTAATCGGAAAATCTGTTGAAAATAATCATTCAATGGTATCCTGTGGTGGAAAATTGGACTATTTTGTTAAAAATTCTTTTTTTTTTCAAATTCACAATTAAATTTTGTAATGAAAATTTAACTATTACATTTTTGATTGAAAATTAATTTTTTTAGTTAAAAATGTAATGTTTTTGTTTTAATTTAATCTTTTTTGGTAAAGCTAATTTTCTTGTTTTAAAATTCTAATTTCAGATTTTGAAATTAATCACCTTTCAATTGCATCTTGTTTGTTAAAAATATCAAGTAACTATTACATTTTTTTGAGAATTCAACTTTGAAGGTTGTAAATTCAACAATTATGTTGAAAATGTAATTATTTTGTTAAAATGTCATTTTTTGGGTCGAAAATCCGTTCTTTTGGTTTAAGAATTAATCTTTTTGGGTTAAAATGAAAAAAAACTTATGGAATTTTTAAATTTCAATCTGAAATCGTTTAATTCTGTTCATAAAAGTTTCTATGTTTAAAATGTTACAAAATTAAAATGCTGCTCCTGGAATATTAATGGTCAATGAAAATGAAAAATTGCTCAAGGAAAAATCAGGGAAATTTCAGAGAATTTGGAAAATTAAGTTTTTCAGTAAAGCTTCAAAATTATATGTTTTTGTTTGATTTAGTAGTAAGAATAATAATCACTAAATTTAAGTTTAAAACATTCATATTAAAGCGCCATTGTCGATGCTAGACTACCAACATTGTAAAAAAATATTTGCGAATAAACAAATATGAAAAAAATCAAGGTCCACTGCATATACGAAATTAATAAAACTCAAAACTTCCTTTTAAATCAATATTCAGGTATTTCAAGTTTTTATTCGATCTGAATCTCAAATTTGTCTCAAAAGTATCAATAAAAAACATATTTAAAATATTGGTAGCATTGTCAAGGTGTGTGATGCATAGCGATTAGGTATTTCAGGTTGAGTGGGGAGAATCCAAGATGTCTGCATTCCGAGGGCCAAACAATAATATTAATTGCATAAGAAAAAACCATATTTTTTTTGATAACTTAGAAAATAATTATTTTTTAACCTAAGTGTATTTGGATATTATTTTTTATTTGTCGAAAACTATTCAATGAGATGATAAAATTGATTAAAACATATTTACAACGATTCTATTATATAATTAAAGAGCTTTTTAAAAATAAAAAATAATATTCAAATACATTTATGGTAACAAACTATTTTTTTTTAAAGTTATTAAAAAAAATAAGTTTCGTCCTCTGCAATTGGTATCAGTGCTCCCAACGCGGGCACCTTGCACCACTGCCTTTGCGATGCATAAGGAGGTTCATTGACTGCCGTTCGCGCGCTTATTTAAAATGTTAAGAAATACAATTTTTTTTTATTTTCCATTAATGATTAAAAATAATTATAATTTAACATGTTTGAGTGGTACGTGGATGATTTGTAATATATTCTGAGCATCAGGTCAAAAAATGAAATGAGTATTCAGTAAATAAAAAATATCATGTTATGTAATGTAATCTTTTTTTTTTTTTTAAATTGATTGTACTAATTTATGCTTTAGAAATTGCGTATATCAATGAAAATAAATATGCAAATATTATTAATAATTTTATTTATAATAAATGAAAAAAATTGTATTTTTTATCATTTCAAATAAGAGCGCGAACGGCAGCGAATGAACCTCCTTATGCATCGCATGCGCAGTAGCAAAGGTGCCCGCGTTGGGAGCACTGATTGGTCAAAGATAATATCTTTGGATTGGTATTATTGTTTGGCCCTCGGCGTACAGACATCTTGCGAGCTGACGTCACAACATGAAATACCTGATTGCAAAGATCTGATGTTATAATGTCAGCTGGAATTGCCAGCCTGGAAATGGAAAGGTGTGAGTGTGCGTGAAGTGTTTATGAGATGCAGAAGTGAACAGGCAACAAAAGATTTTGAAAAAATAATACAATTTGGTGGCGTTCAAAAATAAGGTGTTACAGTGCAAAACACATTTTTTGGTGATGTGATTCGCAAGAGAAATTGTTAAAACCGGTTAGGTATGTAGTTTTCATCAAAAACAGTTTTTTATTTTTACTTAATTTATACCTAATATTCTTGGTGTTGGAAGGTAATTAAATATTTAATTAAATAATAATTTACTTGAAAAGTTGAATTCTATTGAGAATATGGTCAAAAGACGAGCATCAACAAGACGAATTTTGAGGTTAGGTGAACAATGACATTTGCTCGCATTTTCTGTTTTTTCATCTGTTTTAATATGGGCTTAATCATTGGTGAAGATTTATGTGTTCCTGAAATTATTAATCGCATTATGCAAACTATTACATCTAGTATGCAAATTCAATTTTAATAATTTTTGAACGGATTTTAAGATATGTTTCCTATACTGTTATTGGCCAAAATGACGTAATTGAGTTCTTTGTTTAATTATTCCCAACAATGTCTCTGTTAATTTATCAAATTAGATAGAAATGTTATCAAACTTTTTCTTTTATTAAGTTTTAAATTTTGAAGTAAATCTGTCGAAAACTCGTTTCAATTGACAGTTCTTAATATCTTTTTTTAATTTATTAAATTAGATACAAATATTAACAAACCTTGTCTTCTTTTCTTAAGTTTAATATTTGGAAGTAAATCTGTTGAAAACTCGTTTTAATTTACAGTTGTTGTCTTCTTTTATTAAGATTCAAATTTGTAAATACATATATCTGTCGAAAACTTGTTTTAATTTATAATTCCTATGAATATCTTCGGTAATTTATCAAATTAGATACTCATGTTACCAAAGCTTATTTTATTTTACTATCTTTCAAATTTTGAAGTAAATCTGTCAAAATTTTATTTTAATTTACAGTTTCTAATAATATATTTTTTAATTGATCAAATTAGATACAGATATTAACAATCCTTGTCTTCTTTTATTAAGTTTCAAAATGGGGAGCAAATCTGTCGAAAACTCGTTTTAATTCACAGTTCCTAATAATATATTTTTTATTTTATCAAATTAGGTACAAATATTAACAAGCCTTGTCTACTTTTATTAAGTTTGAAATTTGGAAGTAAATCTGTTGAAAATTCGTTTTAATTTACAGTTGTTGTCTTCTTTTATTAAGTTTCAAATTTGTAAATACATATATCTGTCGTAAACTCGTTTTAATTTACAATTTCTAAGAATATCTTCGGCAATTTAGCATATTAGATACAAATATTACCAAAGCTTATTTTATTTTACTATCTTTCAAATTTAGAAGTAAATCTGCCGACAAAACGTTTTAATTACAGTTACGAAGAATATCTTTGGTAATTTATAAAATTAGATACAAATAATACCAAAGCTTATCTTATTTTACTATCTTTCAAATTTAGAAGTAAATCTGTCGAAAACTTGTTTTAATTTACAGTGTTTCTGTGGTTTTTGTTTTCAATTTCATTAATCGGGAATTCAAGCACACAAACTAAAATATATTACTTTCATAAATGTAAAATCATAGTTTATATATTTCTTCAGTTTATTAGTACTTTTATCCACTAGAAAACAAATGCGTTCTACGTGCTCGATTATTATTTTAAGTTTAAGAATACCAATTTCTGACGAAAAAAGCTACAACATAACCTAAAATTGTTCAAATATTGTAAACATTCTTTAAAATCGAATGATTATTATTATAACTAATATCAAATTTAGACGAAAAATACTAACATAATATAAAAAAAAACTTGTTTAAGATTGTGAATATTCTTTTAAACAAAATATTTTTTGTTTAAAATCAACAATTACCTGTGAAAAATGTTAACATAACCTGAAATTGTTTCCTCTTCTGTGAAATCCAATACTTTTTTATTAAAAGAACCGATTGCCAATATAAAACGGGAACAAAACAAAAAATTGTGAATTTAATGATTCTGAATGATAATCTGTAGAATAATAATAATTATCTCAAAAATCTTATTTAAAAAAATTAAAAATACGAATTTTCGACGAAAAATATACTAACATAAAATGACCTTAAATTGTTTAAAAATTGTAAATCTCCTTGATCTATATGGATATTTCTGGTGAAAACCTCTCGCTCAACCTACGATTGTATACAAAAATTGTATTCTCTTTGAGATGTAATTTTTTTATTAAAAAGTACCGATTTCCGTTGTGGAACGGCGACACGGCCTAAAATGGTTAATAAATTGTGAATCTTCTTTGAAATAAAATTGCATATTTAAAATTAAAATTACCAATTTCCGATGAAAAACACCAACATAATCCAAAGTTTTTAATAAGAATCTCAGTGTTGTTCAAATTATCATTGTTTTTCGTTTGAAAATGCCAATTTTCTATTTAAAACGCCACATAACCTGAAATTGTTAAAAATTATGAATCTTCTTTGAAATCTAATGTTTTTTAAATGAAAATTTCAATTTCCGACGAAAAACAATAACACAATCCGAAATTGATAAATCTTTTACATTTTATTATTAAAAACAAAAATCAATACATTTGAATCTAATGATTTTTTATTTGAAAAAAAGAATTTCGGTGAAACATACCAACATAAACTGAAGTTATTGGAAAATATTCTTTTAAATCTAATGATATTTTATTCAAAATACCAATAATTTCCGAAGAAAAACATTAACATAATCTTGTTCAAATTATAATGGTTTTTATTTGAAAAGGCCAATTTTTAATGTAAAACACCAACGTCACCTAAAATTGTTGAAAAATTATTAATCTCCATTGAAATCTAATGATTTTTCAATAAACTATAAACATTTTCTAATTGAAACTCTATCAAATCTTAACCGCACAAGACTATTGAATTCTATTCGTCGAGAAATCGTATACTTTTCTACCAAGATATTGTCATTATAACGAAATTGTTTAATTACGCGTAATTGTAAAAAGTAGTTCATTCGAATCCTTCTACATCGTATGTAAATATTAAAAGGCAGACGAGTAAAACATGACGTTATAACAATTTAATTTTTATTTAATTTAATTTTTTTCATCAGGGGTTACTGATCATAAGAGGCCAGTGAATATAGAAAGAAAATTTGAAAAAATTTCGTTCTTTTTTTTCGCATCTCAGTTAATTATTTTGATGCGCTTGAAGTTCTGAACGTTCAAATGAACGAAATTTTTACTGATGGCTTTGTAAACTAGAAACAGCGCTAAAATATTGATACAATTTATATTGCAAATAACAGATTACAAAACTTCGAATGAGTTATTTTAATTGTAGTTGGAACAATATTTTTTGATAAAATAAAATCGGGTATTTATTATTTTCGTAGAAAATTCAACTTCGGGTCCTATAGCACGTTTATCGGTTACCACTTCCGGTCTCCACACTTTGTTTCGTAACCTTCATTCGTATTTATTCCTCATATCGAATTTGGCTTGCTAACAAGTTAGAGTATTTTAAAATAAAGTTTGTAACTTTTTTTTGTTTGCAGTGATCAAATTACCTGTTTACAATACGTTCCGGTCAGAAAAGGATAAAAAATTTGTGTCTCTTGTCGGAGTGAATTATTTACATTCTTCAAACATTTAAAATTATTATAGTAATTAAAAATTTAGCAAAATTTTGTAAGTACAGGTATGTTAAGAAAATAAAATAAAAAATTATTTTGGGTTCTTTTCGAGATGGTAGCCCTCTAATATAAGAAATCGTAAATAGTTTTTCTGCAATTTTAGTAAAATTATCTATTTTGGCTAATTTTTAAGCTTGATTTTAATTAATATTTTTCATAGAAAGGTAAAAAACAATAATGTTGTTTCAACTCCACTGGATAAGTTATTGAAAGAAATTTTCAAATCATCAAAGTTTTGGATAAGAAATACATCCTTTAAGATTAAATAAATGAATAAATTTTGTTCTTGAAAATTGAATTGTTTTCTAAAAACTTCGACTTTTTGAAATAAAAATTCAACTATGTATGATGTTGCTGCAGATGAAATTACTGTTTTTTTAATATAATCTAAAATCCAAAACGGCCATTTCATCAATTAATTTGTTTCAAATTCGTCTCTTTTGCTTTCAAGTTCAACCATTTGGTTGTAAAAGCAACTATTTGTTTGAAAATTCATCTTTCTTGGTTGTAAATGAACTTTTTGCTTGAAAATAGAACTATTTAGTTAAAAATTGAACTATTTTGTTTAAAATTCGTTTCATTTGAATAAAAGTTCAACTATTTGGTTGTAGATACAACTATTGGGTTGAAAATTATTTATTTTTTTCTTAATTCAAATATTTGGTTAAAAATGCATCTCTTCTTTAAAAATATTCGTTTTTCATATTGAATTCTATATTGTATTTGTATTAATTTTATTTGAAAGAATTTATTCCCTTATTATTCCCCCATTTTTTTTAATAATGACCCTATTTTCCTTATTTCGAGAGCATTTTAGGCTGTGAACTCTGAATTATTAAAAAATGAATAATTTCAAGTTCAAAATGTTAAAAATGAATGTTTCTGAAAGTCAAAAATAATGTAAATTATAAACTTTTCTCATTTGAATAAAATTCAAGTTGTCAAGTTTAACATTTCAACAAGAAATATTTTAACTCCAGATTCAGAATCCTTCAATCTGAATGTCTATTGTCTTGTTTGAAAATCAATGAGAATTATGTACTATATATTCTTAAACAAAAAAATTTATTATTTCAGTCACACAGTGTCTGATACTACTTTTTGCATTATGTTTAAAAATTTGATGCGGTTTTTTGTGGTTCGGAATTCATCGTGTTTGGTTAAAAATTCTATTATTTGATTGAAAATTTAATTATTTTGTTGAAAATGCTACTATACTATTAAAAAGTCATTTTTTAAATTAAAAGTTCAACTAATTTATTAAAAATTCTTCTTTTTAGTTGAAGGTTTATCAATTTGGTTGGACAATTAACTATTTTGATGACAATTCGTTTCATGTTTGGTTGAAAATAATTTTTTTGAACTGACAATTAAACTATTCCATTTTTTGTTAAAAATTTATCGTTTTCAGTTAAAAATTTAACTATTTGGTTAAAAATGTAATTGTTCCGTTGAAATATCAACTGTTACATGCTTAATTGACAATTCATCTATTTTTGGTTGAAAAATTAATTATTTGACTTAAAGTTGAACTACTTTGTAAAAAAAAAACATTTTTTTTAAGGATTCATAATTATAGTTGGAAATTCAACTATTTGCTTTTAAATGAAATATTATGTTAAAAATTCTACTGTTTTGTAGAAATTTCATCTTCTTGGTTCGCATATAAAACAGTTTGGTAGAAAATTAAACTTTTTGGTTGAAAAATCATATTTTTGGGTTAAAAGATTAACTTTTTTCTTAGATAATTCGTCTTTTTGGCTTTAAAATTAAATAATTTTGTTGAAAATTGATGAATTTTGTTCAAAATTCGTCTTTTTTGGTAGACCATTAATCTTCTTGGTCGAAAATTCATCTTTTTGATTGAAGATTTAACAACTTTGTTGAAAATTCATTTTTTGTTGTTGTTAAAAATTATTTTTTTATTTGAAAATTTAACTATTCCATTTTTTGTTAAATTTTTATCCTGTATATTAGATAAGTTGGAAATTCGACTTTTTTGATAGAACATTAATCCTCTTGGTCGAAAATTCATCTTTTGTTTGAAAATTTAACAATAATTTTGTGGAAAATTCGTTTTTTTTTTCAAAGATATTTTTTTTATCAGAGTTTCCATCTGAAAATTTAACAACTCCATTTTTGGTTGAAACTTTATCCTGTATATTGTATAAGTTAAAAAGTTAACTATTTGGTAGAAAATTCAAGTATTATCATGAAAAGTCATCTTTTTGGGTAGAAAATTATTCTTGTTTGTTGAAAGATTAATTTTGTAGTAAAGAATTTAACTTTCTTGGTAAAAATTTATCTTTCTTGATTGAAAATGATATTTTTTCTTAAAATTTGTTTACTGTTTTGTTGAAAATGCATCTTTCATGGTAGAAAAGTCATCTTTCTTTGTTGAAAATGAACATTTTTGATGAAAATTAAAGTGTCTTCCAAAAAATTGGTCTATTTGTCTTGAACATTCATATATTTGATTGAATGTTAATCCTTGTTATTTGAAAATTCGACTATTTAATTGAAAATGCATCTTTTTATGCTGAAAATTAAACTATTTTGTTAAAAATCTAAATATTTCTGGAAAGTTTAACCATTTTGCTTGTCATAATTTCTGTTCGAAAATTCAACTATGTTAAAAATTCATCCTTTTGGATTGAAAATTCATCTTGTATGATAGAAAAGTCATCTTTCTTGGTTAAAAATTTATCTTTTTCAGTTGAAAAGTAACTTTTTTGTTAAAAAATCAACTGGCTTCGAAAAAATTCGTCCTTTTGGCTTGAAAACTTTTCTATTTCGTTGAATCTTCAACTATTTGTTGCAAAACTCGTCTCTTTTACTTGAAATTTAATCTGTTTGGTTGTTGATGCAACTCTTTGGTTGAAAATTAGTTTTTTTTTTTGTAAATTCGTCTTTTTGTGTTGAAAAATCATCTCTTTGGGTATAAAATCTTTTTTTGTTGAAAATTCAACCATTTTGTTGAAAATTCAATATATTTCGGTTTGAAATCTCAGGAATTTAAAGTGTTTCCCATTTAATTCAATCTGTTATCTACATTAATTTTATTTAAAAGAATTTGTAAACGTAAAATGCATCCTTAGCCCTTAGGTGACGTAATTTATGAATGACCCATAATTGGAAAAGTTTTCCGTGTGACAGAAAAATAGCTTAGTGCCGCCAGGCCTTCAAAAAAAGTACACTGGCGGCGATAAAGGACTCTATGATAATATTTTTTTCCCAATACCCGCGCCAGAACTTGCGACTTACCCGTTCGTTCAGAAGAATCTAAGTTGGTTTTTACTCGGTTGGTGACGTCGCAGCGAAGTAATGTGGCATTTAGTCCTCTAGAGAACTAAGTAATCCCATGCGCATCCCCAATCTACCCCTTCTTCCTGAAACTGCGCATCGCAACTCAGATTCTTCTGAACGAACGTGGTCGCTCGTTCCGCCGCGGTGATTGGAGAAAGTATCGTGTGCAACAATCGGGATACGTTATCCCGCTTTTTGTACAATCTACTATTATTTGTTGATTCTAGAAGGACCGCTTAATTATGGCGGAGACTGACAGGCAAATGAGGGCTGTTGCTGAGAGCCTTCATGCTTCTATTCAGTCTCAGAGAAGCTCTTCCTACTCTATCAATAGGGCGACAGACATAATCCTTAATAACGAGGATATCATTGCGGGTGCGAGGTACAATGGAAGAATGTCTAATGTCAGACGATTTTTTTGCCTCTTTGTTACGTTCGATCTCCTCCTCACTTGTCTGCTCTGGCTCATATGTTCTATGGTGAGTGACCTTTCTTCATTTGTAAAATATAACAGGGTGGCCGCTGGTCAGAGAAAACCTGAAAATCAGGGAAAAGTCAGGGATTTTGAAAAAGAACTGCAAAAATCAGGAACTCTCTGTAAGAAGCATTTTATTAACTGTCAAGAATAATCAGGGCTGCTACTACAGCTGGGCACAGAGTATTTCAAATACAAGTGACAAATTACATGTTTCACTCCAATAAAATTGAATTACATTTCAGAAAAGTTACATTTGTTTCAGTGTTATTGAATTAAATCACAAATTACTTGTATGCGATTTGTATTTTCTGTCAAATACATGAGGTCCAATTACTAATTTATTTCAATTACACAGTCAAATTAATTTCAATTACTTTAGAATTATTTTTAACAATAACTTACCAGAAGTGCTTTATAAGCGAGGTGTGGACTGGAGTAGAGTGGATTAGAGTAGAGTGGAGTGGATTAGAGCGGAGTGGATTAGAGTGGTGTGGATTAGAATAGAGTGGATCACAGTGGAGTAGAGTGGATTATTGTGGATTAGAGTGGATTATTGTGGATTAGAGTAGAGTGGTGTGGATTAGAATGGAATACAGTAGAGTGGAGTAGAGTCTCTAATCTGCTCTACTCCACTCTACTCTACTCTAATCCACTCTAATCCATTCAAATACACTCTACTCTACTCGAATCCACTCTTCTTCACTCAACTCTACTCTAATTCACTCTACTCCACTGTACGCCACTCTAATCCACTCTACTCCACTATAATCTAATCCACTCTAATCCACTCTACTGCACTGCACCCTACTCCACTCCACTCAACAATATTCGATACCACTCTAATCCACTTTAATCAACTCTATCTCTCTCTACTCTATTCGATTCCACTACATTGTACACCACTCTACTTCACTCTAATCCACTCTACACCGCGCTACTTTAATCCACACTACTCTAATCCACTCTACTACACTCTACTACACTCTACTGCACTCGAATACACTCTAGTACACTCTTATCCACTCTACTCCACTTTAATCCACTCTACTTCTCTCTACTCTAATCCACTCTACTGCACTTCACTACACTCTACACCACTCCACTTCACTTCACTCGAATCCACTCTACTCCACTCTACTCTAATCCACTCTACTCCACTCCAATACACTCTAATCCACTCTACTCCACTTTAATCCACTCTACTTCTCTCTACTCTAATCCACTCTACGCGACTTCATTCCACTCTTATCCACTCTACTCTAATCCACTCTACTCCACTCCAATACACTCTACCACACTCTTATCCACTCTACTCCACTCTACTCTGTTTAATCCACTCTAATTCTCTCTACTCCAATCTACTTCACTTCACTCGACTCCACTCTACACTAATCCACTCTACTACACTCGAATACACTCTAATCCACTCTACTCCACTTTAATCCACTCTACTTCTCTCTACTCTAATCCACTCTACTCCACTTCACTACACTGTACACCACTCCACTCTACTCCACTTCACTTCACTCGAATCCACTCTACTCCACTCTACTCTAATCCACTCTACTCCACTCCAATACCCTCTACTACACTTTAATCCACTCTACTTCTCTTTACTCCAATCCGCTTCACTCGACTCCATTCTACTCTAATCCACTCTACTCCACTCCAATACACTCTACTACACTCTAATCCACTCTTCTCCACTACACTTCACTCGACTCCACTCTACTCCAATCCACTCTACTCCACTACACTTCACTCGACTCCACTCTACTCCACTTTAATCCACTGTACTTTTCTCCACTCCAATCCACTCTACTCCATTTCACTCGACTCCACTCTAATCCACTCTACTCTAATCCACTCTACTCCAATCCACTCTACTCCACTCCAATACACTCTACTACACTTTAATCCACTCTACTTCTCTCTACACCAATCCGCTTCACTCGACTCCACTCTACTCTAATCCACTCTACTACACTTTAATCCACTCTACTTCTCTCTACTCCAATCCGCTTCACTCGACTCCACTCTACTCCAATCCACTCTACTCCACTTTACTACACTCTTCACCACTCCACTCTAATCCACTCTACTCTGTTCTACTCCACTTTAATCCACTCTATTTCTCTACTCCAATCCACTCTACTCCACTTCACTCCACTCGACTCCACTCTACTCTAATCCACTCCACTCCACTCTACTACACTTTAATCCACTCTACTTCTCTCTACTCCAATCCGCTTTACTCGACTCCACTCTACTCTAATCCACTCTACTCCACTCCAATACACTCTACTACACTCTAATCCACTCTACTCCACTACACTTCACTCGACTCCACTCTACTCTAATCCACTCTACTCCACTGTAATCCACTCTACTTCTCTCTACTCCAATCCACTCTACTCCACTTCGCTATACTCTTCACCACTCCACTCTACTCCACTCTACTGCACTCTATTCTAATCCACTCTACTCCACTCCAATACACTCTACTACACTCTAATCCACTCTACTCCACTTTAATCCACTCTACTCCACTTTAATCCACTCTAATTCTCTCTAATCCAATCCACTCTACTCCACTTCACTTCACTCGATTCCACTCTACTCTAATCCACTCTACTCCACTTTAATCCACTCTACTTCTCTCTACTCCAATCCACTCCACTTCACTACACTCTTCACCACTCCACTCTACTCCACTTCACTCGACTCCACTCTAATCCACTCTACTCTAATCCACTCTACTCTAATCCACTCTACTCTAATCCACTCTACTCCACTCTACTCCAATCCTCGCCTCGCTGATAAAGCACTTCTGGTAAGTTAATGCTCAAACTAATTCTGAAGTAATTGAAGTTACTTTGACTGTGTAATTGAAATAAATTAGTAATTGGACCTTGTGTATTTGGTAGAAAATACAAATTACATACAAGTAATTTGTAATTTAGTTCAATCACATTGGATAATTCAGAAAACCTTTAGACGTAATTCAAATACAAATTGAAATACATGTAAATTCTTCTAAAAATACTTGAATTACATTTTTCGCTAATTAATGCCCAGCTCTGACTGCTACATAGTCCACTTTTAGTCACTTTTTAAAGATACAGATATTATTGTCACTTTTTTAAGATAACAACACTATAGTCACTTTTTTAAAGAAAAATATCACTTTAGTCTCTTTTCTTTCAATAAATAAACACATGGATCAGCCGCTATTCAATTCAGGTCTATACCTATTTCTAAATTTTCTTGAATTCTTTTGAAATATTTTCGGGTATTTTAAAAGATTCTTACAATTTCAACAGATTTCATTAATTTGAAGGAATTTCAAAAGACTTCAAAGGATTTGAAATAATTTAGGGTATTTTAAAAGATTTTCAACGCATTTTAGGGTATTTTTTAAAACATTCAAAGAATTTACTATAGCTTTTAAAAAGCTTCAAGGGATTTTAAAAGATTTGAAATAGTTTAGGGTATTTTTAATAGATTTCAATAATTATAAGTGATTCCAAATGATTGTAGAGATTTTAGGGTATTTTGAAAATTCCAAGTAATTTTCAAGAGCTTAACAAAAATTTCAAGGGATTTCCAAATATTGTAAAGGCTGTGATATATTTTAGGGTATTTTAAATCATTTAAATAATTTGAAGTGATTGTTAAAGACTTTGGGTTATTTTGGAAAATTCCAAGTAATTTTCAAGAGCTTTAAAAATTTCAAGGGATTACAAAAGATTTTAAACGATTTGCAAATTTAAAGATATTTAAAAAAATTCCAAGAAATTTTTAATTGGTTTCAAGAATTTTAAGGTATTTTTAAGAGTTTGAAATATTTTAGGGCATTTCAAAAGACTCCAAGGTATTTTCAAGCGATTTAAAATTTTCAAGCGATTTTCAAAGATTTGAATGATTTTAAGGTATTTAAAAATATTTGCATGCATTTTCAAAGAATGTTCTATAATTTTTGCTGATATGAAGCAATTTTACAGGTCTTTTTTTCTCAAATCACTTTTTAAAGATAAAGTCACTATAGCCACTTTTTAAAATATAAATATCACTTTAGAGACTTTTCTTTCAATAAATTAACCCATGGGTTAACCGCTATTGAATTTAGGTGTATACTTACTTTTAAATTTTCTTGGATTTTTTAAAAATATTTTAGGGTATTTTAAAAGAGTCTTATCACTTTTAACAGATTTTCTTAATTTGAAGAGATTTCAAAGGATTTTTAAGATTTTAGAGCATTTAAAAAAATTCCAGGGAATTTTTAAATGCATTAAAAAATGTCAAGGGATTTGAAATATTTTACGGTGTACTAAAAGATTCTGAAGAATTTTCAATAGATTTCAATAATGTGAAGGGATTTCAAAGGATATTAGAGTATTTTCAAAACATCCAAACGAATTTGAAGAGCTTTAAAAAGTTTCAAGGGATTTCAAAAGATTACCAAGGATTTGTAATATTTTGGGGTATGTATTTTGAAAGATTCTAAAGCATTTTCAATTAATTTTTAATCATTTTAAGGCACTTCCAAGAACTTGAAAGATTTTAGGTTATTTTTAAAAATTACAAGGATTTTTCAAGATCTTTAAAAAATTTCAAAAGACTTATAAGCAAGATTTGAAATATCTTAGGGTATTTTTAACGGATTGCAATAATTTGAAGTGATTCGAAAAGATTTTCAAGCTTTTAGCGTATTTTTAAAAATTCCAAATAACTTTCAACAGCTTTAAATAATTTTAAGGGATTTCAAAAGAGTTTACGGGATTTGAAGTATCTTATGGTATTTTTAATAGATTTCAATAATTTGAGATGATTTCAAAGAATTTTAGGGGCTTTAACGATTTCAAGGGATTTCAAAAGATTTCAAAGGATTTGAAATATTTTAGGGTATCTTAAAAGATTTCAGGCATTTTCAATTTATTTCAATAATTTTATGTGATTCCAAAGGATTTGAAAGATTTTATGGTATCTTTTAAAATTGAAAGTAATTTTCAAGAACTTTAAAACATTTCAAGGGATTTAAAAAAATTGTAAACGATTTTAAATATTTTTGGGCATTCCAAAAGATTCCAAGGAATTTTTAATTGATTTAAATTAATTACATGGATTTTAAAGGGTTAGAAATATTGTAGGGTATATTTAAAGATTTCAAGGAATTTTCAAGAGGATTTTAGTGATTGTAAGGGATTTTAAAAGCTCTTAAGGTATTACAAAAATTTTCCATGATTTAAAGAAAAATCACTAGATTTCATAGAATTTCACGGGATTTTGAAATATTTGAATGGATTAAAAAGAATTCATTCACAAGAAGTGAGGTATTTCGTACAATTTAAAAATTTGATGAGATTTTCACATTTTTTTTGCGATTCATTTGAATTAATTTGGAATTTATCGTGAATTCTTATCAATTTATCCTGAATTCTTTTAAATTCTTTAGAATTCACTTGAATTCGTATAAATTCATTCAATTCAATGGATTTAAAGAATTTTTTTTAGTTTTTGTTTAATTCATCCTGAAGTTTTTTCAACTCACCTTGAATGTTTAGTCATTTCATAAAACTCTTTTGAATTCACTCAAATTTTTTAAAATTCATTTCAAACTTTCAGAATTCAATTACTTTTTTCATATTTTTGAATTGATTCCAATTTAATTTTTTTTTAATCAGGTACTTTCACTTTTACCGTCACTCGCTAATTTCACTTCGTTGAGTTCTGAGGGGAAAACAATGTACCAAATGCATGGGATTCGGTCCATTTTTGCCCTGTTTCGCTAATATCTTCGTAAAAACTAATTTTTTCTCTATAAGAGTATTTGAAAAATAGTTTTTATTTTTTAAGAACTATTTAATGAAATAACAAAATGATAATAATTATCATTCATTAGGTGGTTGAAGTGAAAATACCTAATTCATCTTGAATTTTTATCAAATTTATCGAATTCTTGTCATTTCCCTTAAATTCATCTAAGGTTTAATGTTAATGAAATCAGGGGAATTATATGGATTTTTTGAATTTTTAAAAATTCTTTTCAATTTAAATTGAATCGTTTTGAAGTCTTATGAATCTATCCTGAATTTGTTGAGATTTATCTGGAATCCTCATAAATTTCATCGAACTATTTTGAAATATTTTAAATTCTTTTTAATCAAAAAGAACATTAGTTACATTATTCATGCTAAATAATGTTTGAATTTAGTCACTGTGGGTCACTTTTTGCAGTAAATTAGACTGTGACAGCCCTGAGAATAATTTAAAAATTTATAAATTAAAAATTAAAATTGTTTTATTTCATTCAAAAAAGATTCTATATTAAAAATGTTACGGTATTAGAATTTTGGGTTTTAAATATTAATATTCGGGGAAAATCGAAAATTAGTCAAGGAAAAATCAGGAACTCTTGATAATGATTTAAAATATTATTTCAGATCGCTGGGGAGAATGCGGGGTCAGCATTCATTGATCAAGTGGTTCATTATCAAATTGCAACATCCCTATTTGATATAGTGGTAAGTTTTACCCATTTTTTTTATTTAATACTAAACCGGAACATATCGAGAATTAAAAAAAAAACTTCTCTTTAATTTCATTTTTAAAACGTTCAAATTGTATTCAATCACATTTTTCATGATAGCATATCATCCGAATTGAATACATAGTATCTAAACTCAATTTAGTTTAATTGAAGAACGAAATAATTGTTTTGAAATATTTTACTTCAAAAAACATAGAGAGTATGGTCGGATCCTCTAAATTAACATTTAAAATCAATCAAAACAGTGTTTTTTTTTATTAAAAGTAATCAAATTACAATTTTTAATGTAAATTACTAATTGCGTTTTCATATTAAATAAAAAAATTGTTTCTGTACATGTCCGCTTGTACGCATGAAGTTATTCAAGGCTTCCCATTTACGATTAAAAACAATTATGTCCAAATTTGAAAATAAATTAAGGCTCTTTTTCTTGTCTTTCAGATGGCTGCAATTTGTAGGTTCACAGTTTTATTACTTTTTTATGCATTATTGTACATAAATCATTGGATTATCATAGCAGTAAGTACATTGCGTTTACTCTTTATTTTTATTTAAAAAAAGGAGTTCTTAATTTTAGTTGTGGTTTTATTTTGTTTCAGCTGTCAACGGCCTTATCGTGTGCCTTTCTCATAACCAAAGTTTTTCTTTTCGACGTAAGTTTTCAACTTTCAAATTCAATCTATTCAGTAATTGACCCTTCTCTAATTTTTGCCCATGAGATAGCTAAGCTAGAAACAATTCTGAAGATTTATTCTAAATGTTAAATATTTCCTTTTTTTTTACAGTGGTCGAAATCTAGTCAACCAGTTTTCCAAGTTCTACTTATAGTAGCTTCCTTCGTGCTGGCATGGGGCGAAGCATGGTTTTTCGATATTAGAGTGATTCCGCAAGAGTCGCTAGCTAGAGATTGGATTTTTGGTAAGATTTCGGTTTTTAATATATTTTTTTATTATTTTTTTATTTATTATTGTTTGTTTTTTAAAATTTGAATTTTTTAAAATAAAAATTTTATTTATTTTTTATTTTATTTTTGATTATTTTTTATTATTCTCTTCTGTTAGTCACTTCAAAATAAAAATTTAATTGTTATAAATTACTGAGAACTTAGGAAGAAGGTCCGATAGATTTTCAATTTCTTGCTTTTTTAATTTAAAAACTGTTAAGACTTTTATAGTAGGGTGGCGGCAGGTCAGAGAAAAACGGGTAATTAGAGAAAAGTTTGGGATTTTTTTTTGGTCAGAGAAAATCAGGGATTTTTAAAAGAAAATGGTAAAATTCAGGGAATTTCTGTAGTCAACAATAATCGGGGCTGCCACACTTTCTCTTTTAGTCACTTTTTTTCTGAAATGACTTTAGTCACTTTTTTAAGACAAAGTAACTATAGTGACTTTTCTTATATAAAGTCAGTATAGTCACTTTTTTCAATTAAAAGGTTGAACTATTTTGTTACAAATTAATTTTTTAAACTGAAAATTTAATCATTCCATTATTGGTTGAAAATTGATGTGTTTTAATTGAAAACAGCCCCGTGACATTCTGAAATGAAAGTGACGGAAATGTTGAGTACGGCCGAGGGTGGTGCTGGCTGTACTTTTAGGCCGAAAATTATTCAAATGCATGGTCGACGAAGAAGGTGTGGATCTCGGGACAGTGAGGGTACGTGGGTTAGCGTTCGCAGATGATAAGGTTGTTATGGCAGAGTCGATCGAAGAATTGCAAGGAATGTTGAGCAAACTGAATACGAGTAAGAAGAACATGGGCCTGAAAATTAAGGTAAGTGAAATGAAAATTATGGACTTTGAAGGAAATCGCAAATCGTATATTACTAAAGAAATTGATAAGTTCCTGTGGCCTTATAAACTGCAAAAGATATGGCAATTGTCTGTCAAATTTTGAATTTCGTGCCAAAAATTGTTGAAAAAATTGAATAACTGTATATTCAAGAGATCTTTATGTAATTTTTAGAAAGTTCGTTTTTGTTTTTTGGTTGAAAATTAATCTGTTTTAGTTGAAGATTCAAGTATTTTTTCGAAATTTGATCTTTTTGGTTAAATTTGAGTATTTTTAATTTGAAAGTAAATTCTGTTTGATTGAAACATCGGTTATTATATTTTATGTTGGACACTAATCTTGTCAGATAATCAATTAAAATCCTTGTTTGAACATTGAACTTCTTTCTGAAAAATTAATTTTTTTTGTTTGAAGATTCATAATTTTATTTCAAAATTCAGCTCTTTGGTTGAAAATTTAACCATTTTGTTGACAATGCATTGTTTTTTGAAATTCAAGAATCTTAAATTAAATTGAAATCAAATTTAAAATCACATTTAACGTCCAACACTCAAGTCAATGTATAAATTCTTGAAAATAAACCAAGAATCTTGTCCGAAGAAACAAAATTTTATTTTGTTTTCAGGAATTACAATGGGAGCATTTTGTGGTATTTGTTCAAATTTTATCGTAAGATTCTTGGTTTATTTACAAGAATTTATACATTGCATTCTTTTTTGTTAAAAAATAATTTTTTCAACTCAAAATTATCCATTTTTTTGAAAATTCATATTTTTGGATGAAAATGTCTACTGTTTTGTAGAAAATTTACCTTCTAGATTTTGTTGCAGAACATACGTTTTTTTTTTAAATAAAAATTTAAGTATTCCATTTTTGTTTAAGAATGGATCTTTTTCAGTTCAAAAATTCAACCATTTGGTTGAAAATTTATGTGATTTGATGAAAATTATTCTCTTTTGGTAGAAAATTTATCTTCTTGATTGAAAATTCAATTTTTTTGTTTTAAATTTGACTCCTTTGTTGAAAATCGTTGTTTTTTGTTAAAAATTAATTTTTTAACTGATAATTTAATATTTGTCTTTAAATTTATATTTTCGGGTGCAAAATTCAATTTTTTTGTATAAACTTCGACATTAAGGCTTGAAAATTCAACAATTTGGTAGAAAATTTATGTATTTGGTAGATAATTTAACTTCGTTGTAGTTAATTATTGTTTTTTTTAAATAAAAATTTAACTATTCAGTTTTTTGTTTATATAATTCTTTTTTAGTTTAAAAGTTTAAATATTTGGTTGAAAATGTATGTATTTAGTTGAAAATAAGTTAAAAAATTCGACTATTTGCTAGAAAATTATTCTGTTTTAGTTGAAGATTCAAGCTTTTTTTGTAAATTAATCTTTTTTATTTGAATCTAAGTGCTTTTGAATTAAAGCTAAAATATTTATTGCTCGAAATCTCAACTTTTACATTTTTCTTAATTGATCATTTTAGGTTGAAAGTTAACCCAATGGTTGAAATTTGAACTTCTTTTAAAAAATTCATTTTTTTTTAAATTCACAATTTTAGTTAAGAATTCATTTTTTTATTACAAATTTTTAAATGAAAGTTAACCATTTTTTGAAATTTTTTTGAAAATTCGTCTTTTTCCGTCGAAAATTAATCCTGTTGGTTGAAATTTCAACTGTTTGGTCAAAAATGTATGCATTTTGTTGAAGAATCTTCATTTTTGTGCAAAAAATCTTTTTTGTTTTAAAATTCATCTCTTTTGGGAGAAATTTCTTTTTTGTTTTGTTCAAAATGCAACTGCTCAACTGAAAATGAATCTGTTTCGATTTTTTTACGAAACAAAAAATCACCAAAAAATTTATTCGGTAAAAATGACAACAGATAGAGGTTTGGGGGGAATCAAAACTAATGAACACTCACAAAGGGAGGTGTTTCAAAAATTTCTTTTTTTATTCATTTATTATAGATTTCAGTTAATAAAGGTTAATTTTTTGTGTCCCAAAAATCTTGTGTGACTTGTGAGAATTCAGTTAAATTCAAAAATTGAAAAAAATTATTTCTTTGAAAATGATTTTTAAACAATTATCTTTAGACAGATTTAGCAACGCATAAAATAAGTGGCAGGTGATCTAATGAAATGAAAACTGTGATAAGAACGAATACCAGATGTCAATTCATGCTTGTACAAACATCGTTTATAAAGTAAGTCGGTACAAAATTAATTATAATTTACAGTATGATCTGAAATAGTGACAACATTTTATAGCAGGGCAGAAAAATATCATTATAAAAGTCGACGTTTTTTCGATAAGGCTAGTCCCGTTCTATCGCTGCTTAGTTTCTTATCAAAATGGACAAACAATCTTCCTTTATTTGCCTAATATTTTTTACGATTTTGTGTCAATATTACGTGGCATCTGATGAGAATAATGGTAAGTTATATGTTATCGTCCCAGTACAAAAAAAAAATCAATTTTTAGTCAAATTCTAAAATTTGTGAGAGAAAAATTTCTTTCTCTCTCCCCACACATTCGTGAGAAGCCCCTCCCCCCAAAATTTCTTTTCAGAGGAAATTATGCGACACGTATTTCTTGATTTTGAGAAAAAATATTTTCTTCATGAATATACCAATATTTGAGTTTTGATGTCTATTAAAAACTAAACACAAATTTTTTCTTCAAATATATACAGTTTTTGAGATTTCCTTCCCTACTTCCCCAACCCCTCACTTCGACCTTCGCAGCCCCTCTCTTTCTCAATTCCTACCTCCCCCACTTTCCCCTCCCCTCACTTTCACAGTCAACCTTCCCTTCCCCTACTTCCCTTCCCCAGCCATCACTTTCCTTTCCCTACTCCTATACTTTTCCTCCCCTACTCTCCCTACACTTACCCACTTTCCTTCCCCACACTTCAACCTGCGCTTCCCCTCCCTTTGCCAACTTCTTCACCATCTACTTCCACCTCTCCTCACTTTCATCAACATTTTTCCACACTTTCTCTACCTCCCTTGTTTCCTTTAATTTCCAGCAGTTCCACTTCCCTAGCTCCTCCTCCCATTATTCCTCACCACTTCTCCTACTTCGACCACTCTCATTTCCCCTCACTTCCACTACTTCCCCTCTCCTTATTCTCCACTTTCCTTTTTCCCTCCCCCTCCTTTCCCCTACTCTCCTTCTTATTCCCTTCTCCCCTCTCCATACTTCAACCTTTGCTTACCCTCCCTTCGCAAACTTCTGCCTCATCTACTTCTTACTCATCACACTTCATCCTAGATTTTCCCATACTTTCTCAACCGCCCTCATTTCCCACCACGTCACCTACTTCGATAACTCTTATTTCGCCACACGTCCCCTACTTCCCTTACCCTGTTTTCCCTCACGTCCGCTACTACGCCTCCGTTAATTTCCTCTTCCCTTCTTTCCTCTCTCTACTTCCCCATTCATTCCCTTCTTCCACTCCCTCACTTCAATCTTTGCTTCCCCTTCATTAAAAAGCTTCTTCCTCATCGACTTTCCACTCTCCTCACTACCCTGAACAATTTCTCACACTTCATCTACTGCCTCCATATTCCCCCTCACTTTCCACAGTTCCGCTCTCCTTACTTTTGCTGCATCGCCTCCCTTCAGTTCCCACTTCCCCTTATTCTCCTGCCCTCGTTTCCCTTACCTTTATTTCCCCTACTTATCTCCCTTAATTTCCACTTACTTTCTCTACTTCACCATACCTTATTTATCAGACTCGGTAATAATGGAGTTTTTATGACACATGCATGATTTCAGCCCTTTTTTCACGTCTTTGAAGCGAGCCTAAAGCTCTACTTTTTACTCACTAGGGAGTAAAAGGTGCGTTTTACTCCCTAGGAACTGAAAAGTCACGTCAGATGTGAATAATGAAAATTATACATCTATGAGCTCGCAATTTACGATTATCAGCCCACTCACCGTAAAAACTGTGCGGAAATTTTGGTTGCAAATAATAGAATCTTGCGGTTATTTATGGAAAGTTACCACATGTAACTGACCAAATTACCGTAAATTACCGAAAAGTTTCATAAATTTCCGAAAATTTATAGAAATAAAAGAAAATTCGGGTGATTTGTGGTAAGTTACCATATTTACCATATTTACTGTGAGATTACCATAAATAACCAACAAATTTCATAAATTTCGGGAAATTTATGTGAATTAAAAAAAAAGAATTTTGGGTCATTCATTGTAAGTTACCATATTTACAGGTAAAATTATCATAAATGAGCGAAAATTTTCATGAATTTCCAGAAATTTATGGAAATTATTAGGAATGAATCTTGGGTAATTTATGGTAAGTTACCATATTTTCTGGTAAAACTACCATGAATCACCGAAAATTTCCGGAAATTTATAGAAATTGAAGGAAATTAATTTTGGGTCATTCATGGTAAGTTACCATATTTACCGGTAAAATTATCATGAATAAGCGAAAATTTTCATGAATTCCCGGAAATTTATGAAAATTATTCAAAATGAATCTTGGGTAATTTATGGTAAGTTGCCATATTTACTGGTAAAACTACCATAAATCACCGAAAATTTTCATAAATTTCTGGAAATGCTTAAAAATGAATTTTGAGTAATTAATGGTAAGTTACCATATTTACCGGTAAACTTACCATTAATGCCCGAAAAATTCCATAAATTTCCGAGAATGTATGGAAATGTTTGACAATGAATTTTGGGTAATTCATGGTAAGTTGCCGTATTTACCTGTAAAATTACCATGAATGACCAAGAATTTCTATAAATTTCCGCAAAGTTATAGACATTTTAAAATTTACTTTTGGGCAATTTATGGTAAGTTACCATAAATCATTTTTGATAATTTGGAACAAGTCAACATAAATTTCATGCTTTTTTGTTTAAAATCTAGAACGGATTAAAATCATAACTGTATTTTGAGAAATGTCTGGAATTATTAATTTGGTATACAAAATGTCGTATCTCAAAAATTGTCCAAATGCGCTCACATTTTGAATTTTGATCCAAAATGGCTGTCTAACGAACTTGAACTTTCGTTTAGGAAACTAAAGGAGTATACCAAAGGCCAATCCAATCGGTTAATTTTTTGAACGTTATCGTGTTCACAGACAGACAGACACATTCGTAAAAACCCGTTTTTTTTGTTTCAGGGGGTCTCAAAACGTTGGCATTTGAAAAAACTGGGGGGGGGGTCAAATTTTACACAAACCTAATACCTTCTCTAGATGAGAATGTGAAAATATTAATAGTAAAAGAAGATTTAAAAAGATTTTTCAATATTCCAAAAGATTTCGAAAATTATCAAAAAGAATCTCAAAGATTTTAAGGAAATTTTTTTTCAGGATTTAAAAAATTAGGAAATACTCTAATAATTTTAAAATACATTTAGAACGTTTAGAAGATTTTTAAAAGATTTAAAAATAATTTAAAGAAGTGCGGAAGTTTTTAAGAAAATAAAAACTTTTCTTAAGATTTCTATGGAAATGATAGATTTCAAGGCAATTTATTTATAATTTTGAAATATTTTCCAGAATTTTAGAAATAATTTGAGTAATTTTTAAGCATATTAAGGAATTTATGTAGTCTTTATGAAATAAGAAATATTTTAAGACTTTGATCAACAAAATTATACGTTTTCGAAACACCTGAAATCTTCAAAAATATTTTTGAATTTTCTCAATTATCTTAGAAAAATTAATATATTTTTCTTTCCAGTCTATGAAATCTTTTTTTGGTTGCAAATTCAACTATTGTGTTGAAAGCTAATGTATTTTGTTGAAAGTTTGTATATTTAAAAAAAAGTCTTCTTGGTCGAAAGTTCATCTTTTAGTTGAAAATTGATTTGTTGTGGTTGTGGATTCAACTATTTTGTCAAAAATTTGTCTTTTTGGATGAATAAACCTGTTTTAATTTACTTTAATTTAATTTATTTATTAAAAATTTACAAATCAAGCTTTTTGAACATCTAAAAAAAAAGGATTTTATCTGGAATCCTCATTGTACAGTAGGATAGTAAAAGAAGACTTTCGAGATTATGTAATCGATCGGGGGATAAAAAAAAGTGAATTTCTTTTTGATGAATTTGACCTCTTAGTCTCAACTTCATCATAAAATCGAAAAGGGGTGTTAAGACCCACCTAAAAATTTTTGTTCACAAAAAAAAATTTGAGAGTCATAAGGCACGCACCCTAATAAAGAATTGGATGAACCTGGCGAAAATAGGGGATTATTTTCTCACCAAAAGAAAGAAAATTCAGACTCAAGGTTTTAGAAACTCTGGAATAAAAAATTTCATAAGGCACCCTACTGTACAAACTAATTTAATTCCCTAACCTTTAAATAATACTAATAAATAACCTTGTATGATTCTTGAACCTTGCAGAATCATCAATTGCTTTCATTCGTCAAAAGCGAATGTCTAATCCAGCGAAGAATCAACCACAACTTCCAAATCAACAACCTTATCAACGTCACAATCCATTCCAAGAACCACATCGACCTCGATATCACCTGCGATATCTAAATCCACGGCATGTTGATCATCCCACCAGAGTCATCATTACACATGCTAATGTGCCTGATGAAGTTGGCTATGCAATAGATCCTTTTATCGTCATCACCTGGGCTCAAGCTTTTCATGAAAGAGAAGAAATATTTCGTGTTGACGAGCATATGCCAGGCGCAACATACCTCGAGCCTCACACTATAGTGCGTAGGGCGAATCATTATGCTTATCGCCCAGGTACAGAACTGCATGATATTACTGTGATTGAAGTGGAAGAGCCTATCGCCATGAGACAGGATGCAGAAAATATATTATACAGACGATTTTATGATGAAGACATTGAAGAATTTGCTCTTCCGAAGGCGGATGAGTTTCTTCAGCTGAGGCGTGGTGGTCATCACTAATGTCAATTTGCAGAAACACTCTACACTGAACAATTAGGAACATTGAGATTTTTCACAAATTTCAAATTAATGTAACATCTTTAATACAATATCCTGATTTTGTTTAGTCATATTGCGTCGAATGACCCATAATAAATATCTTCAAAGGATTAGACTGGTTTTCATTTTGCACTTATATATTGTACAATAGATATGAAATTAAAGGCATTATTCTTGTAAAGACGAAAATGTTTCTTCAGTATGGTCATTACTATAATGTCGATTTTTAAAAAAATCTCCTTGCTGAAAGTTGGGGTACAATGAGATTCTTCAAAAATTTGTAACGAATGTAATATCTTCAATAGAATTCACAATTTTTAGTTATTGTCTTATAAAGTATGCGAGCCTGCGTCGAATAAAGATACACACCTTAAAAGGATTAGACTGGGTTTTATATCATCTCCACGAGTTAGCATCTTTTCATTTGGTTTTTTTTTTATGGAAACATTTCATTTGGACACGTCGATATGAACCTGAAGACAATGACAATTTTTTATCTCCCAAAAGTGGAATACTTTCTTCAGTTGATCATTAATAATGTCGATTTGTAGAAACACTCCCCGCTCAACTTTGGGTACTACATTATGATTTTTCCAAAATTACAAATAAACGTAATATCTATAATGCAATTTTTAAAGAAATTTTAGACATATTGCCTTGCAAAGTATATCAAACTGCGTCGAATCTTCCCTCTCTTGATTTTTTTTCGATCAAAATATTGACGAAAAAGAGTGTCCTTTGGTGTATAGCTGATGCTTCAAATAGATATATAAATCCTAAAAGGATTCGACTGGTTCTTCTAAACCTATATTTTACAATCAATAGCGGCGTGTCCAAATGAAAAGGTTCCATCTCGGAAAACCCAAATGAAAAGGAGCTAGAGGGTTGAGTAGTATAGCTAAGTCGTTTCTGAAGCACCACTACGTAGTTCCAGCTGCCACCGGCAGATGGCGCCACCGGTCAATTCCCGAAATAGGTAATTGAACTGACGGTAAGGTGAGATCCCTGTCACCGACTCATGACTCAGCGAATAAGGATGGCCCCTGTTTTACCGACCGAACCCGCCAGAAACTTTGGTAAAGGTGGTGCATGTGGGATTCTCCATGTTCTGGAACTTTCTAGAATTTAGCTTTTCTAGGATTTTCAATCAAAGTAGATATATTGCCTCTTAGATTCTTACTTGTTAAACTTTTCTAGCACACGATCCTGCTCAAGTATGGATTGCATTGCCGAAGTGACATCTGGTCCTCTCTTGCTTTTAACAGGAACCGTCCAGGCGTACTTGGAGAGAATATCTATAGCGGTAAGTAAATACTTGTAGCCATTATTCTCATGGGTATAATGTAGCATTTCAACTAAATCTGCCTGTCACGTCTCATCTATACCACGCGTTTGCACGCGATGGCGTGGATAATTCTTTCTAGCAGGTTCATGCAGTTCTGTGACTACGGCCAATTTCCCCTTGTCCAGTTTCGAGTGCGTTGAATTGAGCCTCCAACTGGGCAATGAGTTCAGTCTTACGGACTGACAAATCTTGTTGGGTGCAAATCTGCAGATTTTTTAGTTTTTCGTTGATTGATTCTTCCAGTAAACGTATCATGAAATTATTATTGTCAATCTCTTTTCGCATAGCTGATGTGAGTTGATACACAGTACGTATCTCGTTTTGTAAAATATGCGGTACAAGTCCCAAATTGACTTTGGCCTCACTAAAGTTACAAACACTCTTAGTTGCGCTTCACTTGGTGGTATTACTTTTTCATACTCACTGAAGGGAAAATACTCATCCCCATCTACATCATTCAACACCCGTTCCAAGCATTTGTACTTTGGTTGTTTGAGGGATTTCAAGTAGACGTAGACACTTTCAAATTTCAATCCGTTTGGGTATAAGATTAGGGTAAGTAATGTGTTTGTCTTGCCGCAATTTGGTGGTCGACAAAACACTGCGTGAATGCACCCTATCCATTTTGATTGGATTAGGGTAACAATGTTAAATACCGGAAATTTGATAGGTTGTGTCTCGAACCACATCTTGATCTTAACTGTTGTGAAAGCTATAAATACAGCGCTTATATAGCTTCCATGTCAGTTGCGTGCTAACTTCTGTTCAGTTAAAAATGAATGTGCACCATAAAGTGAACAAAGTATCATGCCATCATCATCGAGGTAAAGGGTTGGTCAACAAAGTCATCAACAACTTGCTGTTTGAGTTGCACTCACCTGGCTGCCAATACTGTGGACCTGGTACTAGAGCTAGCCAAACAACTTGCTAGAGTTGATCCCGGTATCAATCCTCTAGACGCTGCGTGTAAAGAACACGACATTGCATGCTCGCGAAATCGTGAAAACGTTGAAGCGGGAAACGCTGCAGATCGTGTACTAACTAGTAAAGCCTGGCAGTGCGCTTTTGCTAGAGACGCTGGAATTAGCGAGAAAGCGGCAGCACTAGCAATAATTAACGTGATGAATACCAAAGCGAAACTCGCTATGAGGTTGAAGAAGAAACTTACTTCAAAGAAGAGGAAATCAGGTGTTCATATTGAATCTTACTAAAGAGGACAGGGACTTCGTCTAAGAGAAGTGCTATTGTTAATCTTGACGATAGTCATGGCCCTAGTACCCACTGGGTAAGTTATAGAAATATAGGTGATAATGTTCTATACTTTGACAGTTTCGGTAATCTTCGTCCACCTTTGGACCTTGTTGATTACCTAGGTGTTGGTAGCGTGATAAACTACAATCATAAAAGATATCAGGGCTATGACAGTGTTGACATAAGAGTGTGTAATGAACTGTATAGAGTCAGTACAGAGGAGAACACTATCATGGATGAATCATTTACTCTCACGACAAGAGGAAACTCTTCGGTGCTAGACTCAGCGTATTTTCCACCAATAGAACTCTCTTCTCATAAGAACTATGCACTTGGACTCGTTGAAATGCTTACATTCTATGCAATCCCCAACGTTATTGAAGACACTGAGAGTTATATCCAAAAGGATCTAAAAATTGATGACATTAAAATAAACATCAAGCCAAATGGTAAAACATTTCGCAGCAAGATAAAGTGTGATCGCAAATTGGACTTTCAAACTCACGATTCTATTGGACGATTGTTGCGATTCGCTCCACGTGTTCTCGAAGCCAATAAGACTCATATTTCTGATCTACCTGTGGCTATTCTCAAAGTAAATGCTTTACGAGTTGAGTGCAATATCACTACTGGAGCTTATATCAACAATTGCAAAGTGCACACGATTCATGAATTTTTTCCTGTTATACCACCAGAATATAAGATTGTTGAAGTGCCGTTACATGCAATTTACATTCCAATCGCCGTGAAGATAAATGCAGCTCCGCACAGTTGATCAGGACGGTGACTTGGTGAATTTCCGAGGGGAGCTTATAACAATACGACTACACGTCAAATCATTATCATAACGGGTATCGTGTATAATCGCAAAGGCATCTATATAAGAGCGTCAACATGTCGAATGCAGAACATTTCTCAAGCAGCACGCAAAGAGCTGACACCTCAGAACATGCTTTTTCTGTCACAACTTGGTCTGAAGATCAAACCCCGTGAAAAAGGAAGCTGAAACGACCATTTAAGATATTTATCATCTTCTTTCATTGCAATAAAAATGGAAGAAATACTACACATTCAAACAACAGTGAGATTTGATGAGTCTATAGCTTACTATGAGATTCATGCATATCAGCCTTATGCCTGATCATCATTCAACAACAGTGATGAAATTCGAATTGCTATCCAGTATCAGGATTTGTGTATACTACCCAACAAGAGTTCACTGCATGTGTTTGGAAGACTGACAAGGCCTGATGGAGTTGCGGCTGTTACGGGTACAGGACGAGTGAGCAATACCATCTGCTACCCATTTGATGAAGTTCGCTATGAACTCAAAGCTA
This sequence comes from Andricus grossulariae, assembly GCA_011634705.1. NCBI lineage: Eukaryota > Metazoa > Arthropoda > Insecta > Hymenoptera > Cynipidae > Andricus > Andricus grossulariae. The sequence goes on along the minus strand of JAABKJ010000755.1, from coordinate 42,214,733 downwards.
TTGATATTGATCGTTGCTAAAATGTCGGTCTAAATAGTTCCATTATCGGCTACATCTCACTTACCCCTGGACAAAGTTATTTTATGGAGAATGCAGGATAACTCGACATCCCGAAAGGAACAAAACGTCTTACCAATGATGAGGGATACTTTGATGTCACTATACCACTAAGTATGATCCTACGATTTGCTGAAGACTATCTAAAGATCGTTGTCAATGCAAAGCATGAACTTATCTTGACAAGATCACGCAGTGACTTAAATGCTGTTGTTCAAGCACAACAAGCGCCAGGAAACGAAAATTAATATAAGATTTCGATTCATAAAGGAGAGTGGATGATACCATATGTGATGGTTTCATATCAGCAAAAGATACAGTTGCTGATCTTTATTGAAAAAGATTTTCTCACAATCATTAGTTTTCGTTCATGGGAATTGTATGAATACCCCCTGCTCCCCACCACTTCAAGACATATATGGACTGTGAAAACGTCAACTCAGTTGGAAAAACCACGTTGCATTATACTGGATGTCCAGACAGGTAGAAAGGATAGACTAGTCAGATATGGTAATCGCTTCGATCACTGCAATATAACCAATTTCCAGTTATTCCTTAATTCACAGTACTATCCATATGATAATTTGAATCTGGACTTCAGTAAAGAGCCTTAAAAATGTTAAAGAAAAGTGATTCCAAAGAATACGCTTCTCTCAGTATCATTAATTGCTCAAAATACAATGAATTTCTCAAACAGACCTCAGTGGACGTTCATTTGGAATTTTAATCTGTAGACAATTTTCCCGCTGAAACTGCAGCCTGCTGTCTAATTATACATGATCGTATTACCTAGTATCAGCCACCTAGTGGTAGCGTAAAGAAGTTGATTTATTGGGGGAAGGGGGGGGGGTAATGACAGAAGTAAGGGTAATGTCAGTTGTGTGGAGAAAAGATTCAGTTTTCATCGATATGAAGTTCATCGTAGACGTACAAGGCTTCAAGAAGCCCATCAACCAGTGCGTTTTAAGAAGTTGGGTATAAGTCCTCTTCAGGAAGACGCTCAACCTGTGGTCTACCAGTTTGAACCAACCTTCTACTGGGACTCGCTGCCTGCTAAATACAAGAGTGAAAATTTATGGTTGACGCGCAATTACCATGGCTTGGAATGAACTTCCAGTGACATACCCAATGAAGAAGTGAGGCTCATAATTCGAGATACACTAGGTGGCGCTAGTGCAGTCTGCGTTAAAGAAATGGGAAAGAAAAAATAGTTGGGTCAGTACGTGCAAAATGTAAATAATCTGGAAGTTCTGGGCTACTCTCCGCTGAAAAAATTGTTCAGCTCAATTTTAACCAGATGCAATCACCACTTGCAATGTTGGAATGCAAATGGTGCAGTTCGAAATGCTTTAGCTCTCAAGACCTAGTTCTTGACTCCTCGGGATCAGCCAACTATCGGACACTACGCTGAAAGTAAAACCGACTACAATGATGATGATGAAGATATGACTGAAAGCGTTAATACTTTAGATACTTCCTTGAGGAATACAACGCTCAAAGACTTTTATACCTATTGTGAATTTATTTTTCAACTATGCTTACCTTAATCACATTGTAGGTTCAGATTTTCTCTTGTAAATTAGGATTAGTCTTTTTTCTTGTGTAACAAGGTTACAAGCACCCCGCTACCATATGACCATGTGGTCCTGGGACCAGGAGTGGGGAGAGTACCACTTCCTGGTTCTAATACCCAAATCCTGATCGTAGAGCGTCAGTCTTGTGTTACCTACACTGGAAACCGGTCGATCTGTACGGAACCCCCGACCCCGTGTTTGTGCATCCATCATACCATGACGCCACGCTATCCTTACGGACAAACCTCAATGACATCACCGTCATCTCCGAGGAGAACCATCTGCTACTCGTAGGAATCTTGACTTCGCCACCCGGATTCACCCAATCATCTATCTTGGCTTTGCCGTCCGGCTCGAACTGGGGCAGAACAGCCTATCTCCAACCCTTGTAAGTTTGGTGAATGAACCATGTTTACATTTAATTGTTTTTCCCTTATTGACTTCACCCGCTTCTCGACGCTCCAAATCCTAACCTTCCCTTAATTTGCGAGATCCCTCATACTTGAATAAAGCAAACATTTAATTCGACATCGAGTAAAGATTTACTTACAACCATTCAGTTAGTTAAGAATTAGTTAAGAACTAGTTGAGCTGATTTTAAATTTTATTCGGTATCTTTCCTTCCGGCGTTAAATATCAGAGAAATCGTTGGGTTGAACTCTAAATCCAAATATCGCTTACTGTCAGCGGTGAACAATCACATACGTCGTTGGACTTCATTCAAGCATGGTTGGGTTGCTATCAAATTTCAGCACTGGACACACATCGTTGGGTTGCATTTTCAAATTTCACACGATCTTGTTTCTTCGAGCGTTAGATATTAGCGAGAGTGATCGTTATAATTAACTGCGTCGAATTCTCTAGATTCAGAAGTATCGAGAAAACGCGTCATACGTCAGACCTTCTACAAATTTCGTTTTATACAAAATCGTTAGAGATACGTCAAAATTTCTGGAAGGTTCGAGACAATGAATTTTAAATATTTATCATAGTAGGTGGAAGTTGAAACTTTCGATTGATATTTCCCGCAGAACCGTTAGAGATTACATTCAATATCGATGGTATAAAAGGAGCATCAGGTGCCAGTGGTTTCAGTATATCGTCGAGCACAGTGCAGAGCTAGTCATCTAATAAAAGTGAAAACAGTAAAAGTGAAAAATGCCTTTGGAGAAGATGGACCTCAAAGGTATTAACGCAGTTGGCCACATGGATGGAATTTTGCCTACAAGAACGTGTAAGGAGACGTTTGAGGGGGATTAGGATATACAGGGACGAGGGTAGAGAGGGCAGAGGAGGAAGGGCGAATAGGAGGAAGGACCTACTGGAGAGAGGAGAGATGAGCGAAGAGAGGAGAGAGGAAAGAGGAGAGAGGAGAAAGGAGTACGTGATTCTACTTGCTCGAGATTTTCATGTAAAATTTAATAATAATGCTAATAATAATTTATCTCTTTTGGGAGAAATTCACTTGTTTGTTTTGTTAAAAATGAACTTATGGACACTCACAAAGGGGGTGTTTCAAAATTTTCGTGAAAACTGTTGGCAGTGGCTCAAAACAGCATATAAAAAATAGAGATAAAGTTTTAATACATTAGGATGTCGAGATCAGAAATAAGGTAAACACATTAACAACACAATGCACTTCACATATAAATACCGTATATATTTAGAATCCGTACAATAAGTTATTAATGAAATGTGAACTGAGAATTAATGAGAAACAAATATGAATTAATCTTTATGCATCGACAGACGAGTGAGAACTAGAGGGCAACCACACCCAGTGACCCTGAAGCTTATCCCCGCCTAAGCTGATCTGACCCCCACTTAATATGCTAAAAAGAGTGCCTGATTATCGTGGTACTCCAACACCCTTCCTCAACGATAATTTCCTGATGCCCCTTTTTGCCTTTATGAGAGTCCACACTTTGACCTTGAAGTAGACAATTTAATATGATTTAGTGGCTTTATCAATAAATCAGCCACCATCAATTCCGTAGGACAGTACTGAAAATCCATTAAACCCTTTTCTTTTAAATCGCTCACATGGTGATACATTGTAGAAATGTGATTTGTTCGGCTGCTGAACTTCTTATTCGCTGATAACTTTAGGCAACCTTGATTATCTTCGAATATCTTCGTTGAAGAACGTTGATCTTCTTCAAAATATTCAAGTAGTTGTCGCATCCAAATACCTTCTTGGCAAGCTTCTGCAAGTGCAATGTACTCCGCTTCTGTTGACGATAGAGCGACACAGTCTTGCTTTTTACACGTCCAGCTTATTGAACCCCCTATAAACTTAAATAAGTATTCACTGTTGAATTTCCTATCAGCTCTGTTTGGAGCCCAATAAGCATCCGCATATCCAATAAGTGAATCTTCATCTCTATTCTTGAGGTTTCCAAGCTTCAGCTTCAACTCTTTTGTTCCCTTAAGGTATCTTGCTATCCTTTTTGCTTCATTCCAATCTGTCTTTGTTGCATCCACGTTGTGTTGACTTAAAATGGACACACTAGCTGAAATGTCTGGCCTTGTGTTGACAACTATATACAAGAGCTTTCCTATGAGCTTTCGATAAGACTTGATTATCGTGGAAAGGTTCTTCATTTTCCCTTGCTTTGGCATATCCCGCATCCAGTGGAATCTTTGATTCCTTCGCGTCTTTCAGTCCAGTTGATTTCAACATATCTTCGATGTATTGAGATTGACTTATGCTGAAAATTCCTTCTTCATCTTGATCAACTTAAATACCAAAATAATGACGCGATTCACCCAAATTAGTTAGCTGAAAATGTTGCCCTAATGCTTCGCCTGTTTTAAGTATCTGATCTTCTTGTGTGCTTACAATAATCAAATCATCAACATAACTAATGAGATAAATTTTTCCTTTTTCTGTAGTTTTAATGTTTAAACGAGGGTCAGCTTTTCCTTGAATGAATCCATTTTCCTCTAAAGTTTGATGAAGCTTTTGATTCCAAACTTTAGCAGCTTGCTTCAAACCATATAAAGATTTATTTAACTTACATACCAAGTGTTTCTTACCTGGAATTATAAATCCTTCTGGTTGCGCCATAGAAACTGTTTCCTGTTACAACACCTTCAGAATTATTCTTGATTTTAAAAATCCATTTGCATCTAATCACTTTTGCATTTTTAGGTTTTTTGAAGAGCGTCCAGGTGCCATTTATCTTTGAGGACTCCATTTCTTCTTTAGTAGCTGATTTCCATTCCTGCTTGTTTGAACTCTTCATCGCTTCCTTGAAATTTCTTGGCTCTTCGTAATTTTGTAGAATAGTATTGAAAGCTGCTAAATACCTGTCTGGTGATACACCTTTATTGCTTCGATTTGAACGCCTTACTCCTACGTCCTGAATTTCCTGTGAGCTGATCTCATCAGTATCGCTGCTTGAATCTGTATATTCTTCTGTTTCCTGGTAATCCTGATCACTGGATTCATGTTCAGTGTTTTCCTCCACAGTGTTTTCTTCTTCAGAATCTTTATTAGCTTCCGATAGTAAATAATTAGCAGTATCCACTGCTTCTCCCCAGTACTTGTTGTCCAATTTTGAGTCGATGAGCATGCATCTGGCCATTTCCATTAGTGACCTATTTTTTCTTTCTACCACTCCGTTTTGTTGTGGTGAGTAAGAAGCAGTATACTGTACATGGATTCCTTCCCTCTTTAAATGCTGCCTCAACTTCTGGTTGACATACTCCCTTCCTCGATCATACCGTATAACTTTAGGCTTCTTTTGAAATTCTCTCTTTCCGAATTCTATAAATCCTTTAATTAGACCCGTTACCTCACTTTTATGCTGCATCAAATAAATTTTTGTATAACGACTATAATCATCTATTAAAGTGAGAATATACCTTTTATTTCCAGGTGTCACTGTCTGCATGGGTCCACACACATCCGTGTGTATCAAATCAAACGTTTCTTTCGTATTGTTGTGAGATTTCTTCGGAAAAGACTTTCGTGCCATTTTCTCCTTTATACAGCATTCACACTGCTTTCTGATACCGCAATCCTTTATTTTGATTCCTTCTGCGAGATTTTTCTTCTCCAAATCCTTGACTGCTTCCGGATCCCTGTGTCCAAATCTTCTGTGCCACGCATGTTGACAATCGTTATGCTCTTTTTCAGTTGCCGCTGCATTTGCTGATTAAATTTTCTGTGATTTGTACAAATTTCCGCACCGCTTTCCAATTAAGAATGTCTTTCCTTTGCTATGAACTGCACACTCAAATTCGCTGAAGTTTACTGTAAATCCGCTATCGGTGACTTTGCTTACAGAAATTAAGTTATCATCAAGGGACGGCACATACAGTACATTCTTCAACTTGACGTTGACCAGATTGCCTTTTTCATCTAGGCTTTTTAAAGTACCCGACCCGTTACCGAGCACGTCCATAGCTGTATGTTTCTTGGCGACGTGAACCTTCATGTTCGCTTGTGTGAAATCTGAGAAGAACGATCGGATATGAGTCATATGACTTGACGCGCCGGAGTCTATATACCAAACATTTTTATCTGAATTACTCTCCAGAGTCAAGAAACAAAAATTCGCCGAATCACTGGCATCCGCAGCTTTATTCGAATTTTCTTTCTTCTTTTTCCAGGCTCAATATTTCCTGCAGTCTTTCTTTAAGTATCCTGGCATTTTGCAAAAGAAACACGGCACTTGCTTTTCCTTATTTTCTTTATTCAACGACGTTTTCATTGCTGTTTCGCTTGACAAATTAATTTATGCAATTCCCTTTCGTCTACTATATTCGTCTAATAATTTTCTCTTAACGAAAGATATAGTAAGTTCACTTTCTTTTCTGGACTCTAAAGCTGTGACGAGTGAAGAATATGTTTCCGGCAAGCTAATAAAAAACATTGAAACCGACATATCTTCATCCACAGTCCTACCTATTGCAGCTAATTTGTCAACTAAATCTAGCATTGTATTTAGGTGTTTTTCCATATCCTTGTCTTCTGATAGCCTTAGATTGCATAACTGCTTTAAATAAAATACCTCACTTGATGCTGTAGATTTTTGATGATAATCCTTAATTGAATTCCAAGTTTCGAGTGCAGTCTTCGAATTCCTCACGTGGATCAGGTGATCGTTTTCCACAAGAAGACCAATTTTCGGTCGAGCTCTGGCATCTTTCTTCTTCCAGATTTCGGACGGATTTTCAGGAGACTCTTCACTAATGACTTCCCAAAGATCATCAGAAGTCAACATCAATCCCAGTTTACACTGCCAGATCTGGCAGTTTTTGCTGTTGAGCTTCTCAATCCTGTAATCTGTACCTGTAGACTCGCTAATGTTTGTTTCTTTGATGCGTACACTTTATTTTCACTTATCTCACACTTTAGTCACTTTCTTATTGTCTAAACCGACACTTTAGTTACTGTTTTTGTCTAAACCGACACTTTGGCTACTTTCTTTGTCTAAACCGACACTGTTTATTTCTGTCTTTGTCAAACCGACACCATCCACAACTTTACTTTACTTTGAACTTTCTCTATCTCGATGAATTCTGATATTGAGACTTAGGATTGATTCTTGGGCCCATAACCTGTTGGAAGTGGCTCAAAACAGCATATAAAAAATAGAGATAAAGTTGCAATGAATTAGGATGTCGAGATCAGAAATAAGGTAAACACATTAACGACAAACTGCACTTTACATATAAATACTGTATATATTTAGAATCAGTACAAAAAGTTATTAATGAAATGTGAACTCCATTTTTTCAATTATTTATTATCTATTTCAGTTGATAAATATTACTTTTTTTGTGCCCTAAAAATCTTGTATGACTCGTAAGAATTTAGTTAAATTAAAAATTTCTAAAAATTATTTCTTCGAAAATAATTTTTAAACGATTATATTTAGACAGATTCAACAACGTACAAAAGTAGCAGGTGATCAAATTAAATGAAAAGTGGGATAAGAACGAAGAACAGATTTCAATTCATGCTTGTACAAACATCGTTCATAAAGTAACTCGGTAAAATGTAAACTATACTTTGTAGCACAATCTGCAATAGTTACAAATATAGCAGAGCGGAAAAAATATCATCATAAAAGTTGAAGTTTTTTTCCATGAGAATAGTTCCATTCTGTCGTTGCTGAGTTTCTTATCAAAATGGACAAACAATATTTCTTCATTCGCCTAATATTTTTTATGATTTTGTTTCAAGATTACGTGGCATCTGAAGAGAATAATGGTAAGTTATATAATATCATCTCAATACAAACAAAAATTCAGTAGAATTCAAAAATTTGTAAGAAAAAATTTTCTTTTTCTCACCCCAACCATTAGTGGGAACCCCCCAAAAAATGTTATTTTCAGAGGAAATTAGGCGACACGTATTTTTTGATTTTGAGGCAAAATGCTTTCTTTAAGAAGTTACGATTATTTGAGTTTTGGTTTCTATTTAAAAAAAAAACAAGTTTCGTCTTAAAATATATACAGTTTTTGAGATTTCCTTCCCTACTCCCATACTTTTGCTCCTCTACTCTCCCTACATTTCCCTACTTTCCTTCTCCACTTCAACCTTTGCTTCCCCTTACTCCGTCAATTTCTTCACCCTCTACTTCCCCCTCTCCACACTTCCCTACACATTTTCCCACACTTTCTCCACCTCCCTTGTTTCCTCTTACTTCCCCCTAGTTTCGCAAACTTAGCTCCTCCTCCTCTTATTTCCCACCACTTATCCTAATTCGCCTACTCGCATGTCCCCTCACGTCCCCGACTTCCCCTCCCTTTATTGCTCACTTACTCTTTTTCCCTCCTCCTCCTCCTTTTCCCCACCTATTCTCTTCATTTTCCCTCACTTCCCTATTACCCATCCCTTCCCCTTTTCCCTTTCTCCTACATCCCCATTCATTCCCTACTTCCACTCTTCTCACTTTAATCTTTGCTTCCCCTTCATTTGAAAGCTTCTTCCTCATCTAGATTCCACTCTCCTCACTTTCCTGAACAATTTCCCACACTTCATCTACCACCCCCCTCCATTCCCCCTCACTTTCCGCAGTTCCGTTCTCCTTACTTTCTCTGGTTCCCCTTCCCTTATTTCCCACCACTTGTCCTAATTCCAGTAACCATATTTCCTCGCACCTCACCTACTTCCCCTTCCTTCATTTCCTACTTCCTGTTATTCACCTTCCCTTAAAATTCCCCTACGTTTATTTACCCTACTCAACTCTCTTAATTTCCGTTCACTTCCTCTACTTCACTACACCTCATTTCCCCTACTTCCCCGCCCTTCGTGCTTTATGAGTTGTAAGTGAATTCGTGGACGTTTATCAGAGTCGATAATACAGGAGTTTTTAAGACATATGCATGACTTCAGCCCTTTTCTTGACGCCTATGAAGTGGGCCTAAAGCTCTACTTTTTACTCACTAGGGAGTAAAAATTACGTTTTGCTCCCTAGGGACTGAATAGTGACGTCAGATATAAATAATGAAAATGATAATTTAAGGTAAGTTACCATATTTACCTGTAAAATTACGATAGATGGCTGAAAATTTTCATAAATTTCAGGAAATTTATGAAAATTAGAAAAAAAATTGGGTAATTTATGGTAAGTTACGATATTTACCTGCAAAATTACCATGAACGACCGAAAATTTTCATAAATTTCCAGAAATTTATGGAAATTTTTTAAAATGAATTTGGGGTAATTTATGGTAAGTTACTATATTTACCTGTAAAATTACCATGAACGACCGAAAATGTTCATAAATTTCCGGAAATTTATGGAAATTTTTAAAAATGAATGTTCGGTAATTTATCGTTAGTTACCATATTTACCTGTGAAATTACCAGAGATGACCGAAAATTTTCTTAAATTTCGAGAAATTTATAGAAATTAAAAAAAAATTCTGGGTAATTTTTGGTACGTTACTATATTTACCGAAAAAATGAACATGAATGACCGAAAAATTTCATAAATTTATGGAAATTTATGGAAATTTTTTTAAATGAATTTGGGGTAATTTATGGTGAATTACCCTCTTTACGGGTAATATTACTATTAACCACCGAAAATTTTCAAAAATTTCCGGAAATTTATAGAAATGTTTAAAAATGTATTTCGGGTCATTTATGGTGAGTGACCATATTTACCTGTAAAATTACCATAAATTACCGGAAATTTACATACATTTCCGGATATTTATGGAAATTTTTAAAAATGAATTTTGGGTAATTTATGGTAAGCTACCATATTTACCTGTCAAATTACCATAATTGACCAAAAATTTCAATAAATTTCCGGAAACTTATGGACACTTTTTAAAATTAATTTCGGAGAATTTATGGTAAGTTACTATATTTACCTGTAAAATTACCATTAATGCCCAAAAATTTTCATGAATTTCAGAAAATTCATGGAAATCAGAAAAAAGTTTTGGGTAATTCATGGTAAGTTACCATATTTATCCGTAAAATTACCATTAATGACCGAAAATTTTCAAAAATATCCCGAAATTTATGGAAATTTTTAAAAACGAATCTTGGGTATTGATGTAAGTTACCATATTCACCTGTGAAATCACCATAAATGACCGAAAATTTCCATGAATTTCCGTGAATTTATGGACATTTTTTAATTGAATTTTAGGCAATTTGTAGTAAGTTACCATAAATCATCATTTTTGATAATTTGGAACAAGTTAACATAAATTTCATGCTTTTTTATTCAAAATCTAGTACGGACTGATATCATGACTGTATTTTGACGAATTTCTGAAATTATCAATTTGTTATAAAAAATATTGTATGTACCAAGGAGGAGAGGCACTTTTTCTCCTCCTAGGTGCATAATATACTATTTCAAGTCAGAGAAATTGAATTTGTGGTCAAAATTAAAAAATTAAAAAAAGCTGCCTACATTTCTTAATATCATATTTTTTCCCTTCCCTGTAAGTCAGTACAAGGTGATTGATCGCACCTCAAAATAAGAATTTTGGGTGAAAATTCAAAAATTCAAAAAGTTGACTCTAATTTTGAAAATTTTGTAAAACTGGTAGATTTCTATGAAAGTCAGTCTGAGTTTTTTTTTGAATAGCACTATATAAATTTGAGGTCAGAAACCATAATTTCAAAAAAGCAACCTAAATTTTGTAATTTTCAGGAAATTGATTCATTTGCATAAAAGCCAGTAAGTCTTCGAGTCACAGAATACAAATTTGAGATCAAAATTGAAAAATTAAAAAACTTGAGTTAAAATTTAGAAAATGTTATCAAACTGGTAGATTTCTACGAAAGTAAAAAAGGAAGTGGGTTTCGAGTTTTAAAATACAAATTTTGGTTCAAAATTAAAAAATTCAAAACAGCAACCTAAGCTTTGGAAATTCTGTTCACATTGTAAATTTTCGTGAATGTTAGTACGAGAAGGTTTCTTAAGACAGAAAAAGCGAATTTGGAGCCAAAATTAAAAAATCGAAACACTAGCATAAATTTTGAAAATTTTATTAATCCATTATATTTCTATAAATGTCAGAACGAGTGTTTTTTTTAGTTTCAGAAAACGAATTTGGGGTAAAAGTTTAATAAAATATTGAAAATTAAAATCGCTTTCAGGAGTTTTTTTATTTTGACCCTTAGTTTTTATTCTAATTCCCAAGAAACCCCCTCGTGTTGACGTTCACAAAAATCAACCAATTTAATAAAAGTTTCAAAATTTTAGGTAAATTTTGGAATTTTTGAATTCTCATCCCAAATTCGTGTTCTGTGAAATGAAACCCCCTCTTCCTAACTTTTATGGAAACACACTTATTTGATAAAGTTTTGGAAAATTTATGTTCGTTTTTTGAATTTTTGAATTTTGACACTAAATTCCTGTCCTATTCACCAAAAACCCCCTCGTACTGACTTTTCTGAAAATCTGCAAATTTTTGAATTTCTGAATTTTCACCTCAAGTTCCTACTCTGTGATAGAGTTGATTTTCGACTTAAAATATTTTCAGAAATGTTGAAAAGAGACAAAAAATTTTGAATTTGGAAAGATTTAAAAAAATATAAATCAAAATGTAGTTTTTTTTCAGATTTCGAAATAAAATTTTAAACCTTCTGAAAGACTTTGCAAGATTGTAAGAGAACGATTTTTTTTTTAAGATACCCAGGAAAATATAGACTGATTTTTTATTCTCCAAAAAGTAATGTTAAAAGAAGATTTAAAAAGATTTTTAAGAATTCCAATATATTTCGAAAATTGTGAAAAAAAATCTCAAAGATTTTAAAGCAATTTTTTTACTTTTTCAGGATTTAAAAAACTTAGGAAATACTCTAATAATAATTTAAAAATGCATTTAGAACGTTTAGAAGGTTTTGAAAAGATTCAAAGATAATTTAAAATCAACAGATTTAAAAAAATTAAATAAATTTGTAAATTCAAGAAGATTTCGAAAAAATGCGAATTTTTTAAAGAGGTTTGGAAGGTTTTAAGAAAATATAAACTTTTCTCAAGATTTCTATGAAAATTATAGATTTCAAGGCAATTTTTTTAAATTTTCAAATATTTTAATAAATTTTAGAAATGATTTGAGTAATTTTCAGGCAGTTTTTATGAAATCAAAAATATTTCAAGATTTGATAGACTTCTGAATATTTGTAAAATATTTTTTCATTTCTTTAAAACCTTTCAAATTTCTAAATATCTTCTAAATTACCTTGAATTTTCTTTAAATGTTTTCAAATTATGTAATATAAAAAATTATACTTTTTCTGAACACCTGAAATCCTTGAAAATATCTTTGAATTTTCTCAATAATCTCAGAAAAATTGAAATTTTTTTCTTTCCTGACTAAAATTTTTTTGTTATTGAAAATTCATCTATTGTGTTGAAAGTCAATGTAATTCATCAAAAGTTTTTTATATTTAAAAAAATAATCTTCTTGATCGAATATTCATCTTTTTAGTTAAAAATTAATTTATTATGGTTGTGGGATAAGCAATTTTGTCAAAAATTTGTCTTTTTGAATGAATCAAACTGTTTTTATTTAATTTAATTTCTTCATTAAAAATTTCCAGATCAAGCTTTTTGAACATCAAAATAAAAAGATTTTATGGGGAATCCCTATTGAACAGTAGGATGGTAAAAAAAGACTTTCGAGATTTGTTAATCAATCGGGGGATAAAAAAGAACTGAATTTCTTTTTGATGAATTTGACCTCTTAGTTTCAACTGCATCATAAAATCGAAAAAAGGAAGTTAATACCCACCAAATTTTTTTTCAAAACAAACAAAACTTCAGAGTGATATGGCACGCACCCCAATAATAATTTCATAAATCTGGCAAAAATAGGGGATTATTTTCTCCCCAAAAGTAAGAAAATTCAGATTCAGGGTTTTAGAGACTCTGGAAAAAAGGATTACATGAGGCACCCAACTGTACAAACTAATTTAATTTCCTAACCTTCAAATGATACTAATAAATAACCTTGTATAATTCTTGAACCTTGCAGAATCATCAGTACCTTCCATTCGTCAAAATCGAATTGTTAATCCAGCGGAGAATCCACAGCAACTTCCAAATCAACATCAACACCAACAACAACAACAACATGAACATCATCGACAACATCGACATCAACCACTACTTCCAAATCAACATCCAGATTTAAATCAACAACCTTATCAACGTCTCAATCCATATCAAGAACGACTTCGACCTCTATATCAACTGCGTTATCTAAATCCAGTGCATGTTGATCATCCCACCAGAGTCATCATTTCACATGCTAATGTGCCTGTTGAAGTAGGCTATGCAATAGATCCTTTTATCGTCATCACCTGGGCCGAAACTTTTCATGAAAGGGAAGAAATATTTCATGTTGACGAGCGTGTCCCAGGCGCAACATACCTTCAGCCTCATACTATATTACGTAGGGAGAATCATCATGCTTATCGCCCAGGTACTGTGCTGCACGATATTGCTGTGATTGAAGTGGAAGAGCCTATCGTCATGAGACAGGATGCAGAAGTTATCTTGTACAGACGATTTCATGATGAAGACATTGAAGAGTTTGCTTTTCCGAAGGCCGATGAGTTCCTTCAGTGGAGGCATGGTGGTCATCACTAATGTCAATTTGCAGAAGCACTCTACACTGAACGATTAGGTATATTGAGATTTTTCCCAAATTTCAAATGAATCTAATATCTTCAATACAATATATTAATTTTGTTTAGTCATATTGCGTCGAATGACTTATATCTTGAATTGTTCTCGATACAAAAATTGGCGAAAAAGAGTTCAGAGTTGATGCGTCAAATAAAGATCTTCAAAGAATTAGACTGGTTTTCATTTTTCACTCGTATATTGTACAATAGATATAAAGTTGAAGGTATTGGTATTGTAAAGACAAAAATGTTTCTTCAGCACGGTCCTTACTAATGTCGAGTTTCAAAAAATCTCCTTGCTGAAAGTTTTGGTACATTGAAATTCTTCAAAAATGTTTAGCGATTGTAATATCTTTAATAGAATATACCATTTTTAGTTATTGTCTTAAAAAGTGTGCAAGTCTGCGTCAAATGAAGGTATGCATCTTGAAAGGATTAGCCTGGTTTTTCTAAACTTATCTCGCACAATCAGTATTGACGTGTCCAGATGAAAATGTTCCATCTTGAAGAAACCAAATGAAGAGGTGCTAACTCGTGGAGGCCCAATGCAAAGGTGCGAGTGACCACCTTCTTATATTATCCACACGAGTTAGCATCTTTTCATTCGGTTTTTTCGGGATGTAACCTTTTCAATTAAGCACGTCGATATGGACATGAAGACATTGATAACTTTGTTTTTCCAAATGTGGAATCCTTTCTTCAGTTGATGCATGGTCATTACTGATGTCAATTTGCAGAAACACTCTTTGCAGAAACGCTCAACGTTTGGGTACTACATTATGATTTTTCAAAAATTACCAATAAATGTATTATCAGTACCACAATACTTGAACAAATTTTATTCATATATTAATCTGCGTCGAATATTCCCTCTCTCGATTTGTTTTTGATCAAAACATTGGCGAAAAACTGTTCTTTGGTGTATGGTTGATGTGTCAAATAGATATATAAACCCTCAAAGGCTTAGACTGGTTCTTCTGAACCTATATTGTACAATCAACATCGACGTGTCCAAATGAAAAGGTTCCATCTCGGAAAAACCAAATGAAAAGGTGCTAGACGATTGATGACGATGATGTTTCCAATATATGGGATTTTAAAGCTTTGAGAGTACGCCACGCGAGTGAGCACCTTTTTATTTTATCTGCACAAGTTAGCACCTTTTCATCTGATTTCTTTGGGATGTAATCTTTTTATTTAGGCACGGCGATATGGACCTGAAGACATTGATAACTTTGTTTTTCCAAAGGCGGAATCCTTTCTGCGGCAGAGGCATGACCATCACTAACGTCAATTTGCAGAAACACTCGGCGCTCAACGTTTGGGCACTAAATTATGATTTTTCAAACATTAAAAATAAACGTAATGTCTATAATACAATTTTTGAAGAAATTTGAGACATACTGCCTTGCAAAGTATATCAATCTGCGTCGAATGTTCCCTATCCTACTTTGTTTTCGATCAATACATTGGCGAAAAAGACTGTTCTTCGGTGTAGAGTTGATGCATCAAATGAAGATATACATCATCAGGGTGGCTCTTATTTACTCTGGCAAAAATCTGTTTGCTTTTTTTTAGCGCTACACTTAATTTGGTTCTTTTGATCTGTCTGGGTCTTCCCTTTTTCCTGAGTGTTCTTGTCCAAGCGCTACCGCTTGTATGCCTAGCTGGTAAGAGGGTACCAATGTACCCCATACGAATGTAGTAATATGTAGTATAGTAGTAATATAGTAGTGTAGTGAGCAGATACAGATACACAGAGACATACCTGACGCAGTTCTCTCTCGGATATCGGACGAGTCAAAACCAATTTTCATATCACAATGTCCTCTGCCCATCTATTACGTGCAAAAATTTATTAACTTGGATATTACTTGTATTAAATATCTGTAAATAAATTGCCATCAAATGAAGACGTTTCAAGTGTATTATTTTTCAATCTTCGTGTTGTGAAGTTAACCTTGCGCGAAAGTGCCAGGCTAGCATTGCAGGAGGTTATTGTTTTTTTGTGAAAAAGGCCGAATTCCAACTCAGAAAGTGAGAAACTGCAACCCAAAATTAGAATGTTTGTACCAAGAATGGAGACAACTGCAAAAACACGCTGGAAGAAAATCGAAAGCTCATAAGAAGAAAGAAGCAAATTTCAAATCGAAGCTCGAGGATCTTTTCGACATTGCACATGCGATCGCTTCGAAAAATATTTCTATAAAAGAAGATAAGCAGTTTTTAATGAATCAAAGGCTAAAGGGTCGACAAGGGCTTATGTTCGCAATCGATTACAAGAAACTTCTAAATGGAAGAAAAGTTGCAGAACGAGAAGAGACAGCGTTGACGAGAAAGGAGCGAAGCAATCTTGAAATTGAACGACTAAGTGAGTAATGTATAAAAAAATTGCAATCATGCAATACTCCCATTTATTTTCACATTTCAGTTTTTAAATTTAATTTTGCATCATTAAATTTCTTGTTTTTCTTTTAAAGATGAAACTGCCAAATTGAAGTCATCTACAAGCAACAGCAGTTTGGAATCATATACAGATATAAATGTATCAGTTGCTAGAAAATCCACTGATAATATTGTGGTAGAACCTTCTCTCCCAGAAGTTGCAGAATTAAAGTTTTCATCACCAAAAGCAAAACGGGCAAGAGGGAGCTGTATCATCATCCAGATGATGATAGTCGCCATTTTGTAATAAATGATACGCTAACGAACGACGGATAGCGGAAAACGGTTACGCTAAATTCGCAGTGCATCATTCATTAAAAAAGAACAGCTGTTGTTGAAAGTAATAGTAGTAAAAAAGTAGATTTCTCATTTTATCGATCATCGATAATTATTTTGATCTATGTATTTTTACTATTTCTTTCAGTGTAAGTTGTTGTTAAAGATATAATATCTTTGTTTGTTATGACTGACTTTCTCAATACATGGCGTAAAATAAAATGTATTTCAGTAATTTTTCTATATTTCTAATCCAGTCGCAGATGTTCTTCCTTATCATGATATGCGTGTTATATTTCGACCGATATTATTGTATGTACTATATTCTACTAGATTAGATTGGATGAATGACAAAACAGGCTCAGTTCATGGCTCCACCGCAGTGACATATTATAAAGTACAATTAATGTATTTTTTGTGTCTGATTAACTCTTTTAATACTTTAATTTGAAAAAATATGAAGAAAAAATTAATTGAATGTTTCAATGAAATTTACAGGTGCATGCTTCTTATTTTGTAAACTGATTGATTAATTATTTTTTAGAGTGTTTGTGACGTTTTAAAATGACTATATATGAATTAAATTTTCAAAATGATATGCACATATATTTTATTTTTTTAAATTATTTGTAAATGTTACTATTAAATTAAATGTATAGAAATGTAATCTCAAACAAAAACGCACACACACATACACACACACACACACACACACACACACACACATATATATATATATATGTATACAGTAAAATAGTGGAATACATTTGCGTTATCCAGTGGCCATTTGTGGAACTAGTTATCTGACTGTGCGGCAGTGTTCGGAACTACAGTCAAACTCGGACATAAAGTCAAAGGCTGACGATGGCCAGCTCACTGCGACCAACAGTGAGGCTTTGATGTCTAAAGCCAACTGAAGTCGATGGTCCTGATCAGCAGTGGGACTCCGGGGCCGTTACGAAGTCGAAAATCGAACGGACCTCTTTTTCTAACGTGTGGAGATAAAAAAGAGGTCCATTCGATTTTCGGCTTCGTAACAACCCCGGAGTCCCACTGCAGATTATCTCGTGTGATCGAATGAGTCTGTCTTTTACATTGACAACAGCGCAATCTGACACGCAATATATCTCACGAAGTTATTGGAGCAATTTTCATGAAAAATAGCAGTAAATATCAATTCATTTCAATCAAAAATGTTATGCTACCGTTTAAAATTAATTATTTACTATGAGATTTCTTGTTAATATTTAATTGGAATTCAAATTTCTTCAGAATTGGTGGCTCTGTTGCAGCTACCAATAGGCTCTACGATTCGATAAAGAAAACAAAGAAGAAGAAGTATTGGATAGACAGAGGTAGAGAGCGTATGATCGTTTTGAAAGGAAAACCGGTCATTGGAACACAATCGGATCGTCTCTGTCTATCTCACATGATAGAAAGAGAGGATTGATCGACTTTAGGCATCGAAGACCCACTGTAGTGTTTTCGTGGGCAGTTAATCTAATATTTATAGAAGTAAGTGATTTTCTGTTAGATAACTTCTTCGTATTTCTAGTTATGAAATTGCGTGATCATTATGCGCTAAATAGGCAAAAGTGCGTATTTCCCACTTGAAGTGTTGACGTGGGGTGTTTTGGTGAAAATAGTAATGTGTTTTTGGATACTGCTGTCTTTGAATGGTTCAACCAAGCTAGCGACAGAGTATCTGGACCGATTATTCAAGACAAAGGTTTCCGTTTAAACGAGATGCTCAACGGCCCGCAAACGTTTTAAGTACTTAAGCAGGAAACATATGTATTTTAACGTGTAACAGCAAAATTTCTTTCTCGTTTCCGTTGAATATTTATTTTACCCTTGTCTCCGTATTAGAAAAACAATTTTCAAAATATTTTTACAACGCAGCAAAATCCACCGGAAACGGTTCATAAGCCCCTAACTGTTTACGTTCGGAGTGGAGATATTTTCGGTTCGTTTGGGAAAGGTCAGGTCTGAGGTCGGCCCCAAAACCGGAGTTATATCCGAGTTCGACTGTAATTATCTTCCGCTAGCTGGACGGTGTGGTAAAGGGCTATCTAACGTTCACTTTTCTGGGGGCGTTATAGGCTCATAACATGGTGGTTTCGAACGAATGAATTTTACCAGTGCAAAATATTTTCTTTTATTCATCGACACAAAATGAGAGTTTCTTTCTTTGCATTAGCTCTAATTTTTATTCATAAGATACATATTTCTCTAAATCTAATATGCATGGATCGTTGCCAAAAAGTTGTGAAATTTAGGTCCCAGCAGTATTACCCACTTTCATGATTCAATAGATTTTTAAAAATAATACTACTATAAATTACTTACATCAAAGTAGTTTTTAGACAAATTTCAACACCTTAGTTCAATGTTTTTAGAAATGCAAGATTAACATATAGCTTAATTTTCCACTCGGTAACATATCCCTAAATACAAATTGAAACACAAAAATTGATAAATTTGTGACGAATAAATTTGGTTACTGATTTGTGCGTATAGGAATTATATTAAGTGGTATTAAGTATTAAGCTAAGGAATCTAAAAGTTATGCATCGAGATAAATATTTCAGTTCTAAAGGTGCTTAATTATGCTGAAATGTATTTCCCTGAAGTTTTGTTTCCACTCGTTAACGCTAAATATTTTTAAAGTAATTAAAAAATTTGATGTTTCAATCGGTAATACTTTCTCTGTTGCCTATATTCAGATGTCAAGTTCAGTCGTCTCGATTAGGCAGATGAAGCTGATCAAAATTTACATAAAAAATAATCAGAGAAAGGACTATTTATCAAAAGTTATCAATAATCATCTTCTTAAAATGTACGTTTGAACTCGCCTTTTTTTAAGAATGAAAAGTACTCCTCTTTAGACAAGAATTTTGAACAAATAATATTCATTTAATTGTTATTTATTTTCATTTAATTCAGTATATCATAACACTTCCTAAAGGGTTCTAAAAATCTTTAAATGCGTTTCTAGAAAATAAAACAGCTTACAATTTACACAAATCCGCTTGTATTAACAGAAAATATAGTAAACATAATTTTCGTTTTGAAAATATACACTACAAATATGATTCGTGATATTTGAAATAGGTATTTTCGTTCTATTTTGGGTGTGAATTATTTGGACATGCTCCAAATTTCACAACTTTTTGAAAACGGCCCGTATATTAAAAAAAAATCGTAAACTACGAAAATCTAAATTTTTCGCAAATTTGATGCTCGTAACCTCTAAACAATTTCCTAAAAATGTGACAAAATTAGGAGAGTATTTCCTCACCCAAAGAAACTAACTGTTGCAATACGGCAGCCGCTTCAAAAGAACCGCAAATTACAATTCTTTAGCAAAACTAATTTTTTTGCTCGAGCGAGCAGAAATGTTTTCGCAAAGGATTGTGTTTCATTTTCCACTGGAAAGGGCTGCAAAAGATTGTAACAGTATAATTGCCTCCATTTTTAGTTGCATATTGAAAACTTTAAATCCTTTCCTAAACCAAAATTTTTATAAAATATCAGGTGCAAAAAATTAAATGGAAGAAATATCCTATTCAGCTTAAAATTTCTTTAAATATACGAACAGAAAAATATATCCTTTCTACATTTTTCACTTCGAGGAATCATATTAATTCTGTTCAGTTATTGTAGGGAGTGACCCTCTTTGAATTCTGTTCTAGAGTTCAAAGTGGTTAAGAAAATACTGCAGTACTGCCGAACACTTTGGAATCTTTGAAATATTCATGCTCCTCAACAATGTGTTAGTCGCGTTGCTTTCCTCCACTTTCGCTAGAGGAACGTACGTGCAAGAATGAAAATATTTTCGTTAAAAGCTGTCTGAAAAGAAACGTGCATTTCGCCTATAAAAGATATAGAAAAGTGCCTAAAGTAATATTTTTTATTAATTAATTTTTTCGTTTTGAAAAATGGATTACAATGAATGTAAATGATCAACGCATTCAAATATTAACAAATTATCGTAAAATTTATTCTTCAATATTAAAATGTTTGTAAAGTATGATATTTGGGAAATTATTGAAAATTAAACGTCAAAGCTTTATTCGAAACTTGTTTTAGGCGAAAGTATGTTACATTAATTGCATCGTGCTTCAGAGTCTGCGTGAAAGGATGCTTCTTTTCAAACTTTATTTAAGAAAAAGATTTTAGAGTCTTTTAAAAGAAATTTCTGTTTCTTTCTGTAGAAAAATTAATATTCACGGTTCTTGAAAAACCTCAAGCACTTATTTTCTCGTAGCTGTTAATAACTTAGGTTGTTTATTTTCTTCTGGCATATTCTTTCGGGTTTTAATGTTGTCATCTGGCATATTTTCTCTTCCTTTTTCTTTTCTCTACTCAACCTTATTTTGCCAACGGGATTCACATGATTAGAGGTCGCCCATATATTACGTAATGCTTTCTTTATGATTATTAGAGCCTTCCCCTTCCCTTGTAACACTACCGTAATAATAAACAATAACCTCCTTCCCCTCATTTTTAAGTAACATACAGCAATCTAATTTTTTAATATAAATAAAACTCTTTCTGTGTGCAAAAATTATTGATAATTTTGTATATGTACAATTTTAGATGATAAATAATAATATAAAATCATATTTTAGAAAAAATTTATTTTTGATTCAGTTAGAATTTTTTAAATTATCAACAAAAATATTACTTTTTCATTTGATTAATGCAAAACTTATTTCAAATTTAAATAAAAGTGTCTTCAGCATATCATTTTTCGTTTGGTTTACAGGAACTTTTCACATTTTAGTGATAATAATTTTGTATTTTATTACTATTTTGAAGTGTCCTCCATCAGTCGCAGAGATCATCCTTACGTATACTGCGAGAGGGAAGTACTCGACCAATAGTTTTTGGCTTTGTTTCATATTCGCAGAGAACAATTCAATTTATGCTAAATCAGGTTATTTTTTCGGTAGAAGAAAATTGAATTTTTTATTGACAGAATAGATTAATTGATTTGGCTCAAGAAAAGATTTTCAAGAGTAAAAACGGGAAGGAGGTGTTAAATTGTTATACTCTTCAGATTATGTTTGTGGATGCTGACACTCTGATCACTTGATTCCCCTACTCATGTCCTCGTAATCGATCTGAAGGTCGCCCGTCAAAGATCTTCCTCTTGCAGGGGTGATATGGCTCCACTAAAAAGTTCAAATACTATCGGGGAGAAAATTCAAGTCCTCCGGCTTTTGACGTTAAAAAAGTAAGTGAAGAAAAAATGGTAGCTCAATAAATGAAGGATCATTTTAAGGGTTAAAATGTTGTACGTTATTGAGCCTGAAAAGAATATGCTAAAAAAATTTGTATAGCTCACAGACCCAAAAATCTGTTAAAAAGTAAGGAAATTTGACAGCTTTTGAAGGCAGTGAACTTTGGAACATAGTTTTTTATTGAAAAAATAACAAGAAAAATCTGAAAAAATTCCGGGTGGTACCTTAAACATTTCTAAACAAAATGCTGTTGAAAAATTTGCAGAATATAACAAATTGTTCATTTTTTGTACATAGATATACAAGTGTACTCTCTTTAGTTCTAATGAAGATAATGAAGGTCGTCCTCGTCTTTCTTGGAAGCACATGCTGAGGAAAGACGAGGACGGTCGCACGAAAAAAAGGCATCCCGCTGGTTTTCCACACTTGCTTTCCAGTATAAAAAACTGTCTTCCAATATCGAAATTTGCACGAAGAGAGAAAGAAGCACATACTTCTTTAAAATTGCAAATAATTACAAATAGTTAAACTAACTACCTCTAATTTAAATCACTTCATTATCTTCATTAGAACTGAAGATAGTACAGTTGTATTTTTTGTACAAAAAATGAACAATTAGTCATATTTTGCAAATTTTTCAAGAGAAATTTGTTTATAAATGCTTGAGGTACCACCAGGAATGTTTTCAGATTTTTCCTATTCTTTTTTCAATAAAAAACTATGTTCCAAAGTTCACTTTCTTTAAAAGCTGTCAAATTTTCCTACTTTTTAACAGATTTTCGGGTATGTAAGCTATACAAGTTTTTTGGCATATTCGTTTCGGGCTCATTAACGAACAACATTTTAACTCTTAAAATGATCCTTTATTTATTGAGCTACCATTTTTTCTTCACTTACTTTTTTAACGTCAAGGCCAGAGGACTCGACTTTTCTCGCCGATAGTAGTCAGTATCAGCCCCTAAAAAATCGCTCCACCTTTTCCGATGTATTAATCCCGGGTTTGAGCATCATTTTTACGTATCCGAACAAATCCCAATCAATTTTGATCCGATAGGAACAATTAAGGGAGCGAAGTGGGGAGTTCGACATTAATTAATCACACGGGTTAAGTCAATTCGGGTTTATTCAAATAATTTGCGAATAAATTCCTGTATTTGGCTGCGCATCCGCATTATCAAATTTCGATATGGCATTGCTTCAGATCAACCTGACTGGGAAAAACCATGTGGTGGAAAAAGCTGAGGGAGGAGAATTACACATTTATAATTACATTAATTTTAATACACATTTTTCAGATAATCGCGGCATGTTATTTTCGTTATTTTACATTGGATAACTGTTATTTCAGCATATTAGAGTTCTTATAAATCAATTACAACTCTACAATAGATTAATTAATGAATATTGACTAATTGCAAACAATATATCGAAACGCACTCATTAATAACATTAAGGCAGCTGCTCAACGGGTATGTGATATTAAATCTTAAACTGGCACAAGGCCGATTTTTATTCTGATTGTGTATGATAATGGAAATGCGAGAAACCGTAAACCCAGAGTGTTTTATTTAAATTATTAGCAGATCGACATCTAAAAAAAAAAAACAATGCGGTCAGCGGAACCACTTCATTGACAATTAATGAAACTCGGAGTTAAATTTGTGCACGGTTTTGGTTCTACCCTTTAGGTTCAATTAGGGCTCTCCGAACGTAAGTAGTCAGAGCCGTGTGAACATTGAGAGTGAACTGGCGCAACGTGATGCAGTTATCCAGCTAGTCTGTTGGGGTACTGCGCTTTATCGCTATGTTACTGTTTTGTCATGCATGAGTGACCTCGGCACATCCCCCGCGATTCCTCTCATAATTTGTTCTATAAATTTTGTTTGTAATCGTCGAGTTTTTCATTCTAAATTTTCAAAATTTAAAATAAGACAAAAAAAAACAATAAAAGACAATGAGATTTTTGAAAACTAAAAAATTTCAAAACCGCCTAAAATATGTTTCATTAATTAAGGGTAACACAAAAGAATATAAAAATATAAAAGTTTGTGTCTATACGTCCGGACACAAGCCACACTCACTTCCCCTTTCTAGCTCCCCCTTGCCATTGACAGGTGAGTACGTTTGGACTCGACGGCGTTATGAACATATGTACATAAACGTACGAACTGGGTACTGGGTAAATTCGACGAGGGTACGGGGTAAAGTCGAATAGGATTTGGGGTTAATTCGGCTATGGTGCGGGGTAAAGTTGGTTAGGGTATGAAGTAAAGTTGGCTGGACTACGGGGTAAAGTTATCTAGGGTACGGGGTAAAGTTGATCAGGATACGACGTGAAGTCAGCTGGGTGCGGGGTCAAGTCGGTGAGGGTCCAACGTAAAGTTGGCTAGAGTACGGGGCATTCGGCTAGGGTACGGTGCGAATTCGGGTAGAGAACGGGATTAGTTCGGGTAGGGTATGGAGTAAAGTCGGTTGGAATACGAGTAAGGTTAGAATACGAAGTAAGGGTTTCTGCCGAGACTCAAAAACCTCAATAAACGCTTATATTAAAAACTTATTTTCAACGAATATATTAAAAAATGAAGTTTCTTCCCATATGTCTAATGCTGCCTTTTGGAGATGGGTAAACCTGGAAGTACCACCATGCCCAAACCATGTATAACCTATGCCAGAATGAAGGGCTCATTTGAGGCTCATTTAGTACCCAAAAGCCAAATTTTGTGCTCTGCATTTAAAACAAAAAATGCATGGTACTGCCAGCTTTACGTAAGGCTAGCAGTACCATGGTAGCAATATTTATCAAATCAAGTTTTTTCTTTCACAAGAATTGAGGGCTCATTTAAGACTCTTAAATGACCTCTGGCGAAATTTCTCAAAAACAACCCTTATCACAGAAAAACTACCCTGAAAAATAAATATGCACATAATTAAAAAAGTGAGTACATCAGAATTAAGGGCTCATTTTAGGCTCTTCAACGACCCCAAAAACAATTTTCCAAAACCATCCCTTAATATACGAAAAATACCCCTTACACAAAAGTACTCACAAAGTGCAGGAAAAAGTATTGCATCAGTTTGGAATATTTTTTAGTTGTCCGAAAACATGAAAAACTTTTTAAAAAATCACCCCTAAAACTCAAAAACCACTCCGTGAAGTAATTTGACATTAAACTATGAATGAAATATATCAGCAGTTTTTACTTTTCTTGGACCGTGCACAAACAGTGTATAACCTATGCCAAAATTAAGGGCTCATTTCAGGCTCATTTAATACCCAAAATTTGGCTTTTGGGTAATTAATGAGCCTTAAATGAGCCCTTAATTCTGGCATAGGTTATACATTGTTTGGGCATGGTGTTAATTCCAGGTTTACCCACCTAAAATGAGGGGTGAGATATTGAAAAATCAGAAAAATGATTTTTTTGACCACCCTAGTAGACACCCTGCTACTGTTTTTGGGTTTGTATGAGGAAACATTCTAGATAAGCTTCCAATATTAGAAATATTAATTAAAATTATTTTGTCATTTGTTAACAGGCAGAGTCTGGATACGGCAGTGAGAATAGTTTGAAACGTCACGGAAGTGCAATTTCACTAATATCGAATACACAGTCGACGACAAGTGCGGGAAGTTTCAGCAAGCGGGGAGTCAGGAGCCTAAAAGAGAAGCTCGCGGAGATCGAAACCTTCAAAGATATTCTGATTCAGCAAATAGATACGCTTCAGAAGTACTTTGATAATTGCGCTGAGACCTCGAAAAATGTGAACAGCAAGAGCCAATTCCTCGGGGATAAAGTTGATGACGGAGCCTTCGATCCTGCGGAACAGTCAGTAGATTTCAAAGGAGAAGCTATCACTTTCAAAGCAACGAGTGAAGGAGTTCTGGCGACTTTACAACATTGTCTTGAATTAATGGGACAAAGGGAAGATGCCTGGCGTCGACGATGGGAAAAAGAAGTTGAGAAAAGACGTAGGTTACAGGATCTCTACAAAAATTTGAAGGACCAAATCACATTACACAGTGGTGAATCTCTCAGGCCGCGAGTTCTGATTCACGGAGGCCCAGATTATGAGGTAGTTTTTTATGTTTAAATTCCATATTACTAAAGATACCAGGGTGGCCACTCACCCGGGAAATCCGGGAAAACCGGGAGAAAGCCGGGAGAAAAATATCACACCGGGAGATTCCCCGTATTTCGTAATTCGCGCGTTTTGCAAGTTTTGAGTAAAAATTATTTTTTTTTGCTGAGAAACAGAGAGAAATCACATTTTTTAGTAAAGAATCTATGCAGTCTTTTTGAATGTCACTTGATACTGGATTATATGATACTTATCAATAATATATTTATCGTCTTTAACCATTCACTTGTTTCAATTCCTCGAAGAGGGAGGTTTAAAATTGTAAGGAATTCTGACTTTTAACGGAGATTTTGTCAAATTTCTTTCATCTATATGAGAACTACAATTGTTTTCCATAATTCCCTTTGCATATAAAAAATCAACTTTTATAAGTCCAATTACAAGTCTTAACGAAAATTTCCAGTTTGAAAATAAAAATTATAATTTTGTTGTGTAATCCCCTGTTCCAAGTGAGAATTTGTGTGAAAATTATATTTCTTTACTGAAATTCCACAATTTCGACAATTTCCTGTTCAAAGACATGATAGTTGTAATTCTGCTGGCAAATTTTTCTTTATATTCCATTAATTCATTTCCTGTCCTGCCACAGAAATAAAATAAGGAAAATGAAATATATGAAATCACCTTAAATTTATATATAACCATATTCTTTCCCATTCTCGATCAAGTGTTTTTTTTTAGAAATTGGTTACTCGGAATGTATTATATTCTGAATATTTCCTCTCATTCTTAAGATGGTTCCTGACCAATATGTTGAAGGCTTTATTAATGTCATATATGAAAATTATTATAATATTATTATAAAGTACGAAGCTAAAGGCTGGAATTCTCTAGAAATATAATAGATTTAGAAATATTGCATAGGATTTTAAAATTTTCAAGGGATATGAAGGAATTTAATGGGATTTTCAAAATGATAAAACCCATCGTCTAAATCTAATAAAGAATAATGATTATTACGATGAACATGTTACCGTTGCTTAGGCATACCTCTAAACTGTAGAGCAACATTACGCAAATTCGGCATACCCACACGATTCAACTGTCAGTCCAACTTTTGATTAAAGATTCATCATCTTATTAAAAAATTTATCTTCTTGAATTATCATTGAACTATTATTTTGAAAATTATTTGTTTTAACTGATAATTCCATCATAAATTTATCTCTTATACATGCCATATTGCATTTTTTAGCAGAAAATTGTTATCAAACATATTGTTTAATAAATTCCGATTATTATATAATACTTTATCTCGAGCAAAAATGTACTATTCAAATGTTGTACTGGCTGCATTTCCAACTGATTTTAAAGTTTTTTTTCAGAACCTCTGAGCATATTATTCCGAAAAATTTGGCTTGATGGAATTTTTGTATTATTTATGTGTGCAACAATAGTTAAACAAATAATAAGTAAGAATTTTTAACAAATGATTTTTAATCTTAAATAGAAAATACCGAAATAGATTGACTGCTAGATCGAGAAATAGGAACAAGCCTGTCAGCAAACGTCAACAATTTATGCTATAAACAATTTTATGACCAATTATTTAAATTTGTTTTAATTTCTTGGTCACGCCTTCGTTTCATTGAACTGAATTTAAATTGTTTCAGGAATGAAGTTTAACTGCGAAATATTGTTCAGAGTTAATATATTCAATTCTTTATAACCTATATAGTAAAGAAATGTCTCAATTTAACGCTTTTTTTTTAGAAAAGAGTCATTTTTCCATCAAACCTTCTTAAAAATGAGCTCATATTAACATTTCATCAATAGTAATGAAATTGAAAATTGTTGTGAATTAATAATTAAACGAATATTCTAATTTATATTGAAACAAAAAAATTTGGAACCAAATAAATGCATATAATTGAATCCTATCTCTTAGGATCAAAAAAATATTCTTCAAGAGGTAAAATTTTTACTTCAACCGAACACATTTATTTTTTTTAAACAATTAAAAAAAACGCAGGCTTTTTAATAAAAATAACTTGACCATACTGGAATCCAATCTTTCAGTTTATTTTAATCAAAGAAATAGTTATTTGATTCAAAATAATAATAAATTGCAAATATATCTATTTGTTACAAATATTTTATACATCTTTACCAATGAAACATTAATTACGATGAACAGAATAGTGTTTTTACATAAATATTTATTTCTTCATTCAAAGGAAATATTCAATTTGATTACTAGCATTAAATCATTCATAACAAATAAATACTTATTTTAACAAAACAATTATTTTGTTAAATCAAACGTCGTGCTTAAGGTTTTGAATTATGTGCGTTGTTTGAATTGAATGAGTATAATTATAAAAATGTTAATTATAGTATAAGCTGAAATAATCCAAGTTGTTTATTTAGGAAAATATGTACTACAATTGAAGTACCAACAATTTTATGGCACTCGCGCACGATGCCAATGGAATTTTTTTTTTCAATTGGATATTTTTTGCTTCAAATATTCATGAATCTGATGTGGAAAATAGTTCTTTGAGCCTATTAAATGTTCTTCTCGACTTTAAAATATATTTCTTTCCGCCAATTCACATTTTCTCATTTCAAAAAATATTTATTCCCACTCATTCCACATTCATTTGGATCAATGAATCATTCATTTGGTTTGAAATGAACAATTTTGTCTTGAATTAATATTTCTTCGATTCAGAGAAATATTCTTCTTCGACCAATAGGTCGTAGTTTTGCATACATGCTCTATGAGCATTTCTTTTGACAGCACGCCCAATCCCATCACAAGTCCCTGTTTCATGCGAAGTCGCAGAGAAAAAAAAGCAATTCCACTCTGGTTTCATACCAAAAGGTTTCTGATGATTCACAAAATTGAATTTATTTTTGTACTGTGTCTCCAAACGTTTCGTTTTGATCAGAGGTGTTCCAAGCTCGTGTAGAAGTGTACTTATTTTTTGAACTTTCAAAGAATCATCAACTTCTTTGAATTGGAACGTCGAATCTGAATTTTCAGAATCATGAATATCGTCGAGCGACTGATGTTCATCTTCGTCTTCATATTTTTGATCTGACGATGAATTTGCAACGTACGATCACTCCGTTTCTCTTTCCATCGCTGTTATAATCGCACGAGCGCTGCAGCCAACTTCAAGTGACTACTCTAACCTCTTGTCTACTGTCAAAACATTATTGTTGATCACTCTGAACAAAATGAAAGGCCCGCTAGCTGATGTAATGCTCGAGGCGGAAATTCCTTTTCCACACTCCAAAGGTCAAATACAATTTTTATCTCCAGGAACACGTAGCTGAAATTCTTCATATTCCTTTTTTTGTATGGTCGAATAGTCCAAAAATGTATAATTTATTTCAAGATTCCAGTTTCAATGTAGAATTTTGTGATGCAGTTGACCTGGTTTGACCCTGGCCCAAGTGAATCTCGTCCGTGCTCTACCACCGCACTGGGTACAGAAGGGTTCTGCTATACCGACTGTAAGGTGGAAGTTCTCTTTTGGATTGGGGATAGTGAAGCGAGTAAAGGTTGATGTTTTCATTATGATCAATACAATTGGCCCCTGAAACCACCTTTGCAATAAGGACCAGCCAAAGTACTGTTCACAATTACGGGATAATGAAAGCTGCAAAAGATCCCAAATCCTTGCCAACTCAATGAGAGCTGTAAGTCTACTCTCTGATCAACAGAAAAAAAAAAAACACGTAAAGCTTATCATGAAGTTCTGAGATGCTTTTGGGATAAGCAATACATCGCACCAGAGAGTTGCGTTTTTACTCGATTACCAAAAAATTTGCACTCGGTTACGAAAAATTTGTATACAATTATATACAGCAGTTTCACTATTTAGACCTATTTAGACTATTGAGACCGCTACCGAAGCGTCAGCCGATCGAGCGGCCATATTTGAGCAGATTATTTTTTGCAGATCTTTTGAATACTTTCAAATCTTTTGAAAACTTAAAATTTTTTTGAAATCTTGGAAATCTTTCAAAATCTTTAAAATCTTTCAAAATCTGTGTAATCTTCTGAAATCTGTGAAATGTTTTAAAATATTTGATAACTTTTCAAATCTTTGAGATATTTTCAAAGCTTCAAAACCTTTGTAAGAAATCTTGAAGTGGGTCCCGATCAAAAAAATAATGTCTGACCATCTTTACTCATATTTCCGGAAATCCGATAAATATTTTTGGTTGAAAATTCAACTGCTTCAGTAAAAATTTCATAATTTTACTTGAATATTCATCTCCTCAATTAAAAAATTCTTTTAGTTAGAAATTCAGAATTTTATATAAGAATTCATAATTGTGAAAGAAAATTTAGCCATTTCGTTGAAAATTTATCTACGTACTTTAGATGTTTTATTATTTGGTTGAAAATTCCACATTCTTATATTATATTCGTCTTTTTTGAAAATGTTATAAGTTTAAAAAGCTGGTCTTTGAATATTAATGATAAAAAAAAGGAAAAATCAGGAAATTCTGAAACAGAAGTTTATTGGTCACCCTGATGTTTTCCCATGAGACTACAAAAAATATCAATTAATGCGTTCTGAGACAGTCGTCTAGTAATATGGTTTGAAAATTCTTTCAGATTGGGTTTTTTCTGCCCAAGGGAGATTTCTCTATTTCTTCTGTGGTCATTTTTCTAACCTCGCTGCTGTCCATGTTTATTTTTACCCGTACTTGAGGGCCATATCTTGCTATATATAATATATTCCACGAAGAAGAGTATTATTCCGCTTTGATATTGCATAGACTTCACCACTGAACGTTGATAATACAGCTTGTACTCGGTTTGGCATGGGTGCAAGGATACTGTATCTTTCTTTTACATGAATCGCTGTATCACGAGGAAAATTGTATCTCCAGATTTCGAATAACTGGTTTGGATTCCTGTGAGGAATAAGCCGAACATTCCTAGGTTGTTTAATTGTGAGTCCACCTTGGCGGAAAAAAGAATTTCTGGCAGTAAGAGGTCTGGACCTGGCTTGAAGAGAAGATTCGGTAGGAGTCCTCCTCCTGCTGAATCTTTTCTTCGAAGCAGGTCCAAATCTCTTCCTGCCAGTCTTTCTTCTATCCGCCTAGATGGATTCAAAATTGAAGAACTTTAATCTGCTTGGCTTATTCCACACAAGAATCCAACTTTTTGATTGGAAATTCAAAGATACACGTTTCCTTTTGATGCACCAATTAAAGTGAGAGGAAAATATAGTGCTGTTATGCCTATGCCAACAGGCGGACGAGCTTAATTGCCATTGTCCACTGGTAAAGTCTTTGCAATATTAGAGCAAAAACATACAGTTCTTCGAGAAAAATATGAAATAAGATATGGCGCCAAAGAACGGGTGAAAAGTTTCAAGCTCGAACTGCAAACTCAATTCTGAAACAAAAAAGAGAGAATTCAATTTAAAAAATATCTTCAAAACCTCGAACTTAAATAAAATCAATTTGTGTCTCGTAATTGCGAAAAAAGACTTCATAAGAGAAAAAAATGTTTTCAAAAATCAGTGTACTCGGAGTTATTAGAAACAATCTTTCTACATAGAATGAAAACAGAAGAAAAGTTTGCCTTGTGTGTCCTCTTTCACATATTTCACACTCTTTCCTCTATTCCCCTTTCAGCCCATTTTTCAAGTAATTCCTCTTTTCCTCCTTTTACTCGTTTTATGCTTGAATGCGACCTAAATCTTTGGATCTTCTCATTGTTTTTAGTAAAACTGCTTCTTGTGTAAGATTTTAGAGTCCCTTCTTCATAGAAAAACAGTAAGATTTTAGTGAAACTCTTTACATCAACATTGTCTTAGGTAATTTTTAACGAACCCTTGGTATTGTATCATATGTGTGTTTCAACGTGCACGTACGATGCATATTCCGTATCAATAGGGTCACATTCCGAATTACATTCTTTAGCACACACATTGTGGATTTCCTCCGAATAAATTCAGGCTCATTTTGTTATTTTAGACAAATTCAATTAAATTTTAAAAGAAAATATCAATTAAAATAGAATGCAGATTGAATTGCATCAACTTTTATTTGCGTATGGCTTGAAAATTTACATAAAATTACAGATATATTATATTATTATATTCACCAATAGAATTGAAGATGATAGCCAAAAAATACACAAGTGTAGAAAAAATCTTCATATTTTCCAGTCAGATAAAATGCTTATTAATTGCATTAATGAAGACTTGGATCAAAAATCTAACAATGCTGAATATTCGAGTACATCAGGTTATAAATAGTATAACTGATAATCGTTATTTCAGACAATATAGGCGTTAAGCTGATATTATAATTTGTATATAATCTTTTAATTTTAAGCGCATCCATCATTAAAGTTTGAGACCAAAAGTATAATTCTGAATTTGAACGAAGATTTAAAAAAATGCCCTTCTCCTGAATCAAAATTAAAATTATTATTCAAAATTTCTGACTTATGCGAAAAATGCACTCTCTCAAGTTAGAACTATATTTATTTACTTATTTTTATATTACAATTCAGAAATATAGTAACCCTCTTTCTTCTAAATTTCGTCAAGGGAGGTTTGAAATACTTTTTTTCAGTGTCTGAATTAAACGCGTTTTTTTCAGAAAGGAGTCATTTTACCGTTAAATTTTCTCGGAAGTAAAATAATATTGATATTCCATCAATAATAATGAAATTTACTATTTTCGTTAACCAAAAATCAATCGAATAAGCAAATGTACATTGAAAAAAACATTTTGGAACCATGTAAATGCATTTACTTGAAGCCTATTTCTTAGCATTAAGAAAATATTCTTTAACAGCAGTTATTTTCATTTAAACCAGACATGTATCTTTTGTTGATCTAAATAAATGAATTTTTCGTCTGCATTTTCCGGACGGAAATAAATATTTCCTACAGCAAGGAAATGATTTCCTCGACTCAAAAGGTCTAGATTGGTTGAAATCTAATTAATCGTTCAAAGAAATATTCGTTTGATTTAATGATGTAGATTCTTTGAAAAAATTAGGACGAATTTAAATCATTCAATTTGTCCATGCTTGATTGAAATCTATAGGTTTCTTAAAACCATACAAGTAATTATTTAATTCAAAATAATATGAATCATATTGAAAATATATTTATTTGTTACAAATAGTTCATGCATGAAGCATTTACTTTATCAGTTAGCCAATGAAGCACTTATTTAGATGAAAAAGATAGTGTGTTTATATAAATATTTATTTCTTTAGTTAAAGGAAATATTTTGTTCGATTACTAGAATTATATTATGCATAACAAATAAACATTTAATTCAATGAAATAATTATTTTGTTTAATCAAACATTTATTAAATTGGTTCATTTGTTTCAATCAAATACTCATTTGCATTAAAGAAATATTTTCTCAAGTTCAATACCCATGTTTTTGATTTGAAGAAATATTTCTTTGGCATTTATGGTCGAGGGTGAAACACATTTCGCTCGGTTCCTGCTGAAGGCAGATTTTTCATCGAATTCTTCTGTTTCAGGTTCCTGAAGATTTTAAAGTATGTGAATTGTTTGAATCAAATGTGTTTCAATCTCTACGTATTGAGAAATTTGTTCATGGCAATCATCACTTTTATTAACTGCAAAGTATTTTGATAAAATGTCTATATTAGCTCACTAGCAACAAGATTTACTGGAGAAAATAACTTTTTTTTAGGAAAAAGGATTCTGCTTTGAGTATATTACAGGATTAAGATTCTTCTCTTTAAATATATTGATGGTCAGGAAAAAGATAGAAAATTTAGAAAATGAAGTTTACGGCCACCTCGACGGTTTAACCACTGTTGTAATCTGGTGTACACCTTGCCATGTAATTCCATGTAATCTTGAGTAATCTCTGGTAATCTTGTGTAATCTTTCATAATATCATATGTAATCTTTTGTCATCTTATGCAATCCTGTAATTTTGTAATCTAGTTTACATGCAAAATCAAAGCGGTTAACCCCTCTGGATACCCTGATATAATATTCTTGTTGCTAATTTATTTGCCTTGTATTTATATTTCTTTGTTTTCAGTCGCTTCCTCCAGACCATTTTATTATTTATTTGAATATTTGACAAATTTGTTAAAAGGTCAGTCTGTTTGGTGAAAAATTCATAAAAAATTGGTAGTAGAAAACTAACTTGTTGTCAAGAATTTATATTTTGGTGTTGAAAATTCGACTGAAATCGTTCTTGGTGGAAAATACACATATTTTTTTCAAACTGTCTTTTTCCTTCTTGAATTTAACTGTTTTTAAATTGAAATTATCATTGTTTTTAGTCGAAGTGTCGTCATTTTATTTCAGAATTTATTTCGTTAATTGAACTACTTTGCTGAGCATTCTTTTTTTCTTAGTCATTGTTTTACATTTTTTATTTTGTTCAAAGTTTCCTTTTTTCTCAAAATGTAACTTTGCTACGTTCAGTTTGAAATTTTTAGCTGAAAATTCTTCCTTTTCGGTTAAAAAGTTCAATTTCTGGGCAGAAGTTCAAACTACTTTGTTCAAAATTCCTTTTTTCGATTGAATATTCATCACTTTAGTTTGAAGTTAATCTCTATGGGGTTTTGCTGTTACATTTGTTGACAAGGGTAGCTATTTAGCTCCTCGTCTAAAGTATGATGTGTTAAGATCTACTAGTCTGAAACCAAAATGGTTATTTTTAGTTGTGAAATCATAAAAATCTGTTGAATCCTCGAAATCTTTCGAAGCATTTAAAATACTTTGTAATCTACGAAATCTTCGAAATCTTTTGAAATCCGTTGAATCTTTCAAAATATTAAAAAAATGCTAAAATCTTTTAAATATTTCCAAAATTTTCGAATCTGTGAAATCTTTTGAAATGTTTGAAATATTTTAAAATCTTTAAAACCTTTGTGAAAAACTTCAAATTCTTGGAATCGTTGAAACCTTTCGGAAATTTTCGAACCCTTTGAAATGTTTTGACATCTTGAATATTTTTTGAAATCTGTCAACTCTTGAAATCTGATACATTTCTCTAATTTTCGAAATCTTTGTGAAATCCTTAAAATGTTAAAATTTTTCTTTCAATATTTAAAATATATTGAAATCTGTGCTCCTTTGTAAAATAATTGAAATTTTTGGAAATACTTCGAAATCTTTTGGAACGTAAGTTATCTTTATGAAATGTTCTGAAATCCGAGCGAAAACTATTACAATATTTTGATCTCTTTGCGAAAGCTCCTTGAAATTATTAAATATTTTGAAATCTTTGAAATTTTGATGGTATTTCAAAATATTTTGAAATTCATTAAAATTTAATTATTATTTTTTTGAAATCTTCGGAAATTTTGGTGACGTATTTGACTCCTCTGTAAAATTATTGAAATATTTTGAAATATTTTGATATCTTTTAGAATCTTCTAAAATCTTTTGAAATATTTAAAAGTCCGAATCTCCAAAGATCTTGGAAATCTTAGAAATATTTTTAAACCGCAGAAAAGCTTTGTGAAATCATTAAAATCTTTTGTTATGAAAAATATTAAAAATATTTCAATTTTTTTGTTAATTTCATGAAATATTTGAAACCTTGGTAAAATCATTAATTAATTATTGCAGAACAAAATGGTTGATGAATTAGTCTGCCGTCATTAGATTATTTTGAAATTTAATTTAATTCACTTAATTTTTCATATTAATACTCCGGATTTGATTTCTAATTTCCCCTCTAAATTCGCAATGAACGCTTTGAAATGGCTGTCTAAATCAGTGAAGAAACAGATATATACAATATTGTACAAACAATCACACAGTGTGCCAAACACATATACTATTTCGCTTATCTTTAAAATTATAAGATTTGATAAAATGTTTCTTCTTTGTTCATCTACGAAATGAAAAAGTGGCCTTTTTATGCCTTAAATTAAAAATTTCAATATCAAAACATGTGGAATCGGTTTCAGCGTAAAATACAAATTTCAAAAAATGATACACACTGATGGGGTCCACTTCCATGCCTTTTTGACATTAACAGATAAAATGTAAAATTAGGTCCTGATCAAAAACATAATTTCTGAATAATTCGGTACAAGTTGCAAGGAAAATCCAAGAAAAGCATAATTTTCTTGGTTCACTTCCAAATTTTTGAATTTATTCAAAAAATGTGCAGGTAATAGATGAAGATCTGGATGAACTACATCTTTTTGCTGCATTAATTTTTCTAATGGAGCTAGCCTACTAACCTAATCAGTCTACTAGGAATATCTGCAAAATCTGAAATCGTCAAAAAATTTGTATGTAACCAGAAAAATATGGAAATGTCAAGAAATTTTTTTTGAGGACGTGCTTGAATTTTTTCATATTGTAATATGAAATTAATTAACAATACTTTTCATTTGTGGAAGTAGCTTTGTATTGCTGGATTAAACTATTTGGTTGAATATTTGTTCTTTTTTTCAGTTAACAATTAATTTCTTCAAACTGATAATATAACTTTTCTATTTTTGGTTGACAATTTAACTTTTTGAGCCGAAATTTTAAACATTTAGTTGAAAATTCATGTATTTTGTTCAAAATTCGTCCTTTTTCGCCACAAATTATTCTTCTTGGTTGCAAACTCATCTTTTTGCTAAAAAATTTTACAATTCGATTGTCATTAATTAATTTTTTCATTGGAACTTTAAGTAATCCACTTCGATATTTGATCATTTTAGTTGCAACTTCTTCTCTCTGGTTGAAAAAGTATCTTTCTAGTTAAAAATTCATGTAGTATGTATAAAATTTGTGCTTTTTTAGAAAATTCAAGTATTTTAGTTGAAGATTCATAATTCTCCTTGGAAGTGCATCAAAATTCATTAAAATTTAAATTACCAAATAGGCAATTGCACTAGAAGTTTCATCATCTCAGATAGAATTCACCGCTTTGGTTGAAAATGCAACTACTTTGTTGAAGTTCAATTATTTTGTTGATAATTCAAGTCTCTTGTTGAGAACTATTTCCTCTTGTTTGAAATGGAGAAATACGTTTTGATTATGTATGGTCTTATTTCAATTATAAAATATTCGATGTAAAAAATTTTATATAAATAAAAATCTGGTCTTTGAATACTTATATTTCAGATTTACATTACCAACAGAAATTCCATTATTATTGTGAAAGACAGCCGTCTACTATTATTACTTGAAAATTATTTGCGATTGGGTTTCTGCTGCCCAATGGAGATTCTTCGATTTCTTTTGTGGTCATTTTTCTAATCTCGCTGCTGTACATGTTTATTTTTACCCGCGCTTGAGTGCTATATCTCATTGTAAATATTCCACGAAGGAGAGTATTATTTCGTTCTAATATTGCGAAGGCTTCACCATTCGACGTTGACAAAACAGCCTGTTCGCCTGTTGGCATGGTCGCGGGAACATTATATCTTCCTTTCACTTGAATTGGTATATCACGAGGAAAAGTGTATCTGCGAATTTCGAACAGCCGATTCGGATTCGAATGAGGAATAAGCCGAACATTTCTAAGTTGTTCAGTTGTATGTCCACCTAGGCGGATGAAAGTATTTCTGGCAGGAGGAGACCTGGACCCGGCACGAAGAGAAGATTCAGCAGAAGAAGGAGGCCTGACCGGAGAAGGTGGAGAACGAGGTCTGGCAGAAGGAGACCTTTCAGGAGAATCAGAGGGTCTATCACGAGGAATACCAGGAATGGGGGCTCCATTAGGTAAACACTCGAAATTTGAACATAAATCTGCAACAACCAACAGATAATTTAATTCATCAAAAATCATTGAAAACATAAATTCAAAAGGACAATTTGTGTAACAGAATAGCACAAAAAAATTTCGAATGGGAGAAATATTTTTCCAAGAATCACTGATCGTTTCATGAGACACATTTGTATGACAAGAGAAAAAATTGGCAGGAGAAGTTCACCTTGTGTACGAGTATTATCTTCCGCAGATATCTCACTCTTTCTTATATTCCTGGGTTAGGAATTGATCTTTTTGCTTCCAAATTTTTATTTTTTAATTAGAAATTTAATTATCAGGCTAAAAATATAACATTTTGATTGAATTTTCCAACATAATTACATATAGGTGTTTCAATGTGCACGTATGGTATTATTCCGTATCAATAGAGACACTTTTTGGATTCCCAATTGCATTTTTTTAATTCAAACATGATGGATTTTCCCGGAATACATTCAGGTGAAATTTTTTGTCATTTCGGACAAACTTGATTGAAGTTCAAAAGCAAATAGCAATTACAGATATATTATATTATTATATTTACCAATCGAATTAAGGATAACGGCCAATGAAAATATGAGAGTATGGATAATCCTCATGTTTCTAATTATAAGAAAAGCCAATTATTCTGTTAATGAAGACTGCGATAAACAATTCAACTAATGAGTATTCCAGCACATCAGGTAATAAATAGTATAACTTATACTCGCTATCTCAGATAACATAGGCGTCAAGATTGTCCTGCTCGGATATTTACATTTCATTAGAGTTAGTTTCAGGAGAAAAAATGTATGATTACTAAACTTGATCAAACTGATATCAAAATTCATATAATCTTCTACTTTTAAGCTCAATCCACCGTTTAAATTTGGGACTAAAATTACAATTCTCAATACAAACAATTATTTGATTTTGAATTCCATGATTCTAAATTAAAATTAAAATTATTTTCGAAAATTCTCCTTTCGTTCACTTGTTTCAATTCCTCGAAGAGGGATGTTTCAAATTGTGACGAATTCTTACTTTTAACGGAGATTTTCCCAAATTTGTTTCCTCTATATGAGAATTAATATTGTTTTCCACAATACCCGCTCCATATAAAAAAGTCACTTTTGCAAGTCTAATCATAAGTCTCAACAAAAATTCCCAGTGTGGAAATGAAAATTATAATTTTCTGTGTAATCCCCTGTTCTATTTGAGAATTTGTGTCAAAATTATATTTCTCTACTGAAATTCCACAATTCCGACAATTTCCTGTTCAAAGACATGATAGACATGATTACATTTTTTTCAGAACCTCTGATCATTACATTCCTAAAAATTTTGCTAGATTGAATCTTTTGATTATTTATTTGTGCAACAATAGTTAAACAAATAGTAAGTTAGAATTTTCAACAATAAAATTTTACATTTTCAGTAGAAAATACCGAAATAAACTCACACTTGATCAGTTCAACTTCATTTGCACTCATAAAATACAAACAATATTCTGCACAAACTCTTGCCTACAGTCGTTAACTGTTAGAAACGTCATTTCGTCTCTTAATTCAGTTAGATTGACTGCTAGATTGATAAATGGGAACAAACCTCTCACCAAACGTCAAAAATTCATGGTATAAACAATTTTGTGTTACTACTGTGCATTAACGCTTTTTTTATGCGACAGCATAGAGTATCCTAATGTTGTACATTACGATACAGCGGACAATAACTCTTCACATTAAACTCCGCTGTATCGTAATGTACAACATGACGATAATCTACGCTGTCACAACAACACTTGTAAATATAGCGTCTTCACATAAAATAGTATAAGCGCCAATGTGCACAATTCAGGTCTTCACTTGACTCGTTAACATTGCTCGCAGGACTTATCTCGCCTCGGCTTCGCGTCCGTTTCGATCGTCCTGCGAGCATTGCCGCTCGTCGCGTAAACACCCTCATTATGCACCTCGGCGCATAATATACTATCATAAAAATTATTCAAATTTGTTTTTAATCTCTTGGCCACACCTTCTTTCCATTGAACTAAATTTAGATTGTTTCAGAAATAAAGTTTAACTGTGAAATATTGTTAAAAGTTAATATATTTAATTCTTCATAACGTATGTGGCAAAGAAATATCTAAATTGAACGCGTCCTTTTTTAGAAAAGAGTTATTTCTCAACGAAATCTTCTTGAAAAAATAAGCTAATATTAACATTTTATGAATAGTAATGAAACTTACAATTCTTGTCAACTAATAATTGACCAAATATGCAAATTTACATCGAAATAAGAAAATTTGGAACCAACTAGATGCATATAATTGGATTCTTAAAATAAATACTTCTTACATTCGAAGAAAGGATTTCCATTACTCAAAAGATCTAGATTCGGCAAAATCTGCTTAGTCGTTCACAGAAATATTTATTTGATGCAGTGAGTATCATTCTTTGATTCGATTAGCACACTTTTTATTAAAAATAATTTTTTCATACTGGAATCCAATCTTTTAGTTTATTTAAATCAAAGAAATAGATATTCAATTCAAAATAATAATAAATTTTAAATATATTTATTTGTTACAAATATTTTATGCATCTATACCAATTAAGCATTTATTAAGGTGAACAGAATAGTGTGTTTACATAAACATTCATTTCTTCATTCAAAGGAAATATTTTATTTTATTACTAGAAATAAATCATTCATAGTAAATAAATACTTATTTTAACAAAACAATTATTTTACTAAATCAAACGTCGTGCTCAAGGTTTCACATTATGAGAATTGTTTAAATTAAATGTGTATGATAATGACAATGTTAATTATAGTATAGGCTGAAAGAATCCAGTTGTTCATTGAGGAAAAAATAAAAAAACGTTAACTTTTAGCTGAAATGAATTATTTTTTCCATCTAAAGTGCATATATTCATTTGCCTGAAATTAATATTTCTTTGAAAATAATTGGGACTTATACTAGTGAGACAAAACCAGGTCAACTGTACTTCAGCTTACAGTTTCTAAAGAAAATAATTTTATTTCATCTTGGTAGTGTGGTAAATGAATTTTTTTCTGGCGTCGCACATCGACCGCCTGGTGGGCTCGGCGCTAGAGTCAGACGCGGCGCTTGGACCGGGATTCAATGTGACAATGTTTCGGTAAGAAATTGGGAAGGTAAAAAACTTCCATTGTACATTGTCACTTAATAGAAATGTAATTTTTCGACTATATTACAAAAACGAAACATTATCCCTAATTTATTTGACAATGACATGATCGAAAAATCTTGAGTCTTTTGAAAAAAATGTATACTGAACGGTTGTTCTATTCTTCGCTGAAAAGTGGTGATACAAAAATCAAGTAGTTCCATCACTGTTTTGCATACATGCTCTATAAGAATTTCTTTTGACAGCACCCCTCATCCCATCACAATGCCCTTTTCCATGCGAAGTCGCAGAAAAAAAAAACAATTTCACTCTGGTTCCATGCCGAAATCTTTCTCATGATTCACAAGATTCACGAAATTGAATCTATTATTGTACTGTGTCTCCAAAAGTTTCTTTTGAATAAGAGGTCCTCCACGCTCGTATAGGAGTGTACTCATTTTTTGAACTTTCAAAGAATCATCAACTTTTTTGCATTGGAACGTCGGATCTGATTTTTCAGAATCATTAATATCGTCGAGCGACTGATCTTCATCTTCGTCTTCATATTTTTGATTTGACGAAGAATTTGCAACATGCCCGGGAAAACAGTTTCTTTTTCTAAGTAGCACGCCGCGCCGAGCGACAAGATCTGCAAACGTACAAACCAATACAGCTTTCAAATTTAGTATTCCACTTATTCGTTACAAGATAAAAATTACTTTTCAGGCATTTATGATTGCCTTTTCTTAACGAATTGCAGCAAACGTTAGCCCGATCCATTTTTTCTTGATAATAAGCACTTATCACGTCAAAAATGTTGACGGTCCGGGACATGCCCGGGAAAACAGTTTCTTTTTCTAAGCAGCACTCCAGCGCCGAACCCGCCAGCCGATGCAATGCTCGAGGCACAAATTCCTTTTCCACACTCCCAAGGTGAAATACAATTTTTCCTCGAGAAACTCGTAGCTGAAGGTTCATTTCATGCGTGGAATTTGACTTATGATTTTCGCAAGAAAATAGTGTTCAAATGTTCATTTAACAAAATAACAAACAAAAAAAGGAATATTAAAAATTTCTTCAAATTCTTTTTTTTGTATGGTCAAATACTTAAAAATATATAATTTTGTTAAAGGCCACTAGGCCTACAGTTGATAACCACTGACTAAGCGATTTAGTCACGTAGTTTCCCAGCTTGAATTTCAAAGAAAAACTCGGCGTGGGCACGTGCTTACGCCGTGATTGAGCGAGAGAAGGTTCCCTCAGTCACGTACGCCACTGACGCTCCCTTCCGCCTCTCTCTCTCTCTCGCTCCTACACAGGTTTCTCAACGCCCAAAATTTCCATTTGAAACTTTTCGTATTCATGACTTAAAGTATTAATTAAAATAAGCATTCCTGTAAAAGCAATCTTGATCAAATATGTAGTTTAAGTTTCGGGTGATAATTTTGCGTTTATCTTCTTAAAATACAGTAACTCAACCGATTATTTTCTGATTTGTCTTATTTTCATATATTTTCAAAATTCTTGGACACAGGATTGAAATATAAATTGACGGAATGGTTTTCTTGAAATATTAAGTAAAAATATTAATCATAAGTATTTTCAAATTGGGATAAAAACTTAGTAAATAACGTGTAAATGGCGCAAGGCGCGCGAGCTCGACGGAAGGCAGCACGGAGTACTGTGTCCCCACCGCTCCGTTTCGACTCCAGTTTCGGGAGTCTCGGCCAATGAGAGGGCCAGCAGCCGCTTTCTTCTTCGCTCGAACTCTCGCCCATCTCGTTCATAAAAGCCGGCACACGAGCTGTTCTCGTCACTTGGCTTCTGCGTTTTCCCCTGACTATTTGGCTTTACGGTGCTCGTTTGAGCTCCGCGACCAAACTATTCAGATTCACGAGACTTTTTAACATTCGCCAATGAACCTTTAAATCAATTTGCAGCTTTTCACTGCAACCTTCTCTCTTCCTCTATCCTCACTCCTCATCCACCCTCCTCCATTTTCTTTCTTTTCGCGGTCTGCCTTCGTGGCTTCATACGCACTCCTTCTTTCTCTCTTTTCCCTTTCTTTCTCTCTCTGGATGGCTGTGTCTGGGCTGCCCTTCTCCTTTCTTCCAACCGGGTTCCTTCCAACTCGGTCGCAACCGCACCTTGCCTCCTCTGACGGCCACCTCTTCTTCCTCCTCCTCCAATCACCCAATCCTTCTGGTAAGCACTTGTACCATCCTCTCTCCTCACTCCCGGCTGACGTTCATCCGGATCCTTTCTTCTACTTCTTCCTCTTCGTAATCGGGCCGCTTGAACTTTTTGAAGCGTTATGACCACCTAGAGCCTTTCCGGCCCAAGAAGGTCCAGATTACCCCTCGGAAAACCCTCTTCGAAAAATCAATTTGGTTTCCTAGTCCTGGTGAATCTTGAGGGACCCTTGCCACCCACTCCTGGCAAGAGGTTTACACACACCCTCCCCATCCCCGCTCCACAGCCCACTCCACAACCCGCTCCCCGACCTACCCCGACTTGACATGTCCGCTCCTCGCCACAACCTCGACTTCTAGCTCCTTTCCTCTTCCATCAGCCTTCGGGACGAACGGTGGCCGACCAACATATTGTCCGTTGGTGCCCCTCGGCGTGGCCTTGGACGAAGAAAGACACGTGGCCCGACTCGCGTCTGCCATTTATCCATTCATTCCAATTCATTTATTCCAATTATCAACTATTCGATGTTAAAAATGTCATCAGTTTAAAATGCTGATCATCGAATATTAATGATTAAACAAAAGGAAAAATCAGGGAATTTTGAAAATGAAGTTTTGCAGCCATCCTAATATTTTAACTGCTAAGGAAGATTCCTCTACTTCTTCTGTGATAATTTTGCTATCCTCTTTGTTGTACATGATTATCTTTACTCGTGCTTGAGAGCCATATCTTGCTACATATATTCCACGAAGAAGGGTATTATTCCGCTCTAATATCGTATAGACTTCACCACTGAACGTTGATAATACAGCTTGTCCTCCGTTTGACATGGGCTCAGGGATACTATATCTTCCTTTTACATGAACTGAAAAAGTGTATCTCCGAATTTCGAACAGCCGGTTCGGATTCTGGTGAGGAATAAGCCGAACATTTACAAGTTGTTTAATTT
Organism: Andricus grossulariae; assembly: GCA_011634705.1. Taxonomy (NCBI): domain Eukaryota; kingdom Metazoa; phylum Arthropoda; class Insecta; order Hymenoptera; family Cynipidae; genus Andricus; species Andricus grossulariae. Next base: position 42,170,893 of record JAABKJ010000755.1, on the reverse strand, counting down.
TAAGTCCACCCAGGTATATAAAAGAATTTCTGGCAGTAGGAGATCTAGACCTGGCTTGAAGGAAGATTTAGTAGGAGGAGGACTTCTACCGAATCTTCTGTTCGAGCCAGGTCCAGATCTCCTCCTGCCAGTCTTTCTTCTATCCACCTAGGTGGATTGAAAATTGAACAACTTAGAAGTGTTTGGCTTATTCCTCACAAAACTCTGAAACGGAAAACCGGAAACGAAGTTATTAGAAACAATTTTTCGACGAAGGATAAAAGTGAAAAAAAAGTTTGCGTCGTGTATTCTCTTCCACAGATTACACACTCTGTCCAGTATGCCCCTTTTTTGGCGTTTTTCAAGAAATTTCTCTTCCTTCTTTCACTCGTTTTTTGCTTAAATGCGAGTTAAATAATAACGTTATGTTGAGCCATAATTTTTTTGGTTGTGAAGGATATTATTGTATTTTTGGTAGAGGATCCATCTTGTCCAAGTAGAAATGACATTTCATTAATCCAATTGAATTTCATGTTTTTTGATTGGGAATGCAACTACTTGGTTAACAACTGTGTTAAAAACTAATTCTTCTCGTTGAATATTCATATTTTCCATTGAGATAAAATGCTTAATAATGCATTAATGAAGACTTGGATGGAAAATTCAACGATAATGAATATTCGAGTACATCAGGTTATAAATAGTATAACTGACAATCGTTATCTCAGACATTATAGGCGTCAAGCTGGTTGTGTACCCGGACAAATGGCTGTGTGCGCAATTCATCGTTTAAGTTTGGAAGTAAAATTATAATTCTCAATTTGAACGAAGATTTTAAAAAAAGCCTCTTCTTCTAAATCAGACTTAAAATCATTCTGCAAAATTTCTGAGCCATGTAAAAAATCAACACTTTCAAGTGAGAACTATATTTATTCACTAATTTGTATATTATGATTCAAGAATATAGTATCCCACTTTTTCTCAAATTTCATAAAGGGAGAATTCAAATTAAGACGAATTCTGACTTGCAACAGGGATTTTGTTAAGCTTCCGTCGTCTGCATCAGAATTGAAATTTTTCTTCAAAATTCCCCTTCCATCCAAAAAATTCTCTTTTCCAAGTCAGATTATAATCGTTTATTGAAACTCCAATTTCGAAAATGAAAATTATAATTCTTCACGGTAGCCTCTGTTTCAAGTAAGAATTTTTTATCAAAATTGTATTTCTGCACTGAGAGAGTTTTGAATTCTTTTGGCGAATTTTTTCTTTTAATTGTTCAATTTCTTCCCTTTCCTGACTCAGAAATACAAATCTTTTATAAAAGTTACTGCTCCAAGTCAGAGTTGTAATTTTTTTGGAAAATTTCCCGTTCCGACTCAGAATTAGAATAATAAAATACATTAAATCATCCTGAATTTGTATATTAGTACATTCGACTGAATATTAGTGCTCAAATGCTGAAAACGTTACCTTTTTTTAAATAAGTTGTATAGACTTCTCAATTGATATATAGGAAAAAACTTGCAAGCAAATATCAAAAATTGATGCTATAAACAAATTTTTCATAAAGTATTTTATATTTTTTTAAAAATTCATATTTTGGTGTTGAAAATTCAATTGAAATTGTTCTTGCTTGGAAATTCATATATTTCTTTTCAACTCTCTTTTCTCCACTGAAATTCAAATGTTTTTTAATTTTAATTCAAATCGTTTTTTGGTTGAAATAACTAACATTACAATACTCGTCGAAAATGCATCTCTCTGATTGAAAATTATTTTTGGTTTGTTTGCAAAACTTAATTTTTTACACTGAAAATACAACTATTTTAGTTGAATATTCATAATTTCATTTTTAAATTAATCTCGTTGGTTAAAAGTTGAACTGCTTTGTTGAATACACTTGTTTTAATGACTGCGTTAAATTCTCTATTTTGTTCAAAGTTTACTTTTATACTAAAAATGTAACTTTTCTATGTTCAGTTAAAAATTTTTAGCTAAAAATTCTTCCTTTTCGGTTAAAAAATTCAATTTCTGGGCAGAAGTTTAAACTACTTTGTTAAAAATTCCTTTTTCCGATTAAAAAATCTGAGAAATTTTTAAAAACTTTTGAAATTTTTTATAAACTTTGAGACCTTTTGAAGCATTATAAATAATTTGGAATCTATGGAAAGTTTTAAATCTTTTGAAATTTGTAAAATCTTGGAATTCTTTCAAAATCTTTAAATCCTTTGTGAAATTATTGAAATTTTTGAAATTTCTTGGGCTCTGCAAATATCTTTGAAATCTTTTGAAATCTATAAAACATTTGCAAATGTTTCAAAACGTTTGTGAAATCATAGAAATTAATGAATTCCACGAAATCTTTCGAAATATTGAAAATATTTTGGAATCTATGAAATCCTCTAAAATTTGTGAAATGTTTTAAAATATTTAAAATATGTTAAACTCTTTTGAATCTTTCGAAATCTGTGAAATCCTTTAAAATATTTGAAAATGTTGTGAAAAACTTGAAATCGTTGAAGACTTTTCAAATCTGTGAAATCTTTTACAAACTTTGAAATATTTTTGAATCTTAAAAACCGTTGTGAAAAACTTGTAATCCTTGAATCCTCGGAATCTTTTGGAATTTTTTGAAACCTTTGAAACGTTTTGACATCTTTGAAATCTCTGAAATCTTTTGAAATCTGTGAAGACTTCTGAAATCTTATAAGCTTTTCTGTAATCTTGGAAATCTTTTGTGAAATTCTTAAAATATTAAAAAATTTGCTTTTAATATTCAAAATATATTGAAATCTGTGACGTCTTTGTGAAATCTTTGAAATCTTTGGAAATACTTTGAAATCTTTTTAAATCCATGTAAAACCCACTAAAATATGTTTATATCTTTGCGAATCTTTTGAAATATTTAAAATTTGTACTAATCTTCAAACATCTTGGAAATTTTTGAAATATTTCAAAATCTCAGAAAAGCTTTGTGAAATCCATAAAATTTTTTATTATGTGCAATCTTTGATATGTTTTGATAATTTTTGAAATTTTATGAAAACTTCAAAACCTTTGTGAAATTATTGATATCATTGTGGAATGTTAGAAATCCTTTTTATATATTTTCAGCCATTTGTAAATTAACTAAAATCTGTGAAATCTTTGAAACCTTTGTAAAATCTTTGATATCTATGTGCAATCGTTTGAAATCAGTATAAAAAATTTTGAAATCTACTACAATGCTTTCAAATCCTTGTGATATATTTTTGATATCTTTTGAAATCATTGAAATATTTTCAAAATCTTAAAACCTTGTGTATGATCACAAGTTAAGCATTCAACCGATGGTTATCATATAAATTCGATTATAAGCATTCCGAACATTGAGGGAAATTCTATATTAATATTAATGAGAATTGTTTACAATTCCTAAATTTTTTAAAAAGTCCTGTATATTTGCATCAATTAATAATTCCAGAAGAAATTGTTGAGCCTGCCGTCATGAGAATATTTTGAAATTTAATTTAATTCACTACATTTTGTTAGAAAAGTAGAACTGGATTTTTTTTTTAGAGTATAGCTAGAAATATAAAAAATTCAAGAAATATTGAAACCAGACTTCTGTTGCTACTCTAAAAGTTGAAAAAAAAATTATTTAAAAAACGGTCTTCACACTGTATGCTCATGTTGTTAGAATAGCACACCAGAATTTATATTTAATTTATCCTCTAAATTTGCAAAGAACGATTTTAAACAGCTGTCTAAATCATTGACGAAACACAAATATACAATATTGTACAAACACTCAAACAGAGCTCCAAACAGTTTGGCTTATCTGTGAAATTATAGATTTGATTACATGTTGCTTCTTTATTTATCTGCAAAATTAAAACGTCACATTTTTTACCCTAAATTAAAGATCTTAATATCGAAGAATATAAAATCGGGTTTAGCGTAAAAGATATTTTTCTTGATTTTCTTCTAAATTTTTCATTTTATTAAAAAAATTTTTAAATAAAAGATGAAGGTCATGATGAAATACATATTTTCTTTTTATTAATTTTCTTCGTTCACCCAGCCTACTCACCTAATCAGTCTACTCGGAACACCTGCAAAATCTAAAATCTTCACAACATTTTTATACTGGATTTTTTCTGGATTAAACTATTTGGTTGAAAATTCACTTTTTTTTAGTTAAAAATTGATTTCTTTCAACTAACAATGTAACTATTCTATTTTTGGTTGACAGTTTATCTTTTTAGGTTGAAATTTGAACTATTGAAATGTAAATGCATGTATTTTGTTCAAAGTTCGTCCTTTGTCGCAAAAAGTCATTCTTCTTGGACGCAACCTCATCTTTTCGCTGAAAAATTCTAGTTCGGTTGACATTTTTTCACTCTGGAACAAAAAAACTTTAATTCAAAAATATAAATTTTGTGCAAAATTCGGCTTTTTATCCGGAAAATTGATTTTTTATCGTAAATTTAACTAATCCAGTTCAGTATTCCAGCATTTTAGTTGCAAACTCTTCTCTTTGGTTGAAAATATATCTCTCTGGTTGAAAATTCATGTGGTTTGTTTCAAATCTGTCCTTTTTCGTAGAAAATTCATATCTTTGGTAGGAAATTCAACTTTTTTAGTTGAAGATTCATAATTCTCCTTGAAAGTTCAGTAAAATTCATATAAATTTCAATTAACAAATAAGCTATTACAATGGAAGATTCGTCAGTCGAAAAATTGTTACATGAACAAAACGCTGCTCTTTGAATACTAAAAGTTGGGCAAAACGAAAAATTGGTAATTACGATCACCCTTATATTTTAGTTTTACTTTACCAACAGAAATTTAATTATTGTTGTGGAAGACAGCCGTCTATTATTATTCCCTAAAAATTCTTCACGATTGGGTTTTTGCTGCCCAGAGGAGATTCCTCGATTTCTTTTGTTGTCATTTTTCTAACCTCGCTTCAGTACATGTCTATTTGTACCAGTGCTGGAGGGCCAACACTCACTCTATAAATTCCACGAAGAATTGTTTTATTTCGCTCTAATATGGAAAAGACTTCACCATTGGACGTTGATAATACAGCCTGTTCACCTGTTGGCATGTTCGCAGGAAGACTATATCTTCTTCTCCCTTGAATTGGTGCATCGAGATGAAAAGTGTAACTTCGAATTTCGAATCGACGGGTTGGATTCTTGCGTGGAACAAGCTGAACATTTCTAAGTTCTTCAAATGTAAATCCACCTAGGCCTGATCAAGCACGGATGGCAGGAGGAGACCTGGATCGGACACGAAGGGAAGTTTCTGCAGGAGGAGACGACATTACCGGAAAACGCGGGGAACGAGGTCTGGCAGAAGGAGACCTTTCAGGAGAATAAGGAGGTCTGCCACGAGGAACACCAGGAATGGGGGCCCCATTAGGTAAACACTCGAAATTCAAACTTAATTCTGCAACAACAGAGAATTTAATTCAGAAAAAAACTTTAAAAGCACAAATTAAAATGACAATTTGTCTAACAGAATTGCACAAAAAGAATTCAAATGAGGGAAATACTTTTCCAAAGATCGTTTTATGAGACGCATTTATATGACAAAAGAAAAAAGTGGGAGCAGAAGTTCGCCTTGTGTACGAGTATTCTCTACCACATATATCACACGCTTTCTTATATTCCCGGGGTTCAGGAATTAATCTTTTTTGATTAAAATTTTTATTTTTTGATTCGAAATTCAATTATCTCGCTAAAAATTTAACAATTTGATTGCATTTCTTCTTGTCGAAAATGTTTGCAAAACTTATGTAGAAGTAAACTACACATTTTTTTCAGGTGAACATTCATAGGTGTAACAGATTGAATGTCGTCTGAACTTTTCTCTGAGTTGTAATATCTTTGGATCTTTTTTTCCGTAAAACTTTTTCTACTGTAAGCTTTTCTAGTCCCCTTCTTTTAAGAAAAAGTAAGATATAATTACACCCCTCTAACCCAAAATCGTCTCACGTAATCCTTTGCTGACTCTTAGAAGCGCACCTTATGTGTTTCAACGCACACGAATGGTACAATTATGTATGAATAGGGAGACTTTTTGAATTCCGAATTCCATTTTTTAAGTCAAAAATGATGGATTACCCTTGCATAAATTCACGTCAAATTTTTCGTTATTTCGGACAAACTTAATTGAAGTTTAAAAGCAAATTGAAAATACAGATATGATATTGTTACATTCATCAATCGAATTCAGGATAACCGCCAATGAAAAGATGAGAGTACAAATAATCCTAATATTTTCAATCAGAGAAACAGCTTATTATTATATCAATAAAGACTGCGATGACTAATTTAACTAATGAATATTCCAGCATATCAGGCTATGAATAGTATAAATCATAATCGTTTTGTCAGATACCCTGGGCGTCAAGATTGTGCTGATCAGATATTTACATGTCATTAGAGTTAGTTTCAGGGGAAAAAATGCATAATTACTTAGTTTGTGAAAAATGATATCAAAATTCGTATAATCTTCTACTTTCAAGCTTAATTCATCTTTTGAGCTTGGGAGTGAAATAATAATTTTCGATGCAAACAAAGATTTTTATATAATTTCATTTTTCTAAATTAAAATTAAAATTATTTTCGGAAATTCCTGTTCCATTCATTCTTTCCAATATTCGAAGAGGGAGGTTTCAAGTTGTAACGAATTCGGACTTTTAACAGGGATTTTTTCAAATTCCTTTCGCCTGCATGATAATTTAAATTTTTTTCTGCAATTATTGTTGCATATAGAAAATTACCTCTTTCAAGTCAGATTATAATTCTTTATAAAAATTCCCAGTTTGAAAATGAAAATTATAATTTTCTGGTGTTCCAAGTAAGAATTTGTGTCAAAATTATATTTCTTTACAGAAATTTAAGAATTTTGACAACTGTCTGTTCAGAAACAGGATAATTATCATTCTGTTACTTTGGAAAATTCCCTATTCCAACTCAGAATTAGAGTAATAAAATATGTGAAATCATCTTACATTTTTTATATAATCACTGTCGAGTGAAAAAAAATTTCCCAATTTTCCCGTCGGGTAGACACTCTGAATGTTTCTTTAAGGAATGCGGCAGATGAATTTCATTATTTCCCATACTTGATCAAATGCTTTAGAAATCGAATACTCATAAAAAAATTATATTCTGACTTTTTGCTCTCATTCTTAAGATGTCCCCAGCCCAACATGTTGAAGGATATAATTTCATAATATATTACCATCAATATTATATTAATATAAAGTTTGTTCTAAACGTGTACCAGAGTTTAAATTTTCCACGGATTTACGAGTCTTATTATATAAATCAAATAATAAAAAATAAGACTGAAAAATAAATTTAATTTTAAGGATTTCATGAGAAATGTTATTCTAATTTCACCGAATACAATAACGTGACTAGAATCCTCTAGAAATATAGTAGATTTAGAAAGATTGTATAGAATTTAAGAAATTTCATGCATATGAAGGAATTTAATGGGACTTCAAAAATGACAAACCCATCGTCTAAAGCTGATAAATAATGATCATTATTATCTGACTTAATATCTGAATTAAATTATTTGTTATAATAGGAAAGTTGTCTTACCCACACGATTAAACACTGACGCCAACCTTCAATTAAATGTTCATCATCTTATTAAAAATTCATCTCCTTGATTTATCATTCTATTTTTTTGAGAATTGTTTGTTTTGTCTGATAATTCGATTAAAAATTTATCCTTTTTACATGAAAATTCGTCTTTTATTAGCAGAAAATTAATATCAATAATAGTCGTTATTAAATTCTAATTATTAAATAATACATCGCCTCGACCGACGCCCAGTGGTTCAACCTCAGAATTTACTATTCATAATCTTGTACAGGCATTACATTACTAAAAATTTGACTGGATGGAATATTTTTTTTATTTGTGCAACAATGGTTAAACAAATAGTGAGTTGGAATTTTGGACAAAACAATTTTTTATTTTCAGGAGTAAAGACTGAAATCAACTCACTCTTGATCAGTATAATTTCATTTGCGCTCGGAAAACAAATACAATATTCTAAACAAACATCTGCCCACAGTACATAACTGTTGAAAACGTTATTTTTTCTCTTAATTTAGTTGGATTAACTGCTCAATCAAAAAATAGGAACAAATCTGTCATCAAACGTCAAAAGTTCGATTATTCAGATAAAATTCCACTTTCTTCTATAAAATTTGTCTTTTTGGCTTGAAAGTTTAATTATTCGTTGAGAAGTTCAACTTAACCTTTCTTAAATTTCACTTCATCCTTGAACTTTGATAATTTTGTTGTTTATTCAAGACTTCTGTTAGAAACTTATATTTCTTGGTTATAAGATTTAAATGCTGATCTTGAAGTATTAATGATTAAACATAAGGAAAAATAAGGGAATTTTGAAAATGAAGTTTTGCGGATACGCTAATATTTTAAATTTACATCACAAAAAATTTCAATTATTGTGGTGGAAGATAGTTGTCTAGTATTATTGTTTGAAAATTCTTTAAAATTCTGTTTTTTCTGCCCAAGGGAGATTCCTCAATTTCTTCTCTGGTTCGTCATCAATTTAACCTCGTTATTGTAAACGTTTATTTTTACCCTTTATATAGGGTTATATCCTGCTATATATTCTTTTCACGGATAACTGTATTATTTTGCTTTAATATTGCAAAGACTTCAGCATTCGACGTTGACAATATAGCCCGTTCGCCTGTTTACATACTCGCAGGAGTCATCTTCCTCTCACTTGAATTGCTGCATCACGAGGAAAAGTGTATCTGGAAATTTCGAATTGACGGGTCGAATTATTGTGGCGAATTAGCCGAATACATCGAAGTTGTTCAATTGTTAGTCCACCCGGGCCGAATGAAGCATGTCTGGCACGAAGAGATCTGGACCTGGCACCAAGAGAAGATTCGGCAGGAGAAGGAGGCCTGGCCAGAGAACGCGGTCAATGAGGTATGACAAAGGAAAGAGACAAATCAAGGGAAGAACTTCTGCCACGAGAAACAGCAGGAGATTATTTGAACGATCGAACTGTGAACTAAACTCTGAAATAAAAAACAGAGAATTCGATTTAGAAAATCTCTTTAAAACACAAACTCAAGGAAAGTCAGTTTGAGTTACAGAATTGCACTATGAAATTCAACTATACTATGGTTTAAAACATTTATTTTTCATTTGAAATTTGATTTTTTGGTTTAAAATAAGACAATTTAGGTCGAAAATTTAACAATTTGGCTGAAATTTTTTCTTGTCAAAAACCGTTACTTGTTCACAAGTATCCATGGATTGAATTTCTGCTAAACTGTCCGCTCAGTTTTAATATCTTCGGATCTTCCTATTGTTTTAAGTAAAACTTTTTCATAGGCAAGATTTTTCAGTCCCCTTCCGATAAGAAACAGAAAGATTTTATTAAACCGCTTGATCCCCTAATCATCTTACGTAATTTTTGAATGACCCTTAGTAGTATACCATATATGTGTTCCTAAGCACACGTATGGTACATATTGCGTATCAATAGGGATACTTTTCGAGTTCCATTTTTTTAACACACACACTATGGATTTCCCCCGAATAGGTTAAACTTTTATGTTCCCCACATTTCGGGCAACCTTAGATGAATTTCAAGAAAAAATAGAAATAAGAATAGAATGCAAATTGAATTGCACAAATTTTGATTTGCGGGTATCTTAAGAAATGTACATAAAATTAGAGATAAATTATATTATTATATTCACCAATAGAATTGAGGATAACAGCCCAAAAAAAGACGAGAGTAGAAACAATCTTCATACTTTCCAATTGTGGAAAAAGCTTATTAATGTATTAATGAAGACTTGGGTTAAGAATTTGACTATAGTGAATATTCCAGTAAATCAGGTTATAAATATTAATAACTCATAATCGCTATCTCAGAGATTATAGGCGTCAAGATTGTCCTGCTCAGATGTTTAAATTTCATCACAGTTAGTTTCAGGGGGAAAAATGTATAATTACTTAATTTGTTACAACTGTTATCAAAATTTATATAACCTTTTAATTTCAAGCACAATCAATCGTTTAAGGTTGAGGGTTAAATTATAATTATTAAGTTGATCGAAGGTTCAAAAAAAATTTCATTCTCCTGAATCACAATCAAAATTTCTTTCCAAGATTCCTGATCCTTCTGAAAAATTCTCTGTTTCATGTCAGAACTATTTTTTTTTTACTTCTATATTATAATTCGGAAATATAGTAACTTACTTTTTCTAAATTTTATGAAGGAATATTTCAACTTGGAACGAATTCTGATTTGTCACAGGAATTTTGTTAAGTTTCGTTCGTCTGCATCAGAAAAGAAATGATTTTCCAAAATTCCCCTTCCATTTAAAAATTCCCTTTTCTGAGTCATGATCATTGTAATTCTGTTTGCGAATTTCACTTTATATTTCTTAAGTTTACTCCCTATCCTGACTCAGAATAATTGTAAATCTCTTATAATACTGACTGCTCCAAATCGGAGTTGTAAATATTTTGAAAAATGTACTGTTCCAACTCATATAACACATACAATATTATAAGCAAACTCTTGCCTACAGTGCGAAATAGTGTTAGATGTTAAGACATCAACAAAAATGAAATTTTCTATTGTTGTAAACTAATCATTGAAAATATATGTCACCGTTATTTTTAAAACCCTCCTCTTCTTCGTCGTCAGCTTTCTCATTATCGAAATTTGCTCAAAGGGAATTTAAATCAATCAGTCCTTTGCAAATGCGATCAATCAGTTCGTCTTTTGTGCCTGTATAATCTAAACCTGTCATTGAAATTTTTGTTAAACCATCTTGTGTGAGAGATCGACTTGCATACATCGCTTTTACAATGAAGATTATTTTATTTTTATATTATTTTTCGTTGGTTTAGTGTATTAAATATATTTCTAATGTATCCAACTTTTTCATTAGACAAACAGCATAATAGCGTAGGTGGTTGTCGCGAAAGAAAACACCAGAATTGATATACGTTGAAAAAAGGTATATTTTGGAATCGAAAAATTAACACAGTTATACATATCATCAAGAAACTTAAGACATTTATATAATATTAGAGGACAAACGAGCTCACGCCTTTGTACACAAATATAAACAAGAATAAGAATATTAAAAGATTCCTTAAGAACAATCGGATATCGCAGAATATCCCATTTTATATCCTGAAAATATCTAAAACATATTAACAATACGCAGAGAGTATTAAATAGACAATTTTGAATACAGTCTTGACACAAAACTGACAAGGCTTTATGTCTAATAGTTGCGAAGTAAAATTTCGAAACTCATCATGGTTTTCGTAAGGTGTGTCTATGGAAACACTGTAAAAACTATAGTTCCATTTGAATTGAGCATCATTTTTTAGCGTCCTGTTCTAATACCAAGTCGTCTCCGTTTTGAAGTCATCGTTCGTACTATATTGATTTGCTAACTTCAGATTAAAAACTGGTACGTACTAGCTAACTAAAACAATGCAAAAATTTCATTCTCACTTTATTCCTGTTTCGATCCAAAAAAGTTGTACTAAAGCCTCGTTTAGTGGCATCAAAATTAAGTAGCATTAGAATAGAGCCACCTGAGACTATATTTTTGGAGGTCTGTTGCAATATGGAAAACTAGTCTTGAAATTATACTTTCTTTTTACAGTGAAGGAAGGAACAGAGATATGTTCGTAGCGCGCAAAGTCCTGAAAGTTACATATAAATTGCATAAAACTGAGCTTCTCTTACAATTTTCAACATTATCATTATTATAAAGAATTTGTCTTTTTGATTATTGCAACTTAGGACTATGAACACTTAACTGAAGTTCCTTGATATTTTTCTTCGAAATTAATCATCAATTATCGAGCATTATTATCATTGGGTTCAGCAATAACTGAAAACTCGTAGGGACTTGTAGTAATATGAATATTACGTGAATCCATGTTCACTTATTGCTGGTACTAACATAGACAATTTTCTTGGACAAATATTGCCAAATTCTCCTCACTCTCGCAGATCTAGCTTTTCCCCGAAGGCCGGCATCAGTAATCATTTTGCAATGACAAGCTGTAATGGGAAATTTTCTTCTATAATAGCATATTTGATTTCAATATCCTTGAATTTGCAAATTATTTCACTCTCATACACACACAAACAAACACACATACAAAATTATATGCTTTTATCCTAAAATTTTATTTTTAAATTACATTTCCTTTCATTTTCCTGTAAATTTTCATTCACTCATTAATTATAGAGATAAATATAATCCGCGAAACGAGATTATTTCCACATCCTTTATCTTACCTTCCAGTAATTCGTATTTTTCAGGAGTTAATTCCCTTCAAAGAGAATGGGGATATATATTTTTATTTTTATTTGCTCGTTTTCGCTGCAAAAACTTTTCTTTGAGCATTTCTCTGCCCCAAATAACTTCAGGCAATTCTCTTGTAAATCTCGAATCATTTTTTCCCAGCATGGACTCCCAAATATCTATATGCGCATATATATCATATTCAATGTGCATCTGTAATTTAGAAAAAGAATAATAAGATGTACCATTCGCAAAATATTTCATTTACGGGAAGAAAAAACAGTTTTTATTGCGACACTTTTGAAATTTTTTATATGCTTCCCTCCCGTGAAATCTCAGGATATTGATAAATATAATCCAGGTTTCAGATACATTGTAACAGACTTCAAATTAAACTTTTCCGTGCTAGGCTTCTTTTGAATTATAAACTTTTTTTAGCGACGCGTCTTCGTATGTATGTAATATTTTTTAAATAATTTCCTTTGCAGTCTTTTTTTTAATTTAAGAAAAAGATCGTAGAAAAATATGATTCATTCCACTAAAAATCATATTTAACATATCATTTTTATATCTTTTTATTGAATTTCGCAAAGTTTGATCAACTGGTTGTCAAGGCCTCGGAATATCGGAACGAGTTCGATACGATGTTATCAGGTTCTCAGGATTATTATATACTGGTCTCCGGGTAGCAAATAATTGTCTGGATACTGTGCCTCTAACTGTCGATCTATTAGTATCATACGAGCCGCAAACACTGGAGTTCTCACCTAACAATCAGGAAAATATCATTAAAAATTCCAGATGACCAGTATTCGGCATTTCTTGTAGTCTCCGATAAAATGCGACATATTTGAAAGTATTAGAGACCACTTCACACTAAATAATGAACCTGCAGTAGATAATAATTAATTAAAAACACTATTGTCTATGAAATTATTTAATTAATTAAATGAATAGTTCAAACACTATACGTGTTATCCTGTTGAAACATAATTAATGTTTGTATATTTGTGCTTATCATTGACGATTATCTACTGTAGGCTTATTATCTACTTCAGGGTGGTCTCCTTTATAATGTATTTGATGTACGGAACCTTCGAAAGTCTTAATATAAAATGTTCGATACATCATGGCTTTAAATAAATATGTTATAGGTAATTGTTATGAAACGTTCCTGCTTACGCTTATGTGAAGGATCCATCTCCTCATCAGAATCGAGTACAAATTTATCTCCGGAAGCTGCTCCATAGCGTAAGAACCTTGATTTCGAAAAAGCTAAAAGTATGTAGTAGAATGAAAAATAAAAGAATGAGGAATAGATGAAGTGACATCGTTCCTTGAGAGAAAATATGTGACCTGTCGAAAACATCCAAAAGTTTCAATATAAAATATTCAATACATTATGACTGCAAATTAGTATTCTACGTGTGATAGGCAAGAGGTTGAACATTTCAGATAATGAGATGTTCAAGTCAAAAAAGTTTCCAAATGAACCAAAACTTTTTTATTTTAATTAGGTCTAACAGATTATCAAAATATAAGTTTGAAACACAAATATTTCTTACCTGAGGTGACGTTATGTAACATTCGGCAATGCTAAAAAAAGAGAATTTACAAAATGTTTTCGAAATATATGAAGATTTGAGAATGATAACTAAATAAAGGTCAGATGAGGTTAGCGCTTTATTACATTTCAAATAACGTATTCGAGGTACTTACTTTAAATGATGTTTATCCATCAGTTGCCATTTTCATGTTTCTATATGTAGAGCAGGTAAAAGTATTCAAGAATATGAAAAGTAAATGATCAATATGAAACTTTAACATACATTTCATGAAAAATATTACGCAAAAATATTCATAATTATTTATTTACAATTACTTGGAATGAATGCTGATATATCGATTTTTACCTATAGAAAAAACTTCGCCAGTAGAAAATAATACATTTTAGTCCACATTATGAATAGTGTAAATTATTATTTTACTGATTCATCTCAAAATAGCAATGCGTGACAAGGCAAACAACTTGTGGGGCAGACTTTGAAGTGATATGTATTGGAAATCCTCAAAGTTATAAAATACTGAACCCTCTTCTTGATTATAATTTTTTTTCAAAGCAATGAGTGATATCTGTGAGTCTCACTCAAGTATTGAAAAAGAATGTTAACACTATTCAGCAATTTCTAATATAAAATGTGTATCTTGGGGCAGTTGCATTTCAGGACATTTTGAAAGTTTTCAAAAGTATGTTTTGGTATAAGAACTTTATTAAAATATTTATAGAAGAAATTTATTAATCAAAGAAAACTTGAAAATCTCCGGGAGTTTTAATGGTCAACTTTGTGGAGATCACCCTTATGTAGATAATTCTCATGAAATTGGTATGCTCACTACAGTTTGAAAAGAAAAGGAGTTCTAGTTTGATGATCCTCATTTTTCACTTTTGAGTCATTGCCTCGACTTTCTCCTTCATTTGAACTGTTTTCACAAGGTCCTTTATTCTGGGTCTCATTTTCCGACCCTGCAAATGTATTCCGTTGAGTAATTTTGTTTTGGTGATCCTCATTTCCTCCTTCGGCGTCAGCGCCTAGACTTTTTCTTTCAGGTGAACTGTTTTCACCAGATCCTTCATCCTCGCTCTTATCTACTTTAAATTCACTTTTCTCTAATGCGAAATTTTGTTTACAAATCCACGGCAAATTCCCGGATATGATTTAAGGTTTTTCCCCGGTTTCCTCTGGTAATATATGTGACTCAATTCCGCACGTAATTATTAGTGAAAAAGTAATTAATGTGAAATAATCGATATTCAAATTAATCATCACTCAAAACGAGACACACAAAAAGTATAACAAAATTTGAGAAAATTAATTGGGAAAACATCCACCCTACATGCGTTGATGAAAAATAGTATAAAGAAAATGAAATAAATAATATCATTAATGAAGAGTAAAATTTAATAAAAAGCATATTTCTTAATAATTTGCCTGAACAAATAAAAACTTTGATGGTAAAAAAAACATGAAAACCGGGAAATGACAGCGATTTGTTATAGCGGGAAAACATGAGAAACTAATTTCTCAAGACGATTCTGAATTTGTTCAAAACTAAAGAGCTTACAGGTTTGAACGCTAACAATTGAACTGTTGAAATTCGAAAGCATGGGTAGTTGAAGAAATGTAAGCATCCATTTGAAACTTTATAAACTATTTACTATTTTTGAATATTTTTTAATAAATGGATTCACAATTAAACGTTTTTATTGAATTTCAGATACTATTTCAGTCTAAAATATTCTATGTTTAACCTATGCGATTTGAATTTCAATTTAGTTAAAAAAGGACATTCTTCTATGTTTAGCAAAATTTGATTGTTTATTCAAAATCAGTAAGTCAAACTGTTAATTGTTTCGTTTTGTTGAAGTTTTAATTGCTAATGAAACGTGTTAAAATAAAGATAATCAGACTTCTAATTTAGAAACTGTTTAGTTTTAAACGAAATTTAAAATAGTTGAATTTTCAAACGTTTCTAACCTAAACTTACTTCAAATAATATAATGTTTAACATTTGGAAATTCATTGATTCTCTTTTAAATTTACAACATTAGAAATGACAACGTATATTTATATTTCCTGACAAAATATTTTTTTACTGTTCAGTTTATAAAAGTGTAATATTTCAAATTCACATTTCTCTTCACAGTTTTCAATTTCCGCAAAATCTACTAGAAATAATGAAAAATTGCCTTTTCACGATTGCTGCGCTTATAAATAACAAACATATCAAGAAAAAAAACGGAAATAAAGCAGAAAAACCCGCACAAGAGATTCCTCAAGTTTGAGTTTTACGCTGGCAGTAGTAGTAGTAGTTTTATTCTGGCATCGTGTAATTTAATAATAATAATAATAATAATACCTACTGAAGGTAGATAGTCAGGCAGATCTCACTAATCTAACAGCTGGCCAGCAAGAACATCTGCGACGAACGGTAAGCAGTAAAACATCAAATGTGCCTGCTGAGGATGTTTTGGCTAGCGTTAGCTATTTGCAGCCAACCACCATAACAGAAATACCATGGGAGAGCATAAAGTGGGATACCACAATTAACAAGGAATTGGTGCGTCTCTATTATTAAAGTGCGAAGTTTGAAACCCCACGCGAGAAGGATACAATTTCAGAACGAAATTTGCTGCAAAGTATCCTCAAATAGAGAAAGTCGCACTAAGAGATTTTATCGCTAAGGTACAGGACATCAGGACTAATCTACACATCTCAGAATATCAAGCAATGGGGAGTAAGCAACAGGTTTTTTTGGCGTGGAAAAACGACGGCAATAAATATCAGTTACAGGAAGCTGCGTCAAAAGAACAAGCAGCGGCAATTGATGTTCTTCCTAAACCTTGTGATAATCCAGCACCACCACATCTTCCAGAGGTAGATGGCCTTATACAAACAGAGCCAGAAGCAGAGGTTCAAGAACCAAGAAGGCGATTAAAATGGACATGCCGTATGAACAGATATATAATGCGCTTTAACTTTTTGTCAAAGAAAAGCGGACATAGTGTTAGGAGAGAACATCATCGTTTCTTCTTACATAAAAACCCAGAACTAGCTATAAGAATAAAAGAGAAGAATCAAGCAGATCAAAAATGCTCAATGTCTGGAAGCACATTGCTTTCGGCTGTTGAACTAACTGCCATCGAAATGGAAGTGAAACAGCAGCTTCCTATTGATGAACTTACCTTGAAAGATGTGAACAACGAAGACCTGATTGAAGCTGAAGGCATAAGTGCTAGGGATAATGAATATCAAGTACCAGATCCACTGAAACCACATCCGGTCATTAATAACGATGATTTGAACAACGAAATCCCACAAAAACTAGAGAACCGGGAAAGGAATTTTAATCATCGCTTACGAGAGCTCAGGCATGTAGAACCAACACAAAGGCATTCTCTGCCCAAGATGAACATCACAAATTATCTGCGTGCACTAATCGAACACCTGAGCAGCAATGTTTCACCTATGCATTTGAAGGCAACACAACCTGCGTTAGAAGTGCTAACTCTGGTATACTGTACAGCTGTGGCTACCGTTAGAACGTTGGGCCGCAGATCTAGGCCTACAAATTCAGTCTTTGCTCCAGGAAGGGAGCCAGATCCTCCATGGAAGATCAGGTTGGATATGGATGTCAGCAAAATAAGGTGCAAATTGGGTCGACTGACTCAATATAAAAATGGAAATAGAACCAGAAAGCTGATACACCATGATACTATAATAATTTACCCTCGGTACATTGAGACATTACCGCCAGCAATATTATATGAGATTATAGACGCCCAACGGCAAAGTCTTGATGTTCTCACTCCAAGACTGCGTCGTTGCAAGAAAAGTAGCGCAAGAAAGCAACAAAATCGAACCTTTCAGGCAGATAAAGGAATGCTCTATCGTGAACTGAGTGTAAAGCAAAAAAACCAGCAAGAAACCAAAGTACCTAAGCTGTAAGACATGACTAACTATTGGTACCTGACTAGCGTGCATTCTGCGTTGGCACGGTGTTTTCAGAAGATCATCGAACAACCAGATCTGATTCCAAACTTTATGCTCCTGTGTACTACGTATATGTTTCTTAAAAAACCAGATACTCAAAATCCATATGATTTTCGACCGATTGCCTGCCTTCCGAGAATATAAATGCCTTACAGCTATCATGGCAGATAAGGTATATCCTCACTGCGATGAGAGTGACATCCTTACAGAAGAACAAAAATGATATTGTAAAAACTCACGAGGCAGTAAAGATCTAGTCACCATAGATGCTATTGCGATGACGCAAGCTCGTAAACATCAAAGAAACTTGCACATGGCATACATTGACTACAAGCAAGCGTTTCCTTCCGTACCACATGACTATTTGCTTGACGCCTTAAAAATATACAAAGTTTGCCCACGCATCATTGATTTCCTAAGTCGTGCGATGATGCTTTGGGGTACAAGAATCAAGTATTTTGATCATGGGCAATCAAGGATGACTAGATCAATACGCATTACGACGGGTATATTCCAAGGAGACTCTCACAGTGAATTATGGTTCTGTTTAGCGTTGACCCCACTGAGCAAAGCACTAAATAGCATGTCTCATGGGTTCCGAATACATGATAACGAGGATGGACATCAAGTGACCCATCTTCTATACTTGGATGACCTGAAGCTATACCCTGGTTCGGATCAGAAACTGCAGCAAGTGATCGATGACAGAAAGCAGTTTTCTAATGATAGCCACATGGAGTTGGGACTAGATAAATGCAAAACAGTGAATTTAACCAGAGGAGAATTAGGGACCGCAGAGCTAGAGTACGATTTCAAAAATGACATCGAGGCAATGGCTGCGGGGGAGTCATATAAATACCTGGGCATTCTCGAATCTAAGGGTATTCAGCATAAGATAGTTAAGAAAAACACAACGACTGCCTTCACTACAAGACTCACATTGGTTCTAAAGAGTTCTCTTGACTCATCAAAAAAGATTAGGGCAATCAACACCTATGCCATCCCTGCCCTCATGTACTCCTTTGGGCTCATCAAATGGTCGAACACCGACCTCGAACGATTAAACAGAATCAATCGCGTAGAAATGACGAAGCAGCGAATGCACCACAGTAATTCGGCAATTGAAAGGGTAGTTCTACCACAACATAGAGATATGTAAAGCTGATCTTGACTACACGCACTTGAATTTGTCCTCAGAGGAGGCCTTGAATATCAGGGCAGAAAACATAGAGGAATTAGAAACGCAATGGAGACAGAAAGCCCTCCACGGCGAGAACCCCAAAACGTTAGATCAACATGAAGTGGACAGTGAGGGATCCAATATTTGTCTGAGAAAGGGAGTCCTGTATCCGAAAACGGAAGGATTCGTTATTGCGATACGGGACAGGGTCGTCAGCACCAGAAATTATCGCAAACACGTGCTACATCAGGACGTGGTTGACCAGTGCCGATTATGTGGAGATACCAACGAATCCATCGAGCACATTATTGATGGTTGTCGCGTAATGGCTCAAAGAGAATTAATGATAATATAAATTCCTTTAAAAATTTGATTGTACCATCTAGCACAATAATGCGTATATTTTCTGAAATAAAGTTTCTTCCCTCGATCTCTCTCGTAGCTTGATGGGAAAAGTACCTGACCAGAAATCAGAAGTTCTGTGCTTCAAATCCCAGCTGAGTGAAAAGGAGATTTTTTTCATACAAAAAACTAATAATAAATGATTTTTAATTCATAACTCCATCAAGTCTGAAAAAGACGTTAAAGATTTTCTGTTATTCTCTAATGATAATACAGATTCCTTTAAAAATTTTATTGTACCATCTAGCACAATAATGCGTATATTTTCTGAAAAAAAAGTTTCTTCTCTCGATCTCTCTAGTAGCTTGTTGGGAAGAGCACCTGACCGGAAATAAGTTCTGTGGTTCGAATCCTAGCGGAGTGAGCAGGAGAAGATTTTTTGTCATAAAAAAAATTAGTTATAAATGATTTTTAATTCATAACTCCATCTGGTCTGAAAAAAGTTAAAAAATTGCTGTTATTCTCTAATGATAATATAAATTCCTTTAAAAATTTGATTGTACCATCTAGCACAATAATGCGTATATTTTCTGAAATAAAGTCTCTTCTCTCGATCTCTCTAGTAGCTTGATGAGAAAAGCACCTGACCAGAAATCAGAAGTTCTCTGGTTCGAATCCCAGCGGAGTGAAAAGGATAAGATATTTTTTTCATAAAAAAAATTAATCATAAATGATTTTTAATGCATAATTCCATCTAGTATGAAAAAGACGTTGAAAATTTTCTGTTATTCTCTAATGATAATACAGATTCCGTTATAAATTTGGTCCACCCTAGTGTGCACTATTAACCAGATTTGATAGATCAATTGCGGATTTTGTGAAATTAATGGTGAGAATATTTATCCCAGTTAAAAATGGGTGAAAGGCAATTAAGAAAGTTGAAAGGACAGGTTGTTCCGGGGTTAGAGGAAGTGTTATAAGGGCTCACATGTACATCCAGGATTACAACTAACCCGTGATTAATGTTTTTGTAGGCAGTCGTTTCCAGGGATGAGTCCATGGGGAGTGCTCTCTGTTTTGCACTAGCTATTTGCCACTCTCTCCCCATACTTCACTTTGTATATCGCTACACGAATATCCGTCTCCAATTACCCATTGTCAAACCAGTTTGGTTAAATCTAATGGAAAAAAATGTGTTCCGAAATCTGTCAAATTTATTGAACAATGTGGTCTGACATATGTAAAACACATAGATTTCCATAAAGCTCGAATTGAAAGACTCATCAATAATTTGCATCTACTAAAAAACCAACACATTTTTTTTGTCTCACGCAATTTTCAAATTAAAACAGACAATATGAATGATCCAATTTTGAATTTGCAAAAATGAATTTTCGAAGAACTAGAAAAGAATTTTTAACCAGCAAGTCCAAATTTTAAACAAACAGTTGCAATATAACCCACAAATGTTAAGTTCTTACAAAAAATTTAACTGTCGATATTTCACTTTTGAATAAACAACAGTTGAATTAAAAAAAAAAACGAGTTTTCAAACAAATAATTGAATCCTCAACCAAAAATATGGTTGTTGCATTTTCTACCAAAAAAGATGAATTTTCTATCTAGAAAGACTTTGGTTTTAGGCAAAAAGATAAATTTTTAAATAAAATGATGAATCTTCAACTGGAATAGGGTAGTTATCAGTTAAAAATTAAATTTTCAACCAACAATATTTTAATTTCCAACCAAAGAGATGAATTTTTAACTAAAATTATACATTTTCAAACAAAAAATTAATTCTCTACAAATTATTTCAGCAAATTACGTGAATTGTTAACCAAGTAGGTAAATTTTTACTAAAAATATGAATTTACAATAAAAAATAGAGCAGTTACATTTTCACTGAAAAAAAATTAATTTTCAGCCGAAAAAAATAAATTTCAAGCAAAAGAAATAAATTTTCAACCATAAGAATGAATTTTTAAGCAAGAAGATTATTTTTTTACCAAAAGAAATGAATTTTTAACAAGATACATGAATTTTTAACCAAAATGTTAAATTTTTAACTAAAACACATAAATTGACAATGGAAAATGAATTAGTTCAATTTTTAGTTGCAAATTTATTTTTCAATGAAAAAAAAGAATTTTCAACAAAAGAGTTAAATTTTCAGTAAAAACCAAATAGTTAAATTTTCACTAAAAAATATGAATTCACAATAAAAAATGGAGCAGTTACATTTTCATTGAAAAAAATTAATTTTCAACCAAAACAAAAGAATTGTCAACCAGAACAATGAATTTTTAAGCGAGAAGATTAATTTTTTCAAGAAGATACATGAATTTTCAAACAAAATGTTAAGTTTTTAATTAAAATAGATAAATTCACAATGAAAAATGGATAACTTTAATTTTCAATTACAAATTCATTTTTAAAAAATAACGAATTTTCAACAAGAGTTGAATTTTTAATAAAAGATGAAAATTAGTTTCCTATAAGAAGAGACGAATTTTCAACAAAATAGTTGAATCCTCAATAAAAAATAGTTGCATTTTCTACCAAAAAAGATGAATTTTCTTTCCAAAAAGACTTTGGCTTTTAACCAAAGACATGACTTTTCAACTAATATAATGAATCTTCAACTGGAATAGGGTAATTATCAGTTAAAACATCAATTATCAACCAAAAGTATTTAAATTTTCAAGCAAAGAGATTAATTTTTAACTAAAATTATACATTTTCAAACAAAAATTAATTTTTTACCACTTATTTCAACGAAATACATGAATTATCAACCAAATAATTAAATTTTCATTAACAAAACATGAATTTGAAATGAAAAATGGAGCAGTTAAATTTTCATTAAAAAAATTAATTTTCAAAAAGAAATAAATTTTCGATGAGAAAAATGAATTTTCAAGCAAGACGATTAATTTTTCACCAAAATAGATGAATTTTTAACAGAATACATGAATTTTCAACCAAAATTTTAAATCTATAACTAAAACCAATACATTTACAGTGAAACATGGATTAATTTAATTTTCAGTTGAACATTTATATTTCAACAAGAAAAAAACAACCAATTTTTAACAAAAAAGTTAAATTTTCAATAAAAAAAGACTATTTAACAAAATTGTTGAATTTCCTTCAGAGTGGATTAATTTTTGACCAACTTGTTGAATTCTCAATCAAAAACTTGCATTATCGAAAATAAAGATTATTCTTCTATAAAAAAGACGAATTTTCAACATAATACATGTATTTTCATTATCTTCTTTTTTATAATTAAAAAAGGCGCATTCTATGAAAAAAAGTTTTTATTAAACATTTTATTATAACTTTTATCGTTTTTCGAAACATTTAATGTTTTCATGATTAATGATATTTTTCACGATTAAAACATAAAGTACGCATCCTATCAAAAATGATTTAAAACAAATTTGTAGCTCTTTTTGGGTGAACAACTCTTGTTCATTTCTTTTTTTCGTAGCTTGTGTCGTTTGTCCAAAAATCTTTTTTTTCATTTTTAATGTTGCTTTTCACGAATAAAACAAAAACTACGCGTCCTATTAAGAAGTCATTAATAAATCTTTTTTGGGTGCAAAATTTACGTCAATTTATCTTTTTTCTTATCTTGCACAGTTAGACCGCAAATTGGAATTTTTTATTTTTCATTATTTTGTTTTGTGCGATCAAATTTTGAATTTTAGATTTTTCAAAAAGATTCAAAAAGCTATTATAATAATCTCTTAGAACTTTTAAAAAGCAAAGTTTTTTTTTTCTGTTGACTTTTTTTCATATTGTGTGTTGCTTGGCTTGAAATTTTCATTTTCGTTTTCTTTTTGTATTTTGTAAATGATATAACTCTGGTATTTTTTTATATTTTTGAATACTACGAATAGTCGTACATAAGATTTTCAATCCTTAAAAAAAAAATGGTTTCGAAAATTTTGAAACTTTTTGATTTCTCATCCAAAATGGCTGACTGACGAACATGATGAATTTTTTAAAAAATATCGGCATTTTCGACCAAATAGTTGAATTTTCAACAAAAAATTCAGTTTTCAACCAAAAATATGAACTTTCAAGAAGAATTTAAATTTTCTACTAAAATATAAATCTCGACTGAATGCATGTTTTTTCAACTAAGAATGAAAAATTTTTACTGAAAGGAAAATAGTTAAAATTTCAGTTAAAACAATTAATTTTTAACCAAAAAATATAACTAAAAATAGATTTTTCTGGGCAAAAATGTAATCCTCAAATATTTAGGTTAAAAAATTATTTTTTTACCAAAAAAAAAGACGAATAGTCAAGAAAAAAGTTAAATTTTTAACTAAAGAACGGAATTAAACAAAAAAGTTTGAACATTTGAAAAAAATTTATTTTAACTTTTATCCAAGTAGTTGTACTTTCATTAAAAAAGCATGAATTTTTATCTAAATAGTAACATTTTCAACAAAAAAGAATAATTTTGCACCAAGAAAATTAATGTTACACCAAAAGCGATGTATTTTTAACCAAATGAATCGAATTTCAAAAAAATTGAAAAATACTAAGTTCCAACGGAAAGCACTAAAATAAAACATTCTCACTATTTTTAAATAATTTATTAGATAATTTGGATGTTTTAATTTACTGGCGCAAAACTATTAAGAAGCACAAATGTTTCTCAATTTGCAAAAAGTTTGAAAAAATAATTTTTCTTATGAAAAAGGACTGGTTGTAGATTCAGTCTTAAAAATGTCAAATTTAAGATGTAAAACAATTTTAAGGAATGAGAAGCTAATCACTAATATTTTGGTTTTGTAATTTATTACAATATAATTTACAAGACAATATACAGTTTCTTTCGTTTTGAAAATTTTAAATCCTATTTTTATATTCATTTTATTTAATTAATAATCTATTGCTTTTTCCGTTGAAGAACGGAACAATACTATTCAGTCATAAGTTCTAAATTTGTGAACGTAAAAACAGAGAATGAAAAAAATGTACATTTATTTTACAGGTAGACGAGTGCAAAATAATAATGACACAATTATTCACTGGCAGAACGATCATTTCGGGAGAATCATTCATATAATGCCCATCAAAATTCATTAATTCTGAAATAACAATAAAAACTAAGGTAAAAACTTATGCATTCAGAAATTTGTAACGTTCATTTTGCAGCATTTAAAAATTAAGAAACTTAAAAACAAATGTTATTGAATTTCAGCTTTTGGAAAAAAACATGGGAAAGTTTTTATTCTACTACGGATCCCAAACAATATTATATTTTAGATTTACTGATTTTTAAACTACAGCTATTATTCTACAACTATTATTTTAAATTTCGATGAGATTATGCGTTGCTTTCCTAAGGGTGTGTCCTCGATTTCTTCTTGAGTCATATCTTCAATCGCGCCGCTGTCCATGTTTATTTTCACCCGTTTTTCTAGCTGCCTTTTCGAGGTATATCTTGCCGTATATATCCCACGAAGATATTTATTATCTACCACTATTGCAAAGACGTCACCATTCGAAGTTGATAATACACTTTGTTCTTCGGCTGGTATGGGCCCGTAGACACGCTTTTCTCCTCTCACTTGAATTTGTTTATCCTGAGGAAAAGTGTATTTTCGAATTTCGAATCGCCGAGTCGGATTGGCGTTGGGAATAAGCCGCAGAAATCTAAATTGTTCAGGTTTAAATTTATATAGGCCTAAAGAAGAACGTCTGGTACGTGAATGCTTGGACCTAGCACGAACAGGACGCTCGCACAAAGAAAAATGCCTGGCAGGAGGAGGCGTGGACCTGACACGGGGAGACCTGGACCTAACACGAAGGGGAGGCTCGGCAGAAGGAGAAAAAGTGACTCGAAAATCCGGAGAATGATGTCTAGCTGCAGGAGAAGAACTTCCAAGAAAAGAACTTTCTAGAGAATAAGAAGTTCTGGAACGAGGAACACCAGGAATAGGGGCTCCATTAGGTAAACATTCAAACTCTAAACTGAACTCTGCAACGAGAAACAGATGATTAAAGTGTCGTTGTGTATTCTCTTCCGGCAGATTCAGGAGGTAAATTGTGTAATTTGTTCGAATTAACCTAGAATTCTTTGGATTTAACTATGATTTTTTCACACGGTTTCTTTAAAAAAAATTTACCTGTGGTTTGAAAGATAAAATTTCTGCTGGACCCTCCTCTGAACTGTAATATCTTTGGATATATCGCGTTCACGGATGGTACGAATTTCATAATTATAGGGCCAATTCCATTTTTTTAACACATACATTATAGTTTCCCCCGGCATAAATGAAGATTAAATTTGCGTACATTTTGGACAAAATCAAAAAATTTTTTGAAGAAAATAGCAAATACGATCGAATGTAGATTGAATCACAAAATTCTGAATTGTGTATAGTTTGAAAAGATGTACTTAAAATTATAGATATATTTACCAATAGAATTGAGGATGACGGTCAAGTATAAGATGAGAGTATAATAATTCATCATCTTTTTTTATTTGGAGGAAAAACTTATTTATCTTATTATGAAGAATTGGAAATTACAGTGTATCTGTTGAACTTTCTACTGATCAATGGGACTATATAAAACATATATCCTACAGAAATTATATCTTCGATTGTAGGCGTTTCGCCTGCCCTTCAAGATATGTACATTTCACTAAAATCAGTCATAAGGAAAAAATGTATTTGTTGTTACTAAATACGCTAAAACTAATATTACAATTCACATAATATTTTACATTTCAGTGAAATTCGTTGCTCACATGGAAAATTTATATCGCATCTACTATAGCCACCTATTTAAAGATAATATTTGACCTACAAATCTATGCCAACATAGTCTCAATGTATATTTTAGAAAAATACGACATCCTATGGATCAAGTCAATAAAAACTTATAACCAAATTTTTTGTGGATTTTGTAATGTTAGTTCATTTAAAATTTAAAAAAAGCTGTACATGTCGAAAACAAATGAAGGCACAATGAAAATATTCTTTGTTCCAAATGAGATGTAACAAATTTCACACTAATGTTTTTCTGTGTGTGAAAAATACTTTTTATACACAAAAAACATTTATTCATTATTTATTTATTAATTATATTATTGATTATATTATTGATTATATATTTATTTATTAATGAATCACAAAATATTTTTCATGCCATACAGAATTTCTATAGGTAGGGCAGATTTTTTTGGTTGGTTATTTATTATCTGAAGGAAAAAAATATATATCATAGAGTAACGTTATTATCTGAGACTTTTAAGCTAAAATAATATCAATAATGCACATATTACTAGTAATAACGAGTGTAAATTTCAATTAAAATGTGAATGTTTTAAAATTATACATAATTTAAAAATGTATAATTTCTTGTGCTAATTTTTGTATAACTTGTGCCTCTCTCCTTCTTTCAAGAATAAACTGCAAATTGTACTGATTAACAAACAAAATTGTTTTCTCTTATTTACCGTCTCAAATATGCCGCTGTTTAAAATATTTCAAAATTTAGTAAAACAGGTCCTAAATAAGTATAATAACTCTACAGAAATAATTTATAACATTATGTGAGAAGAAAAAAATTGTTTATAATTTTATATGTTTTATTATATATATTTTTTTCACTTGCAACCCAGAAGATAATGTTTCTACCAAAACAGACAAAATTTCAACAAAATTCAAGAATCTTCAATCAACCAGTTACATTTTTACAAAGAAGGTGAAATTTTCACCAAACAAGAAGAATTATTAAAACAAAAGGACGAATTTTCAACTCTTGAATTTTCGAATTAAAAAAAATTAAAGTTAAAACAAGCACAGTGGAGTTTTAAAGTCAAAGAGCCAAATTTTTCAGAAGAGCGTTGCAATTTTTAACAAAAAGACAAATTTTCAACCAGTTAAATTAAATGAAAAAAAAACTGATGTTTGCCGAGAATGGAGTAATGGTCAATTAAATAGATCCATTTTTTAATACCTTTTTAATAGCGTGATATCAAAGTGTTAAGAACATAATTATTTTCCAATATTATAAAAGATTTACAATCGTAATTTTCTCTTTTATCTATAATAATTTAAAAAAATAGGAGATGCTTCGAAGCACTATTAAACAAGTCTTCCAAGGACAATTTTTCCCGGAAAATAACTTCCTACTTACGAAAAATAAGAGATACTTCGACGCACCATTGCACAAGTCTTCTCGGGACATGTCTCCCCAGGAAATCTCTTCACACCTTCAAAAAAAGAGGAGATGCTTCGAGGCATCCTTGGTCAGGTCTTCGTCGGACAATTGTTCCCAGAAAATGACTTCCCATGCTCGAAAAACAAGTTGCTGCAAGGCATAATTGGATAGGTCTCGAACATATGACAGAAGACATGTCGCGGGAAGACTTTTCCAATGGTGCCTTGAAGCTTATTATATTTTTCGTAAGTAAGAAGTTATTTTCTGAAAAGACTTCTCCTGGGAAGACATGTCCCGGCAGACCTTTCCAAAGGTGCCTCAAAGCACCTCCTATTTTTTGATGATGGGAAGTGATTTTCTGAGAAGACTTGTCCTGGGAAAACATGTCCCGGGAAGACATGTCCAACGGTGCCTCGAAGCATCTAAAGTTTTTCTGGAAGTGGAAAGTGATTTCCTGGAAAGTCCTGTCCAATGGTGCCTTGAAGCATCTCTGAATTTTCTGAAGGTGGAAAGTGATTTCATGGGAAGATATATCTGAAAAAGACTTGTCCAATGTTGCGTCGAAGACCCTCATATTTTTTTGGAAGTTATTTATTACAGAAAAGGAAACGAATTGAAGCATTTTAGTATGGCAATCATCTCGGATTGTTCAAGTTATGGCACTGTAGCTGTATATACGTTTCAAAAGCGCATCATCGAGTACCTCAAGAAGAAATTTAACTTTGTCAATAAGATTAATTATCTTGCAGCAAAAGCTAGCTTGCAGCGCTCATCATAGAATCTAATTTTAATTGCGATGGATTTATTCAAATGGGCTCAGAAACATTTAAATTTGAAGTAAGAAAAAAAATTTTCAATTTCAAGAAAGAAGATCACATAAAGATGACCAAAAAACTGGAAACTAGATTCACTTAAACAATTACAATTCCTGGCACCCAAAAATACCACGTATTCATTCCAAACGTGAGCGGACAAACGTAACTGAAAAAAAATCATTCGCCACGGAACATCATCTGTTTCCGAAGACAATCAAAAAGCCTTAAGTCACTAAATAAATTATGATGAATTTAGTTCTTCGCTTGAGAATCATGCATACAGCCAAGTCCCCGGCATAACTGCATTACTATTATCAGCTTCACAAGGTCGACCAAGATTTTTACTGGAAAAAAGGTAAGCTTCCGTTTAGGAATACTTCAAAATAATAGAAAAACCCTGAAAAGTAGAAAATAATAAATAAAAATTTTACATCTTAATTTGTTTATAAAAATTGAAAAATTAGAAACAATGATTTTCAGGAAATGGAAGGGTATGAAAAGCCCTTCAGAAATCACTGATAGATAATTCAATTCGTATTTGTGGAAAGGAAGTTATGACTATTTGAAAATATCTGTTTTATCCAGGGGGTTTCTGGTCAAAAGACTAAGGTAACAAATTTATACATTTAGAAATTTGTAACAACTAAACCATTTACTTTCAAGGCCTTAAAAATTAAACTATTACGGAATCGCTCATTTTGAAAATTTGCATCACGCTCTATAAAATTCACTTATTTAAATTTAAATCACAAAACTAAGAATTTGAAAATCAGTGATAAGATGTAAAATTAACTTATAATAATAAACTGTTACATTAATATGATAGAATAAGTCGCAAGAAAAAAAATACGGGTAAAGTGAGCGGAATCACAGGGGATTAAATGTGGACAGAATAAATGAAATCATGATGTCTAAGATTATTATGTATAATTACTAGTTATTTGAAACATTTTGACCCTACTTCGGATCTCAAACAATATAATATTTTAGTTTTACAGTTTCTTACACATTTAACTTATTTCGTTGATGAAAGTCGTCTACAACTATTATTTCAAATTGCGTTGAGATGACGTGACGTTGTCCTGTTGGTGTTTCCTCGATTTCGGTTAGAGTCATATCTTTAATCGCGCCACTATTCATGTTTATTTTCACCCGTTTTTCCTTCCGAATTTCCGAAAGACGTTTTCTTGCATATATCCCACGAAGATATTTATTATCCACCACTATTGCAAAGACGTCACCATTATAACCTGATAATACACTTTGTTCTTCGGTTGGTATGGGTCCATAGGAAAACTTTTCTCTGATCAATTGAATTTGTTTATCCTGAGGAAAAGTGTATTTTCGAATTTCGAATCGCCGATTCGGATTCGCGTTGGGAATAAGGCGCAGAAATCTAAATTGTTCAGGTCTAAATTTATATAGGCCTAAAGAAAGACGACCGGCAGGTGAATGCCTGGAACTGGCAGGAAAAGGAGGCTCAGCAAAAAAAGAATGCATGGCAGGAGGAGACCTGGACCTGACACGAGGAGGAGGCTCGTCAGTAGGAGAATGCCTGGCCAGAGAATCTGGAGAAGAAGCTCTGACAGTAGGAAGAGTCTTTCCAGAAAAACGATGTCGGTGAGGAGAATAAGAAGTTCTGGAACGAGGAACACCAGGGATAGGGGCGCCATTGGGTAAACATTCAAACTCTGAACTCAATTCTGCAACAAGAAACAGGGAATTATTGTTTCGTTTTGTATTCTCTTCCGGCATATTTTTCCGGAAATAAACTCTTTAATTTATTGGAATTAAAATAGGATTCTTAACACTCGAAATTAAATTTTTCCTGAAGTAGACTAGTAGACAATCGTATGTTTGTATATTATGAACACCTTGTGCAGGGCTCGAATGTTGAGTAGTCAGGCCCACCTTGTGTAGTCTGGATTTGAATGTATGTATTCCGATATTGAAAAATGTGCAGTGGAAAATTAACTTTTTTCTCGCAGCAAAATTCACAGTCTTATAACGTAATATTTTTCAAGTATTAAAAACGATATTTAATGCCCCTTTTTGTCTTTTGCTGTTTTTCCACTCGAATGCAAACCAAATTAATAGAAACATATAAAAAATCCACCTATTTTTATTTTAGAGTTTTTTTGTGGTTCAAAATCCTACTTTTATATTTTTGGCTGGGAATTGATCTTTTTTGGTAAAGTTTTGATCATTCAGCTAAGCATTCAACTACTTTATTAAAAATTCATGTCACTGGGCTGAAAATTCAAATATATTGTCAAAAATTCGTTCTTTTTTTGGTTGAAAATAATTTTTTTAACTGCAAATTTAACTTGCCCTTCTTTCGTTGAAAATGAATCATTTCGATTGAAAATGCATCGTTGGTTGAAAATTCCACTACTTGGTTAAAGATTCATCATTTCAGTAAAAAAAATTTTTCATTAGTTATTTAGTTATTTCGCTTTTTTTTTTTTGTTTCACGTATATGTAGAACTGTTTTTAAACAATTAGGAATAGATCAAATAAGGAATTTCAGACTTTTTCATGAGAAGAACCCCATTATTCAGATAAAAAATTCTATTTATTTTAAGAAACTCAAACATAGTTTGTAAGAAAATAGAAAATTGGGATAGAATGTAGATTACATCGCGAAAATTCTGATTTGTGTATTGTTTGAAAAAATGTACTTAAAATCATGGATATATCATATTTACCAATATAATTTAGAATAACTGCCAAGTATAATATGAGAGTATTAACAATCCTCATTTTTTCTAATCAGAGCAAAGACTCATTCATCTTATCATGAACAAATCGAAACTATAATGTAACTGATGAAAATTCTAATGCTCAATGAGACTACATAAATATGTATCTTATAGTCGTTAATTCTTAGATTACACGCTTCTTGCCTGCCCTTCAAAGATATTTACTTTCCATTAAGGTCAGTTGTAAGGAACAAAATCTATTTGTAGTTACTGAATATGATAAAGTTATTTCCACCATTTCATATCTGCCACGGTTTGATGAGTGGCCGATTGGTGCAGGAAGAGGGGGGGGGGGTGTTGCAGATGGAGTGAGTGTTTCGGATCTGGACAGGGTGTTGGTTCATTGGCGAGAGGAGCGGTGGCTTCTTTCGTGGCCAATGAGTGTTGGTGCTGTTTTCTTTCTTCGAGGAATCCGCTCTTTGGGGTGGAAGGAATTTACGTTAGGCCATCCATTAATGGAAGTTTGTTGGTCGGTGAGGTTCTTGCCTTTTTCTTTTCTTTTTTAATTGATTGTCGCGGAACGCGAGTTCGAGCGCAAGAGTCGTTGGGCGGAGCCTGACTACCGGCGCACGAACGGAATTTATTGTTAATAGAAACGTGGCGTGAGTTTGAGCGCAAGGGACATTGGCCGGTGCCTGGACACTTGCACACGAAAAGAAGTTTCATCGAACGACGCGAGATAGTAACTATTATTGTTTGTACGCAGAACGCAAGTCGAGCGCAAAGGACGTTGGCGGGTGCCTGACCACTTGCGCACGAAAGAGAGTTCAATCGACCAACGCGAGATAATAATTATTATTGTTTACACGCGGAACCCGAATCGAGCGCAAAGAACGTTGGTCGACCCCTGACCACTTGCGCACGAGAAAGAGTTTGATCGACCGACGCGAGATGGTAATTATTATTGTTTATAAGCGGAACGCAAGTAAAACATAAAGGGCGTTGGCCAGCGCCTGACCACTTGCGCAAGAAATGGATTTTAGTCGACCGACGCGAGATAGTAACTATTATTGTTTGTACGCAGAACGCAAGTGGAGCGCAAAGGACTTTGGCCGGTGCGTGACCACTTGCGCACAAGAAAGAGTTTGATCGACCGACGCGAGATGGTAATTATTATTGTTTATGAGCGGAACGCGAGTGAAACATAAAGGGCGTTGGCCGGTGCCTGACCGCTTGAGCACGAAATGGAGTTTAGTCAACTGACGCGAGATAGTAACTATTACTGTTTGTACGCGGAACGCGAGTCGAACGCTAAGAACGTTGGCAGGTGCCACACCACTTGCGCATGAAAAGGAGTTTAATCGACTGACGAGAGATTGTATTTATTATTGTTTATCCGCGAAACCCGAGTCAAGCGAAAAGGACATTGGCCAGTGCCTGCCCACTTGCGCAAGGGATGGAGTTTATTCGACCGACGCGAGATAGAAACTATAATTGTTTGAACGTGGAACGCGAGTCGATCGCAAAGGACGTTGGCCAGTGCCTGACCACTTGCGCAAGAAATGGTGTTCAGTCGACCGACGCGAGATGGTAACTATTATTGTTTGCACGCCGAACGCGAGTCGAGCGCAAAGGACCTTGGCTGGTGCCTGACCACTTGCGCACGGAAAGGAGTTTAGTCGACCAACTGAAGATAGTAACTGTAATTGTTTGTACGCGGAACGCGAGTCGAGCGCAAAGAACGTTGGCTGGTGACTGACCACTTGCGCAAGAAATGGAGTTTAGTCGACCGACGCGAGATGGTAACTATTATTGTTTGTACGCAGAACGCGAGTCGAGCACAGGGGACGTTGGACAGTGCCTGACCACTTGCGCACGAAATGGATTTTAATCGGCCGACGCGAGACGGTAATTGTTACCGTTTATACGCAGAACGCGAGTCGAGCGCGAAGGATGTTAGCCAGTACCTGACTACTTGCGCGCAAACAGAGTTAAATTTAGGCAACGCGGGAGTTTATTTAATTCAACCTGAGAATTGTTCACTGACACGATCTCTACAACTCATGGCACACAAACACGAAACGAAAAAAAGAGAAAACTATTTCGACAATCACAATTAGCACGAGACTAAAGAATTAAATA
Organism: Andricus grossulariae; assembly: GCA_011634705.1. Lineage (NCBI taxonomy): Eukaryota > Metazoa > Arthropoda > Insecta > Hymenoptera > Cynipidae > Andricus > Andricus grossulariae. Next base: position 42,137,629 of record JAABKJ010000755.1, on the reverse strand, counting down.
AATTTTTGGTTGGAAAATTGCTGACTTTATTCGGACGGAGAGCAGAGCGGGTGCTGCTACTCCTTACTGAATTCCGAAAGCGACTGCCTGATCGAGGCGCTGGCTGCACGCAGGCAGCTCGACGCGAGATTCTCGATGGAAGAGGAAGCGGCTGCTGGCCCTCTGATTGGCCCGATTCCGGCAATGGGATCGCAACGGAGCAGTGAGAAAACCGTCCTCCGTGTTCCTGTTCCGACTTAATGCGCTTGCGTCATTCCAAACTAAAATGTCGTCTCGAAAATAATGCATTTAATGAAATTTCTTCTTTTAACTAAACAAAAATTACCAAAAATGGCAGCCATGCCGAAGTTCGGGACGGCTAGCTTATTTTCACCATTTGGCTAATCGTTCTGAAAAAACTGCTAATAAAGTAATTATGGTTTATAAAAGAAAGTCATCTTCAGTCCTCTGGCCTCCCACCATTTTTCGGTCTTATTATATTAAAAATTTTATTTTAATATTATATCAAACACTAATTCCTTTCAATCAATTCATATAGTAACTTTCATGGAATAATCTTCGTTCCTATCACCACTTGTCACTCCACTCCTAGTTTATAGTTTTATCAGCTGTTCTAGCTCTACCAACATCAACTTAAGTAAGATATGTTCAGACGAATCCATTAAGTACAGGCTAACCACCAACATATTTCAACTTCTATTATTTAAATTTAGAAGTAAAAAGAAGAATCATTGATATTTAATGTCTTAAGCTAACAAAATAGAAGATTAGAATGAACAGTACGAATTAGATAACATATTTATTTCTTGTGGCAGTTTTTGCACATCCAATATTTACTCTTCATAATATCTTTGACTCCTCTCAACGATGTCCTTATCAGTCATGAAGCGTTCTACTTTTTCCTAACAGGAATTCGCCGCTTTGAACACCTCGAATAACCATTTTACCACAGAAAAACAGAATTAAATTGTTCTTGCGGGTAATTTTCAAGTAAAGTTGAATTTTTTCGCAACGAAACAAAACCACATTCAATTGAGTTGACATGGTAATCATCTCCCATGTGGTGGGTAAATCTTAGCACGTGAAGTTAATTTTTGTTGCATATAAAGATTACTCTGAAATCGCTGTAAAGATTGCATTCTGTTTTTCTGTGACACTCTCATTATCTTCATCAACTAAGATGCCGATTCCAGCTATTTCAGTAGAGCCTTGTCCATTTACAACAGTCATTATATACACAGGCATCTTGGTGACCAATAATCTGAATGTAGCGTACTCCGTAGAAATAAACATACATTTAAATTTGGGTCAATCTCGGTAAGCATGGCAATCGACTCCTGCAATTACTGTTAATTAATGTATATATACATACACTTACGAGATGCAAAGCGAATACAAGAGTTATACAAATTTAGCATCCTTAAAGGGAATTGGAAAAAAAATTTTTCATAGAACCTACATATTTTTTCTCCAATCAGTTCTTGTGGAATGACTACGTATAGAATGATTAGCAGATTTAAAGATGACATAGAAGCGAAAAGAAAAAAGAACTGGAAAACGCAGAATTGTAGAAATTTTTTAAAAATAATTATTCCATGTGGAGCGACTAAGAGCAGAATATTTTGCATGTAAGATGGCGTGAAAGGAAAAAAGAAGAGTGTTGGAAAGGGGGAGGGATGTGACCGATCACTTTCATGTGACCAGTCACAAGAAAAAGGAAGTATTTTATTAGAATTTTATTGGATATAACAAATAGATACGAAACGACAACTTGCAGAATATTTTGTACTCAAGATGGTGTAAAAGAAAAAAAGGGAGTTCAGAAGGGAGAGGATTGTGAGTGATCACTCTTCTGTGAGCGGTCACAAGTGGAAGCAAGGATTTTATCAAATCTTTTGTACATGATCGGTACATGCGGAAGGACTCAGTGCAGAATATTTTGCATTCAAAATAGCGTAAAAAACTATATTTTTCGAAAAAACAGCAAAGATATCATTTAACTGACATATAAAAATATAGTTGGAACCCTACTAGCGATATCAAAAGAAAAACTTTGAAAGAGGGGTTTTCTACATAATTTATTTGGACTGTTATTATTAATGAATCACAAAATAATTTTCATACCAAATTTCTAGGTAGGGCAGAAGTTTTTCACGGGTCATTTATTATCTGAAAGAAAATATTTGTTTTTAATTCTAAGAAATGGTTTAGTTCACGATAAATGTGTTATTGTTTTTAAGGCAGATTTTGAAACATTAGAAGATACTCACCAAATTTGCGTACCTATACAATAAATCTATGCGGATGTCAGAATTATGAAATCCGAATCTAAATCATCGTGAATCATAAAATTATCTGAGTTTATCAAGGTAAAATAATATCAATATTACTAGTTATAACAGATATTTCTAGCATCATGGAAATTAAAAAATCTCTTTGACAACAAATGTGAAAAAATGACATTCTGAAAATATATGAAATTGATGTTTTATAAAATACCTTTCTTAATAATTTTTCAACTTCAATCACAGAAAAGAGTACAGATTCTATTTCTAGCTATTGAGTTGCTGAACTGATAAATCACAATTTTGATTAGGAAATGTTCATAAGTTCGGAGAGAATGAAGAAAGATTTTGTTTTCCTTCGAGACGCATGCCTTTTTATTTTTAGACTGCAATTGAAAATCTAATTTTCATTTAAGAAAAAAAAAATTATTGTTTTGAACAAAAGAAATAAAAAATATATTAGACTTTTCAACCAAAAATATTTGGATTTTATTATTTGGTTCAATTAATTCAGTTCGCATTTGAGCGACAAAAGGACATAATTTTATACATGATTATGACTATATTTTCAATAATAAAAATTTTCCAATTTTCTGAAATTATATAGTATAAGAGAAATATTAAAATATATTGATGAATTTTAAAAAGTATTTACACGTTGAACAAGCTTAACCTACAAGCTTAACTTATAATCTAATGATATTTAAATACAAATATCAATTTCCGACGAAAAACACCAGCACATTTCAAAATTGTTTGAGCTTTTAATTGTTATCATTTCTAACAAAAATCATTGGATGTAAAGCTATTGATTTTGGTTCAAAAAATACCAATTTCAGGTGGGGCACACCGTCATAACCAAAAACTGTTTAAAAATTGATACCCGCAAAAATTTAATAAAATACTAGGATAACAAAATTATACATTTAGAAAATTTGGAACAACTGAACAATTTATTTTCAAGGCCACAAAAAATAAATTATTACGGGATTGTTCATTTTTAAATTTTGCATCACGCTTTATAAAATTCACTTTTTTTAATTTAAATCAGAAAATTAAAAATTTGACAATCAGTAATAAGTTGTAAAACCGAATTATAATATAATAAAATGTTACCTTGATATGATAGAAAAAGTCGTAAGACAAAAAAAATACGGGGAAAGCGAGCGGTATCACAGGGGCTTAAATGTGGACATAATAAATGAATTTATAAAGCCCAAGATTATAATATGTAATTACTAGTTACTTTAAACATTTTGACCCTACTTCAGATCTGAAAAAATATTGTATTTTAGTTTCACAGTTTTTCACACATTTAGGCTATGTCGTGCATGAAAATCGTCTACAATTATTATTTGAAAATGCGTTGAGATTACGCGATGCTGTCCTACGGGAGTTTCCTCGATTTCTTCTGGAGACATATCTTCAATCGCGCCACTATTCATATTTATTTTCACCCGTTTTTCATTCCGACTTTCCGAGACACGTCTTTTAGTATATATTCCACGAAGATATTTATTATCCACCACTATTGCAAACACGTCACCATTATAACTTGATAATACAGTTTGTTCTTCTGTTGGCATGCGTCCATAGGAAAACTTTTCTCTGATCAATATAATTGGTTTATCCTGAGGAAAAGTGTATTTTCGAATTTCGAATCGCCTATTCAGATTCGCGTTGGGAATAAGACGCAGAAATCTAAATTCTTCAGGTTTAAATTTATATAGGCCTACAGAAGAACGACTGGCAGATGAATGCCTGGACCTGGCACGAAGAGAACCCTCGGTGAAAGCCGAATGCCTGGCAGAAGGAGACTTAGACCTGTTACGAGGAGGAGGCGCGTCAGTAGGAGAATGCCTGACCGGAGAACTCGAAGAAGGAGCTGCGGTAGCAGGAAGAGATCTTATAGGAGAATGTTGTCGGTCAGGTAGAGAAGCAGTTCCGGAACGAGGAATACCAGGGATAGGGGCGCCATTAGGTAAACATTCGAACTCTGAACTCAATTCTGCAACAAGAAACAGGAAATTATTGTTTCGTTGTCTATTCTCTTCCGGCATATTTTTCCGGAGATAAATTTTTTAATTTTTTGGAATTAAAATAGGATTCTTAATACTCGACATTGAATTTTTCTTAAAGTAGACTAGTAGACAATCGTATGTTCGTATATCATGAGCACCTTGTGCATGGCCTTAAATGTTGAGTAGTCAGGCACACCTTGTGTAGTCTGGATTTTAATGTATGTATTTCGATATCAAAAAATCTGCATTGGAAAATTAACTTTTTTTTCGCAGCAAAAACAACTAATAGAACCATATACAAAATCCAACTATTTTCAGTTTATAGTTTTTTTTGTGGTTGAAAATCCTACTATTACATTTTTGGTTGGGAATGAACCTTATTGGTTAAAACTCTTATGATTTGGGTAAGCATTCAACTACTTTATTGAACATTCATGTTAGTGGGCTGAAAATTTAAATGTTTTGTTGAAAATTCGTTTCTATTTTTGATTACAAATTAATTCTTGTAACTGCAAATTTAACTTTTCCTTTTTTTGTCGACATTCAATCATCTCGATTGAAAATACATCATTGGTTGATAACTTCATTACTTGGTCGAACTACTTTAAGAAAAATTGATTTTTTTGGTTGAAGATTCATCATTTCAGTAAAAAATGTATTTCTTCAGTTATTCAGTTATTTAGCTATTTTTGTTGAATCTATGTATAGAACTGTTTGTAAACAATTGAGAATATATCAAATGAGAAATTTCAGAATTTTTCATAAGAAGATCATCATTATTCAGATAAAAAATTGTATTCATTTTTAACAAACTCAAACAAAGTTTGAAAAAAAACAGCAAATGGGATAGAATGTAGATTGAGTCACAAAAATTCTTATTTGTGTATAGTTTAAAAAAATGTTCTTAAAATTATATATATTTACCAATAAAATTGAGGATGACGGCCAAGTATAATATTAGAGTATTAACAATCCTCATATTTTTTAATTAGAGGAAAGACTCATTTATCTTATTATGAAGAAATGGAAGTTATAATGTAACTGATGAGCAACCTACTGCTTAATGAGACTACATAAAACGTGTGTCTTATAGTCGTTTACTCTCAGATTACACGCGTCTTGCCTGCCCTTCAAAGATATTTACGTTCCATTAGAGTCAGTTATAAGGAAAAAAATATATTTCTAGTTACTGAAAATGATAAAGCTGCTATCACCATTTATATAATATTTTACGTTTAAGCGAAATCTGTTGTTTACATGAAAAATTCTCATCGTGACTACCACAGCCACCTACTTAAAGCTTTAAGAACCTAATAGAAATTCTGTAAAATACGTTGAAAGAATTGGAAAGAGGTATTTCATCCTTTTACGGTTTTGATCAAATTTTTCAAAAATGACTTGAAGAAAAAGAAGCTGCCTTGAAATGAAAGTATCTTCGCCTAAAGGGAAGTCTTAAATCGATTTCAATAAAACCTGGCAACTGACTGAAAAATTGGATGGTCCAAGAATGCATTGAAAACTTTTTTTTCGAATTTTTATACATATTGTCCGGAAATTTGTTTGCATCGACATAAAAATAAATCCAATTTTTTGTACGTAATGAATCTGTAATCGGAAATCTAATATTTTTTGTTTGAAATAACGGATTACTGGTAAAAAATGTTCAAACAACCTAAAGTCGTTTCAAAGCTATAAATCTTCATTGGAAATTCAATTTTTAAAAATTAAAAACATTAATTTCCGGAAAAAAGCACCAACATATTATCCAAAATTGTTAAAAGATTCTTAATTTTGTCTAATTTTTCATAATTTTTGTTTGAAAAAATTAAATTTTCGACGAAAAACACTAACATAAGATAACAAAAAACTGTTACAAATATTCGGGATCTTCTTTGAAATTTAATGATTTTAATTATGAAATATTTGTTCCAAATTGTAAATCTTCTTTGAAATACAATTTTCTTAAATTACAAATACCATTTTCCGTCAAAAAACGTTAATATATATTTTTAAATTGTTAAAAGATTCTACATCTTGCTTAAATTATAATGACTTTTTTTGTTGAAAATACCAATTTTCGACTGAACACTCTGACAAAGCTTAACAACAGATTGTTCTAAATTGTAAATCTTCTTTTAAATTAAATGATTTTTGTTTAAAATAACCGACTCTTCTTAAAAACGCTAACATAAACCAAGAAACGCAAATTGTTAAAACATTTTTAATCTTTGAAATCTAATAAATTTTTCGTTAACATTTTATTATTTATTCCTAAAAATAAGTATTAAGTAGGTTTTGAGCAGACACTATCTTATTCGAAAATATAGAACTCTTTTTATAAATTTAAAAAATGTTCTTTTCACTACAGTTACAATAGTTTTCTCCAGGATCTCTTTTTTGAAAATGAGCATTATTATTAATGACCTGGGAAAATGTTCGATAACCGGGAAATGATCAGAATTTTTTTCTTATTTTTAGATGCTACCCTGCGAAATATTTTAGATTTGTATATAGAATTTCACTGCTAATATTGTACAATAATTTTCAGTTGATATTCTTCATAATTTAACAGTTTAAAATTGAAATCCTGCAAAATCTTTAATAGTTTCAAATTAAAATATTAAAAATTTCAGGACAATTTTACCATAAAAGTTTTTCAAATTGTTAAATTTCATATTTCATAATTTAGTTTCAATGTTAATTTGTTTTAAATTTAATAATTTTAGATAAAAATATGCAAGGCTTCAAAATCAGGAGAGTTTACAACTACACATTAAAAATTATGGTCCGCAATTATTTATTTTATTGATAAGATTAAATTTATTAATAAAAGTTTATTTGGTACTTTTTTATCTTTGCAGATTAGTATAATCTGACGATTGGCAGCACATCCTGGGATACAGTCTTCACAGGCTTTCAGAGATGATAGTGAGTTTACCATTTCGTGATTGGCCTTATTTATAAATATATTGATTTATTCACATTTTTAATTTAAATTTTTGTTAATAAAATATCATTTCAAATTGTGCTAGTAATGTTAAGAAATATTTTTTATTCTCTTGAAACGTTGCAAAATTGTTACATAGCTTCTGAACTTTATTTCGAAATCTTCAAACTTCTAGATTTTGCTTAGAATTTTTTGAAATCTTCTCGAGGTTTAAATTACATTCGAATTTTTACATAACGCCACAAATGCAAATTAACTCTGCCATTTTTAATTATTATCATACCATCCATCCTGTCTTTTTATCCAGGACGAAAATATTCATTTTTTATGTGTCTGCTTTTCCGCATGATACATTCAGATTTATAACATCGTAGTTTCGCTGTTTTAATGGCTCTCATGCTCATTACAAAGTAAGCAATAAATAAAAACCAGTATTCTAAGTGAATAAGTGTAGCGCAATAATGTCTTAGGACTATAGGTCCCATATATGGAGCCGCAACGTCTGATGGAAATTTAAATCTTCTTCATCATTTACGGACCCCCAAAGCCACAAAACAGAAAACTAGTATGATAATATACTGTGACAGAATAAATGAATGAATGAAGTAAAAGATTATTACATATAATCACTAGTTACTTGTAACATTTAAATCCTACTTTAGATCACAAAAAATATTATATTTTAGTTTTACTGCTTTTTTATACATTCAAATCATGTCATGCATGAAAATCGTCTACAACTATTATTTTAAATTGCTTTGAGATTACGTGATCCTTTCCCAAGGGAGTTTCCCCGATTTCTGCTTCAGTCATATCTTCAATCGCGCCACTGTCCATGTTTATTTTCACTCGTTTTTCCCGCTGCCATCCCATGAGGCGTTTTTTTGTAAATATTCCACGAAGATATTTATTTTTCACCACTATTGCAAAGACGTCACGACTATAACTTGATAACACAGTTTGTTCTTCGGCTGGCATGGGTAAATATAAATGCTTTTCTCCTCTCACTTGAATTTGTTTATCCTGAGGAAATGTGTATTTTCGAATTTCGAATCTTCGGCCCGGATTCGCGTTGGGAATAAGACGCAGAAATCGAAATTGTTCAGGTGTAAATTTATATAGGCCTAAAGAAGAACGACTTGCATGTGAATGGCTGGAACTGGCAGGAAAAGGAGGCTCGGCAAAAGGAGAATGCGTGTCAGGAGGAGACCTGAACCTGACACGAGGAGACCTGGACCTGACACGAGGAGGAGGATCTGCAGTGGCAGAATGCCTGACCGGAGAACCCGTGGAAGGAGCTCTGGTAGCAGGAAGAGATCTTACAGGAGAATGTTGTCGGTCAGGAGAAGAAGAAGTTCCGGAACGAGGAACACCAGGGATAGGGGCGCCATTAGGTAAACATTCGAACTCTGAACTCAATTCTGCAACAAGAAACAGGACATTAAAGTTTTGTTGCGTATTCTCTTTCGGCATATTTTTCCGAAGATGAATTTTTCAATTTATTGGAATTAACATAGGATTCTTTGGAATCCACGATGAATTTTTTGAAATTCTTTACTATCTCGCCGACGAAAAAATTACGCTGAGGATAAGATATGCCGGTATTACTTTTATTATTTTCGTAAAGGTTTCATTATATAATTAAAAATTCATGTCAAGATGCTGAAAATTGAAAAAAAAATTTAATTTGTTCTTTTTTTGGTTGGAAATTAATTTTTTCCTACTGCGAATTTAACTTTTCCTTTTTTTGGTAGAAAATTAATCATCTCAGATGAAAATACATCTTCGTTGGTCACAAATTTATTTCTTTATTTTAAGATTCAACTGTTGTGTTGCAAAATCGCTTATTTTTAATTAATTTTTGTAACAGAAAATTTGCTAATTCCATTTTTGTTTTACACATATAGAACTGTTTTCAAACAATTAATAATAGATCCAATAAGAAATTTCAGACTCTTTCGTAAGAAAAACCTCGTTTACCAAATTTGTCAAAATCATCAAGAAACATAAAACGCAATAAATTACGCATTTTTTTAAAGAGAAAATTTACTTTTGTTCTTAAAGATCGCATTTCTGCTTGACCCTGCTCTCAATTGTAATATCTGTGGATTCATCAGGTTCACTGTCTGTAAGAATTCCATATCAATAGGGTCACGTTTTGATTTTTTTTAAACACACAGATTAGGTTTTCTCCGGAATAAATTCAGATTAAATTTGTATTCATTTTGGACGAACCCAAAGTTTGAAAGAAAATAGCATTTGAGATATTTTCCAATTTTTGTATAGCTTAAAGAAATATACTTAAAATCATAAATATATCGTACTTACCAATTGAAATGAGGATGACTGCCAAGAATAAGGTGAGAGTATGAATAATCCTCATCTTCTCTAATAGAAAAACTGATTAATTATGAACACGTATCATGTCGTCGTTATCTCTGAGATTATTAGCGTCTCGCTTGACCTTCAAAGATAATTACATTTCGTCAGATTCAGTTATGAGGAAAAAATTTTTGCGAAATTCGTTGTTAACATGGCAAATGTATATCGTGTCTGCTATAGCTACCTATTTGAAGCTTTAAAAGCATAATATAAATTCTGTGAAACACGTTTAAAAAATTGTAAAGAGATATTTCGTCCTTTCACATTTTTGATCAAGATTTTTAGAAATTACTCAGAGAAAAAGAAGTTTTCTTGAAACAAAAGTATCTTTGCCTACATGCAGAAAAATGTTTGCTTGAATTAAAGAAACATTTTATTGATCCTATATTAAAGTTAGAATTTGTTTTATTTAAATAAAATTTGTTCAATACAAAGAATGGCGTGTTTGAATCAAAAAAGTTTTGTTTGAATCAGAAAAATATTTGTTTCAATCAATGAAATATTTGCTTGACCATATATCAGAGAAACATTTTTCTGAGTCTAAAGGGAAGTCCTCAATCGATTTTATTAAAAATTGGCAGCTGACTGAACAATCATTAAATAATGAATTCAAGTTCTAATGCTTTAGAAACGTATTGACGGAACTTAGTCTCAATATATCTAGCACGAATTTTCGATTCCTTGAATAGTTTTTAAAATTTTACGTATGTAGTGTAAAAAATGAAGATCCAGAAATTACACAGGAATAGTAACATTTTATAAATTATTTAAGATATCGAAAATCCTCGCAATACGTTTCGACAATATGTTGATATAGACTTCTTTTGAAAATTTGAATTTTTTTTGCAATCAATCAACGATAATCCATTTTTTATCCAAAACTTTTCGCCAAATATTTGACTTAGAAATCTATAGCAGCATGTTCTAAATGTAGCAAAATGTTAAGAATAGAATTATATCCCAATATTGATAAATGAGTAAAATGTTCTCTATTATGAATAATGTTTAGAAACATTCAGAAGTAATTTCTATCCTCAACTAGAATTACTTGTTTGGAAATTTTGATTTAAAAAGTTGATGCTGCATAAAATTCTGATCTTTATTAATCGATAAACACCTTATATAATACAGTCAAAGTGTTTTGAATAGAATGATTTTTGTCATTTTTGAAACATATGGTCAAACTTTAAGAGCAGAATTGTTTCCTTTGCTATTAAAAGAATATAATTACTAGTTGCTTGTAACATTTTGATCCTGCTTCAGATCTCAAACAATATTATATTTTAGTTTAACAGTTTTTCATACATTTAACTCATGTCGTTCATGAAAGTCGTCTACAACTATTATTTCAAATTGCCTTGAGATCATGCGATGATGTCCTAAGGGAGTTTCCCTGATTTCTTTCAGAGTCAGATCTTCAGTCTCGCCGCTGTTCATGTTTATTTTCACCCGTTTTTCCTTCTGACGTTCCGAGAGACGTCTTTTTGTGAATATTCCACGAAGATATTTATTATCCACCACTATTGCAAAGACGTCATCATTATAACTTGATAATACACTTTGTTCTCCGGTTGGCATGGGTCCATAGGTATGCTTTAGTCCGTTCACTTGAATTTGTTTATCCTGAGGAAATGTGTATTTTCGAATTTTGAATCGTCGATTTGGATTCGTGTTGGGAATAAGACGCAGAAATCTAAATTGTTCAGGTCTAAATTTATATAGGCCTAAAGAAGAACGACTGGCAGGTGAATGCCTGGAACTGACACGAAGAGGGCGCTCGGCAAAAGGAGAATGGCTGGCAGGAGGAGACGTAGACCTGACACGAGGAGAAGGCTCGGCAGCTAGAGAAAGCCAGACCGAAGATCTTACAGGAGAATGAAGTCTGGCAGTAGGAAAAGACTTTTCTGGAGAATGATTCCTGACAGGAGAATAAGAAGTTCCGGAACGAGGCACACCAGGAATAGGGGCGCCATTAGGTAAACATTCAAACTCTGAACTCAATTCTGCAACAAGAAACAGGACATTAAAGTTTCGTTGCGTATTCTCCTCCGGCATATTTTTTCGGAGATAAATTTGTTAATTTATTGGAATTAACATAGGATTCTTAATGCTCGACATTAAATTTTTCTCAAAGTAGACTAGTAGACAATCGTATGTTCGCATATCATGAACACCTTGTACAGGGTCTAAAATATTAAGGGGTCATTCTACTATCTCATTTTTAAAAAATCGATTTTGTTGCAATTTTAGACAGTTTATATATTTAAAAATATCATATCAAAATTTCACACAAAAATTCGGAGTCTTTCTGTACTTTTGAGAGCTTGGATTAAAAGCACGTAGAGAGCTGAGCGCTTAAGTAGAGCATTCGAACGCAGCTGCTTATGTTTCAGCGGTGGCAATTGTTTTTGATGCATATACGATTTTTTAAACAGTTTTCAAACGATTACTCTTAAATTTTCTACGTTTTTTCTAAACATAAATATCTACAAAGTGACGAAGCGGTTCTTTAAATTTTTCATTTTATCATAGTTCAATTAACAAAAAAAGAGCAAGAAAAACACGATTTTTTGAAATTTTTTGTTTAAACTACTGCGATTTTGATATTTTGCTACATACAAAAAATTCGCTTCGTCATTTCAGAGCTATGGTCATACTAATAAAGAAAATTTCTGATTTATTTGTGTCAGATGATGCTGACTGGAGATATCATGCGCGCAGTCGACATGCCTTTTTTAGACACTTTGTTTATTGTTAAATAATACCTAAACTAAATAATAATTCGATGTAAAAAAAATTGTTCTTTTAAATTTTGAGACAGCATAAATAAACGCTGAAAATTTTATTTATATAATAAAATTATATATATTCATGTAAAGATTTAAAAGTATGTATTCCGATATCAAAAGATGTACAGAGGAAAATTATTATTCTTTTGTTTCTGAGCAAAAGTCGCAGTTTCTAACGTAATATTTTGAAGAATTAAAAACGGTCTTTAAAGTCTCTATTCTTCTTCTTCTCGGTATTCACTTAAATGCAAACTGAATTAATTGAACCATATACGGAAACCCAACTATTTTTGTTGAAAAGTTTTTTTTTTCAAAAGCCTACTACTACATTTTTGGTTAGTAATTAATTTTTTTGGTTACAACTTTTATTATTTGGTAAAAATTAATTTTTTTCAAATGCAAGTTTAACTTTTTCTTTTTTGATAGAAAATCAATCCTCTCGATTGAAATTAGATCGTTGGTTGAAAATTACTCGGGCAAAGTTTGAAAGAAAATAGGAAATTGGGATAGAATGTAAATTGAATCGCAAAAATTCTGATTTTTGTATGGTTTGGAAAAATGTCCTTAAAATTATAGATATATTATATTTACCAATAGAATCCAGGATAACCGACAAGTATAATATGAGATTATTAACAATCCTCATATTTTCTAATTAGAGGAAAGACTGATCTATCTTATTATGAAGAATTGAAAATTATAATGTAACTGATGAGCATTGTAATTCTTAATGTAGTCGTTATCTATTAGATTGCACACATCTTGCCTGCCCTTCAAAGATATTTACATTGCATTAAAATCAGTTATAAGGAAACAATGCATTTGTAGTTACTGAATACGATAAAGCTGATATAACCATTCATGTCATATTTTACGTCTGAACGAAATCTGTTGTCTATATGGAAAATTTATATAGTGATAGATAACATACAAATAGTAACATTTTATAAGCTATCTAGGATCCATAGGTGCAAACTGCTAAAAATTTAATTACTTTCCAATCTTTCAACGATAATGCATTTTTTATTCAAACTTTTTCCTAATATTTGACCTGGAAATCTATACCAGCATGTTCTCAAAGTGAATTTTGAATATGAAAAAAGCTGGTCATGTCGAAAATAAAGAAAGGCATAATAAAAATATTCATTGTTTCAAATTGAATGCAAAAAATTTCACACCAATGGTTTTCTGTGTGTGGAAAAAAATGACGTTTTCAAAGCACTGAAATCGCTAAAAAACGCAAAATTCACCATTTCTAAACGCTTCAAAAAGCACGGAAACTTTTTTTTATTCGAAAAAAAGACTTAGCCACCTCTTTGACTCAAGCTGCACGGAAAAAATGTATAACTGAACCAAAGATATTTATTTTTGATTTGGCTGAAAAAAAAATTTTTAATACAAAATTAGGGACATTGAGAAAATCTGTAAAATAGGAATCTGCATGTGGTATAACAATGAAATTACCCGAGATCATAGAAAACCCATAAACGTCATGGGTTTTCGTATTTATCGCGGTGGATATAAAAAAAATCGGAAACATTTTTAAGCAGAAGTTGTCCATTCCATCAGGATAGACATTTTTCATGCAGCACTTGTTTTGATTATTAATGGATGTTTAAACTACCCGGATCATAAATTCAAACGCCAATCTTGCGGAGACACGCTGCCTGTGTATGTTTTGAAGTGATTTTGTTGATCAATGTTTAAATAGGTATTTTCCCTTGCCAAAATGTTAATGTTTTTAAATTTGAAATCCAAATGATGATTAAAATTCCAGGCATGTTGTGACAAAACTATTTTGATTACCCACTACAGCAATTACAAGTGATACAATAAACGACACCCAAAAAGCAATCAATACTATCGAAATCTTTTTTTTCAATAATTAAAAATTTATCTGAAGAATAAACTATGTTAGAATACACATTTATGTTAAATTTTCGTGAAGAACCCTTTAAAAATTCAGATAAATCTTCAATATAAGGAAGAGTAACTTCAAGGTCTGTATTGACATTTGAATTAATCCATTTTTCCTTTCTCCAGAACGTTTTCTAGCTATCGAAAATTGCTCTAATAGGCGTGTATTTGATGTAAATGAATGTTTAAAACCGGCGTAGTCCGGGGAAATTGCTTCAGTTTGCCATACATGCGTAAAATCATATAAACCTTGTTTAACAGCGGAAGGTGGATTCTTGGAAATCTGTCGATTTTCGCCCCGCTCCGGAACGTTTTCTAGCCACTGTTAATTGCTCTAATAGGCGTGTATTTGATGGGAATACATGTTTAGAACTGGCGTACTCTGGAAAATTGCTCAAGCTTGCCATACATGCGTAAAATCATACAAACTTTGTTTAACCCCTGAAGGTGGATTCTTGGAAATCGATCGGTTTGCGCCGCGCTCCGGAACATTTTCCAGCTATGTTGAATGCCTCCAGTATCCTGGTCTTCGATGGGAATATACATATAAGACCGGCGTACTGCGGGGAAATTGTTCGTATTCAGAGATACGACCAGTATCGTCTTTGAAACCACCTTCAGCTGTTAAACAAGGTTGATATGCTTTATGCATCTAAGGTAAACTGGAGCAATGCCCCCGGAGTACGCCCGATTTACAAATGTATTTTCATCAAATATACGCCTATCAAAGCAATTTTCAATGGCTAGAAAACGTTCCGGAGCGGGGAGAAAATCTACCGATTACAAGAATCCACCTTCAGCGATTAAACAAGGTTTATATGATTTTACCCATTTATGGCAAATTGGAGCAATTTCCACGGAGTGCGCCGGTTTTACACATGTATTTCCATCAAATACACGCCTATTAGAGCAATTTTTAATAGCTAGAAAACGTTCCGGAGCGGGGCGAAAATCGACCGATTTTTAACATTGTCCTTTGGCACGATTGCCTCATTTGGGTTTGTTTAGATGTTCCATTGCTATAATTGTGAAGTGAATTTGTAGGTTTGCTCATTGTCAACATCAGACTGTTCGTTCAATGTATGTTCATGTCACCGTCTCTAACTTTTGTCTTCGACTTATTGTGAAAATGTAGTAAAAATGTGTGGATCTTAAATATCTTGCTAGAGATTTGAAGATATTTGAATTTTGACCAAATTGTCTTTTCTGAAAATTGTACTTCAATGACTGCGAAATAATGGACGTTACATCAGTTTCATTATCAATTTTTTTCCGACAATTTTCTCGACTTCAGGTAATGTTTTTAGTTTTTACGAAACCATATATATTTATTCATTTCGTTGTTCCGAATTTTTTTTATATAACTTTTGTCATTTTATTGAATGTTATATAATTATTTTGTTTAGATCGTGAGAATGACTCAAAGCCGAGTCGAAGCGTTGATCCTATTAACAATTTTGACACCATAATTAAAATGTGTTCTTTTTTTATAAGACTGTAAAGGCCAAAAAATTTGATTATTTGCATTCAAAGACGTATCGTTGTCGTCTGCACCTTCCCTACTTACTTCAATATGATTACCTATGCTCACAGATTAATCCGAAAACCCTGTGTGATTTTAGTTATTAAGAAATGTCGATATTCCGGATTCAATGTTCAACGGATAACAAAATAACCCTTGAAGTAAATTCCGAGATATATCCTAGTAAGTAAACGTATCTTGTACTTATTTTCAAGTAATCTCCTACCTTGATATTTTAATCAGAACATCTCTTGTGTTTTTGTTCATTAAAAAAGAAAATTTGTTAAAAATGTGTGGTAAAATATTTTATCGCTTATACCCTTTTGCTGCGCCAAATGTTGGCGCTTATGTCCTTTTTATGACTACAAACCCTAGAAAGAAAAAAATGCGCCATAAGATTTCCTATAAGAATGCAATTTAAAAAATTCCATTTTTGACAAACATTTTTCGAAGTTTCAGGGGCTAGAAAGAACGGCCAGCTGAATTTTATACGACCTTATATTATCCAGAGGCTCAATTTCAAACTATTTAGTTGATCTAATTTCAAAGTTAATTTTATTATTCGACTGAATAAAAGTGAATCCAACTGAATCCAAAGTATGTACATTACAGCTCATTTACGAAAAATAATGTACCACACGTAATAAATTTCGAAAAAAATTTATAATTTGGAAATTTCTCTTTAAATTTCTTTTTTGTACATATTTTTATATTTTTCATTTTAGATGATAAGCAGCACAAACACACTCTATTTTTCTATCACTGAATGAAGATAATATAGCATTTACTTTTTTGCTGCTATTTCCTGTTTTCATCATAAAAATTTGGAATAAAACCTTGATAATATGCTTTTCTCACAATGCACATATTTACCTGACACGTTTTTAAAGACGAAAATTTCAACAAGCATTTATATTGTCTGAATATTCAGATTCAAAAAAACTTGTACTGAACATATTCAATTCTTCATCATGAGGGAAAGAGCAATATTCTACGCTTTACTAAGTAAGTGATCTTTATAAAATATACAAATAATTAAATTTTGATTTGCTTCGGTCCATACTGAATTTAAAAATGGATGACGAACCAAATTTCGGTGTCATTACACTAGTTGTCAAAAAATAAATACCGGAAAATAATTTAGATGTATTTTATTTTTAAAGCAATTGCAGCTTTGTTGGCCTTAGCAATTCGCGGCGTTGGCGCTGAATTCACGGTGAGTTTATCTTGAATAATTTTATTTTTCATAATGAGTCATATCAATTTTAAAAATAAGTCAAAGTAGTTTTTCATACTTTTCCTTCCCTACTCCTCATACATTCCCCTATTTCCCCTTTCATCGCTTCACCCTGTGTCCTAATTCACCAAAATCTTCCTCCTCTACTTCCCCCTCTCCTCACTTTTCTAGCTAACACCTGCCTTCCCCTACTTTTCTTCCCCTTCCCTACTCACCCTTATTTCTAATAATTTCTCCTACTTCCTTTTACTTACACTCACTTCTCCTACATCCCTTAGTTTCTCTCACTTCCTCAAATCCCTTAACTTCCCCTACTTACCCTCCCCTAATCTCCCCTAATTTCCCATACTTCTACCCCCCTCCCCTTATTTCCCATCATTTTTACTATTTCATTACCCTCCTGTCCTATCAATTCCCCTACTATCCCCCCTCAATTTCCCTACTATCCCCCCCTCACTTTCCCTACTCTTCCTACTCTTATTTTGCCTTATTTCCCCTACTTTCTTTCCCATAATTTCCCCTTCTTTTCCTTCCCACGTTTCTTCTATTTTCACCTCACTTTCCGTCCTTGGGAAAAAAATACGATGGTGGACGGAGGGACGGACAATCGGGTACCTGACCGGAACTATAAGCGACCCGGAAGTTTTCCATAGATATGGATTTTAAAATTTCGTAATTAATTATTTTGAAAAATTTTTAGACTATTTTTTCCAGATTTAGGAATTCTCTGTACGGATATTCGTAGTACTAAAAAAATCGAACAATTTATCCTCATGACTTTGTGTGATGAAAAGAAAATTATCAGAGTTCTAGTATTTTCAAAATTGAAAAAAAAACGAAAATGAAAATTTTAAGCCAAGCAATGCACGATATGAAAAAAGTGAAGAAAAAAACGTTGCTTTTTTAAATTCCTATAAGATTATCATAACAACTTTTTTAATTTTCTTGATGAATCGAAAATTCAAATTTCGAGCGCACAAAAATAATCAAAAATCAAAATATATATTTTGCGATCGAACTATGCAAAATATAAAAAAAGAGAAATAAACCAAAATTATGTTCCTAAGAAAGATCTACAAATTTTTTTGAATCAATTTTTGATAGGACGCCTAGATTGATTATTCTTTGATACTATGTGCATTTTTGTTTTAATCGTGAAATATAAAATGAAAAATAAAAAAATTGAATTATTGAAAACACGTCACAAGATGAATAAAAAATTAATAGACAAAAGATGCACACCCAAAAAAGATCTATAATTTTTGTTATTAATCATTGTTTAATGGAACGCGTCGTTTTTGTTTGAATCGTAAAAAATAAAAATAAAATAAAAAAATTTAATTTTTGGACAAATGACAAAAGCTATGAAAAAATTAATAGACAAAAGTTGCTCACCCAAAAAAGATCTATAAATTTGTTGTCAATAATTTTTTGATGGAAGGCGTAGTTTTGCTTCAATCGTAAAAAAATCATTACAAAAAATGAAATTTTTTGAAAAAAGGAGGCAAGCTACGAAAAAAAATTATGACAAAAGTTGTCGAATAATTTATCCTTACGATTTTTTTCGATAAAACAATGACCAGAGTTATAGCATATTCAAAATTCAGAAAAAAAAGAAAAAAAAACGAAAATTTTAATTCAAGAGAAGAAAAACGTTGCTTTCTTAAATTCCTACAAGATTATCATAGCAACTTTTTGAATTTTTTTGAACCTTGAAAATTCAAATTTTTTGACAAACGTTTCTGGTTTAAAAAAATATATATATATAATAACTTGACTTGGATTCAATTTTCAAAATAAAGAAGACAATATTTAAAGCAAAAGGATTAATTTAAAAAAATTACATGAAAGTAGTAAAAATTTCCATTGAAGAAATGAATTTTCGTCCAAAAATATGAATATGAGAAGTTAGAAATTCAACTGAAGATTCCTCAATTTAGTTGAAAATTAATTGTTTAGTTAAAAATTAAACTGTTTGGTTAAAAATGAATATAATTTGCTACAAAATTTGTTTGTTTAGTAAAAAATTATTCATTTCTTTGGTTAAAAATTCTATTGTTTGGTGAAAATTAATTTTCTTGGTTGAAGATTTATCGTTTTAGTTGAAAATTAGTTTTTAACTGAAAATTTAACTATTTCATTTTTGGTTGAAAATTGATCTTTTTTCGTTAAAAAGAAAACATATTCTTTGCACATTTTCGACAAGTTATAGGAATAAATAAATAATAAAATATAAATTAATACATTAAATAGAAAATATTTTCAATAAACAAATGTAATATTTATTATTTATTATTTTGTGTTTTATAATATGACAGTTTTTTAAATTTTCATATTCGGGATTCTATTATTCGAAAAATTTTCTGTGTCCGCAATTTCAATTACGGAATTATTATATTTCGAATATTTTCATTTTCGTGAGTTTTGTTAATTTCATTAATTAATTATTATTTTATGGGATGACTGAAAAATCCCGAAAAATAATATTCCGGGGCTGTAAAATTCCCGAAAAAGAAAATATTTGAAATAAAAATTTTCGGAAATTATAAAATTGCCGAAATATAAAAATTCCGAATTTGCGATTTCCCGAAGAATGAAATTCGCGACAAAAATTACCGAATTATAAAATATCCGACACTGACAAGTTCCTGACAATAGGAAATTCCTGAATTTGAATAATTCAAAAAATTATTTCTTAATTAATATTATTCATTAAACATTACAGCAACTGAATATTTTGATTAAATAAATTTTTGTTATGCTCAATATATTTTCATAAATTATTTTTCAAACTTGAAGTAACAATAATTTTTTCAATTTCTCAATTTATGCTTTTTTTCAAATGTGCATAGTGTTTTTTTTTATTATTGCTCATTTGACAAAAATCTTGTGCTTGTCAGATATTTCGAAAACGTATTCAGAAAATTCCGAATAAATTTTTATTATTTTCAGAATTTTTCAAAATTTCAGGAAAAATTTGGTTCAGCTTTGAACTTGTAGTTGTTTGAACTGACTGAGTTCATTATTTCTAAAACTGTCTTAAAAATCTTCCTGATTGTTTGTTGACAATTTTGGAATTTTTTCCAAATTTTAAATTAATTTTGAAATTTTTTCAATAATTCAAAGCATTTTTTAAGACAATTCGAGTTCTTCCTCAAATTTGGGAAAAATCTTTCAACCAGGACAAAATTGTCTGGAATATTCTTTTAAGAAATTAAATAATGTTTCAAAATGTTTTTAAATATTCTCATAAAATTAATTGAAAAAAAAAAATTTTATATTTTCCTAGGTATCTGAAAAAAATCAGTTCTCTTGAATTTCTTCAAAATTCTTAAAAAGCTTCTGCATTTTTTTTCAAAATCATCAACAATCTATATTTTGTATTAAATTTTTTTGAAATCTCTTTAAATTTTAAGTTAGTTCAAAAATTTGTTTAAAACTTCTATATGTAACATTAAAATGATTAAATATTTTTCCAAACGTTTTTTAAAAATCTTCCACAACTAAAAAATTTCCCCTAAAATCTTTCGGATTCCTGTTTGAAAATTCAACAAATCTCTTGAAAATTTCCAAAATCGTTTAAAATATTCTATTCAAGCTAATATTTAAAAAAAAAATAATTTTAAATTTCCCTGGGAATTTTCATAAAAATTGTGGTGCTTTTGAAATCTTTCAAAATGAATAGAAAAATACGAATGTTTAATAAAATAGGTGAATACTCAGTCAAAGAGATTAATTTTCAACCAGTTATCCACAAAGCAGATAAATTTGTTAAACTAAGGATATGAATCTAAAAAAAAATAGTTATGTTTCCAACTAAAGCGATGAATTTTGAACTGAAATAATGAATCTTCTACCAAAAAAATTAATTTAAAAAAAAGTAGTACAGTTTTTAAACAAATAGTGAAATTTTTAACCAAACAGAAATTAATTCAATATCGTTTATAATAAAGTAACCGAATCTTACCACGTATGACCGATAAATTAACACAAATTACCAGGAACATAAAAAATTTCAAAAATTACCAGAAATTTCGAAAAAAAATGTAATTCATCAAAATTTCTGAAATTCCCAAGAATTCCAAAAAATTCTAAAATAATCAGAAATTTTAAAAATTACTGAAAATTTCCAAAATTGTTGGGATGTTTCAAATTCGGTAATATCAAAACTTTGGGGAATTGTAGTGAATTATCAAATATAAGGGAATTTTAATAAAAATTACAAATATAGTAATATGTTTCTACGGAAAAATGACAGATTGAGATAACTGTTTATAGAAATTGTTATTAAAAACTACGAAAATTATTATTATTCCAATTCTGTTCAACTACTATGTTGAAAGTTTACCTTTTTGATTGATGATTCATCATTTTAGTAGAAAATTTATTTCTTTGTTTGAATATTTAACTATTTTGTTGAAAAGTCGTGTTTTTTGTTGTTCAAAAATGTTTTTTTTTGTTGTTGTTGAAAAGTTGAATTTTTTGCTAGAAAATGGATTTCTCCCTTCAAAGATTCATCTTCTTGGTTGAAAATTAAACTATTTGGTTAAAAATTAATTTTTTAAATCGAAAATTCATCATTCTAGTTGCAAATTCATTACCTTGGTTGAAAATTCAACTACTTATGAAAAAATTTGTATGTTAAAGAAGTCATATTTTTCATTGAAAATACAACTACACGGTCACACATTTTCTTTTCGGATGAAGAATCATCATCTTCGTTAAAAATTAATCTATTTGGTAGAAAATTTAACTGTTTGGAAGAAAATTGGTGTATATGTTCGAAAATTAGAGTTTTTTTTGTCGAATTTTTTTTTTTTTAATAGTGAACTTATTTGTTAAAAAAATGTTTTCTGTTGAAAATAATTCCTTTCAACTCAAAATGGAACTATCAGATTTTTACTTGAAAATTAATTGTTAATTTTATGGGACGACTGAAAAACCCGGAAAAATAAAATTCCGGAACTGTGCAATTCCAGAAAAAGAAAATATTCGAAATCGAAAATTTCCGAAATTATTAAATATCCGACACTGTCGAAATTGTTTTTGAATCAATTAACTTATTGAGGATACAGTGATTGAATATTTTGATGAAAGAACCATTTTTTAAATCTATTATGTATTTTTTAAAATTATTGTTCATATTAAGTTTTTTTTAATGTGCATATTAGTTTTTTCAAGTTATTGCTCTTGTAAAAAAGCTTGTCCTTGTATTGTTCTTTTGCATTAAAAAATATATTTTTTGAGTTACTGATATTTAAAGTTCGAACAAAATTTCAAAAAAGTACATTGAACATCCAAAAATTTTTGGATTTTATATGTTGCTGCCTTCTCTTGAATCATTTTTTAATTTACGTTAAATTCTTTAAAATTTATCTTAGATTCGTATTAATTTCATCAATTTCCTTTTATTTTATTTTATTTTATTCTGAATTTACTTCAAATTTAATAAGTTCAATGAATTTTGATAATATTCTTAAATTGTTTTCAATTCAGACCACAAATTGTGATAATATTCCAAATTTTTGTATTCTATGTCTGATGATATTTTCAAACATTTTTTTCTTATTCAGAAAATTTAGAGCCTATTTATCAATAAATAAGAAATACTTTTTGTAAGAAAACTAATTTTTTAGTCCCTAATTCGTTTATTTAAATCAAAACTACATTTTTTCAAAAATTTCAAAAATCTTTTGAAGCGGTTTAAATTTTTCCTAACAATTTAAAAAAATCCTTCAACATGAACAACAATTGCCTCAAAATCTTCTTGATATTTGTTACAGAATTCAAATAATGTTTTGAAATTTCTTAAAATATTCCCATTGAATTAATTGAACAAAAAAACATTTAAAATTTCCCAAAGAATCTTTAAAAAGTTGTAATTCTCTTGAAATTTTTCAAAAGTCATTATAAAATATGAAATTTTAACACAATATGTGAATCATTAGTCAAAAAGTAACATTTTCAACCAAAGAGATGAATTTCGAACTAGAATGTCGAATCTTTGACCAAAAAAGTGAATTTTTTATAAAAGTAGTTTAATTCTTAGACAAATAGTTGAATTTTTACCCGAATAGATTATTTTTCAACCAAGAAGATTAAATGTCTATCAAAAAAGATAAATTTTCGACAAAAAATGGAATAGTTCAATTTTTAATTAGAAAAAAAAAATATAATTTTCAATTTAAAAAACTAATTTTCAATCAAAAAATGACACCGGCTCCCAGTAGGACCGCGGTAAATCCCATTCATGGCCACGTCTCACAACCGTGAGATGGGTGGTTATTACAAATTACATCACAAATTTGAAATACATAGTTATTATCGAAGGTATGTTACTTGGGGATATCTATAATTGCAATATTATAACATAGTAATGATAAAAAAGTTTCATTCATTAATAGTATCCAGGGAATCTCAATGATATCACAATATTCTCTTGTATGGGCAGAATATATTTAATTATACTTTCTAGAATTGCAATATTATTTTTGAGAATAAATAAATTAATGATCAAGAATTAATGATCAAGAAAATCGACTTCTGCGTACTTATTTAAATCTTATCACTTTAGCGTTAAAAATAATAAGTGAAGGCATTAATTTATGTTTGAGACTCAGAATTTTTATAATATCACTAAATTTATGGAATATAAAGACAAATATCTTAAAAGAACAATTTAATTATCTAACTCGACGCCCGAGAATTAGTTAGATACAATGTGAACCATATTTTTCATTAACGTATATATCAGTGTTCCCTCTAATCGTAAGAAATGAGGATCGATTATACTCCGGTCGTTATGTTGATGGTGATGCTCAATTCTATTGGTAAATAAAATACTATACCATGTCTATAATTTTCAAAACATTTCGTATTTTGCATTCTATCCCAATTGCTATTATTTTCCAAACTGTACATATTTTAGTTTGTGAGAAATAAATACGCATTTAATCTGAAGGGTATGCTATGCCAGAGTACGTTTTTAAAATATCTCTTAATTTCCAAATGGGTCACATGGCTGGTGGTAGAAAAATTAGAGAGAAAACTACACTCTTTCATGCATAGTGAAAAAATATCACATATTGAATTGCGAATAAAATCATTTTAACGCTGAATGGTATTTTAGGATTTAATAGAAAACATATATGTAAGACACAAACGAGTTTTGTAAAATCTCAATTCCAAAAGTGAAAATTCTGATATGTAATAAGTGATATGAGGATCGTATTATGTTCATAAGAGCATCGTCAACCGGTGTTATTTCGGGCATGAGGGGTAAATTCGAACATTCCTAAATTGATAGTTTAAATTAATCCAGGTGGTTTTAACCAGAATCTAGAACCATTTTCGGCTTAAGCTGATTCCAGATTCTGGTTGAATCCACCTTTGATAATTCAAACTATCAATTTGGGAATGTCCGAATTTACCCCACATGTCCGAAATTTCCCCGTTTGATGGTATATTAAAAAATAAGGGCAAATTACTGTAGATTTTCGATAAATAATATAATGTTCAATTTCGTGTGATATTATCTATTTACTGAAAAGGAAGTATAGATTCAATTACACAAGAGTAAGGTAAAACGAGAGCGCTAGAGACGTCAACACTCTCAGGGCTGAAGTGTAAAGCCAAGTCTCACGTAGATACTCAAATTGAAAAGAAATGCTAAATATTGACAAACTTTTTTGTTACAAAAATTTCAAATTAAAGAGGCTGATAATGCAATATTTGAGACTAAAAAGTTTGAATAGAAATTGAAATTGCATAAAAGCGTTTAATTATGAATCTATTAATTACAAATTATTATTTCAAAAATGGAAATAGTTTCTAAAGTCTTAATAGGACGTTTAAATATGTTTCACCACGGGGGTTTTCGAATTGAAAAAGATTAATTTCCAACGGCAGCTCTGAGAACCAACTTGCCCATTGTTCATATAGTGAAGTTTTTCACTGATAACAACTTTGTGTCTATGATCTTTAGAATTTATAGTTTACACATGCACACGATTTGAAACGGTTTATTCTTAAGAATATCATTTAATTTTAATTATAAGCGTTCAAATAATTATCGTCAAAGTAAATTTATAAACTTTTTAGACTTTCACGAGTGAAATTGTTTTTGAATCAATTTACAGAATTATTTGAATACTTAAACGATTGATTACCATCTGAATTTGTATAATCATATTCAAATTTGAAACATTAATTTTGAAATCTATTTATGAAATTTAAATTCTTACTGAAGACATTAGCGACGCAGTGAACTTGAATGTTTTTTATAGTTTTATGATTAATATGTCTGTTTTGTCCGTCAACAGAGTTTATCAAAATGTAAACATAAAATGTTACTTTCTGATAGAAAACTAATCTCAAAATAAAACAATGAAAACATAAATGCATCACTACGAACCAACTTCATCATATAAACAGAATCTGGGTACTCATGTCCAAGTAGATTATTATTAATAATGAAAAAATATTAGTTCTTCTTCAAAACAAAACAAAAATCATTCGTTTCTTCTTGCAGAGTTAAACTCCCAGTTCGAATGTTTGCCTAACGGTGCCCCGATTCCTGGTGTACCTCGTCGTGACCCACCTACTTTTTCTTCGTCTTCTACGGACACACAAAAATCTTCTACCAGTTCTCTTCCTGCTGCCATACCTCCTTCTTCGAGCATGTCTTTTTCTCCTGCCGAACCTCCATCTCATGCAAGATCCCTGTCTCCTACCACGTATTTAGCTCCACCTACCAGGCTTCCTTCTTCTGACAGACGTGGATATGGACTAGGTCAGCTTGAATTTATTCGGCTTACTCCGAACAAGAATCCAAATCGGCGATTTGAACCACGAAGATACACTTTTCCTGCGGATAAATTCATAAAAGCACTCGGAGAACACAAAGTCTTCAGGCCCGTGCCACACCAGGAACAAATTGTGTTATCAACATTTGATGGTGACGTCTTTGCAATATTGTCAAGTAGCAATACTCTTGCTGGAATATATAAAGTCAAGTCTTGCTCGAACAGCAAAGGACGAATAAAAATAAACATGGAAAACGGCGAGATCACTCTATTGACCCAAGATGAAATCGAAGAAACTCCGGTAGGCTGCAATCGCCTCATCTCACATGCTTTTATAGTAGACCATGTAAACCACAGTGATAGGTGAGTTTCTTCTTAAACGAAACTCATTTAAGTTACTCCTCAAGATAAAGTCACTGTAGCATCTTTTGATAATAGAAATATTACTTCAGTCGCTTCTTTTAATAGCTTAAACAAAAGGCCCAAAGATTTCTCCATTTTATAGAATTTATTCAGAATTCCTTCCAGTTCACTCTGATTATTCTGATGGACTTTATAACATTCTTTGTTACTAATTATATGCACTACTATTTATCTTAATTGAATCGCATATCTTCAGATGGAAAGAATTGTGTTTCCTTCACTTAAATAATATTTATTTTATCTTGATCTCCTATGAATTTCATAGAATTCTCTTGAATGCTCCAGCATTTCCTGGAATGATTCGAAATCGACCAAATTAACTTCGTTCTCACTACCGTTAAAACGCTTAACTAGGTAACTCTCATCTCTGGTGGAGACCACAATCCCTCACACTATGAATTCAGTTACCGTAATATGAACAACTAAAATATAAAAATGTTTGTGATCCGAAGTCGTCTTAAAATTTTAGAAATTATTTGTGTTCACAAATATTAGGATAAACTAAATGTACAATGGTTCCCAAGACTTCAATCTTGCGGCAGTGCCCCTGTCAGTCTTTTTCGTAAACAAAAATCAATAAAGTTCCGTTCAATTTCCGCAAGAAAATTTGTTTTGTCGAAGAATATTGTAGGTTAATAGGATCACTGATGAGAAAGAATTTCGTGATATTTATCATTGATCACATTTTAATAAATAAAGATACAACCAATGCAAATTCAGAAACATTTGTGCTAATGTAATGGCTCCTCTTTTCATGGTGTTCCTCGTGGGGGCGACCTCTTCGTGTCAGATCTAGGTCTCCACCGCCCAGGTGCATGGCTCCACCTACTAGGCTTCCTTCTTCTAACGGATATGGATATGGACTTGATCAGCTTCAGTTTATTCGACTTATTCCCAAAAATAATCCGAATCAGCTATTCCAACTTCAAAGATACACTTTTCCCATAAATAGACCAATTGCATTGCTCGAATGGCCGAATCGGTGTGAGCCTATGCCAACCCAAGAACAAATTGTATTATCAACAGTTTCTGGTGACGTGTTTGCAATATTGGATAGTACCAACTATCTTACTGGAATATATACATATAATTCTCGCGCTGGCAGAAAAAGACGAGCAAAAATAAACATGCAAAAAGGCACGATTTCACCAATGACAACAGCTGAAGTGGGAGAAGTTCCTGTAGGTCGCCTTCGTCCAATCCTAAATCATTTCAATGTACAGCATGTAATCCACAATCCGCCACGTGATAAAATTAATTGAAAAGAATGTAGAAAAAAAAACAAAAAAAGTTTATGATTCGAAGCTATCCTAAAATATTACGAGTAAGATGTAATTACAAGTAATAATAAAAATTCAATTTATTATGATTCCGATGGCTTTAATCTTTGGTCGATACCCCAAACATTCTGTTTCGGAAACAAATAAAAAAAAGTTCTGTTTCATTTCCCTACGATAATATTTTTTGACGACAATTATTATAGGTTTAGAATGTTCTGCCTATAATAATTTTTCTATGCAACAAGGTCCCGAAAAAATATCAACCATCTTGAACATGTGAAACCCACCCCAAAGTGTAGTGGATGATTCGTTATACAAGAAATGAAACAGAATTTTTATTCATAAATTCCAGGCTATTAAATTTGGAACTTATTTTCTTAAAACGATTTAAATGATTGATTGAATTATTGATTCTAGTCAGTAAAATATGGTTGGACAAATTTTTATTTTCGTAATTTTTATATCTTTATGGCTGCCAAGTTTCTTGCGTGTCTGCAAATCTTGACTGTCGTCACAAATGTTCACAATTTTGTATTTGCTTATCCGTAGAAGATAAGTTTGTCTGATATGCGCTTGTTATTCAAATATCGTTAGTCAGATACTGTTATATTTTAATTAGTAACCTTTTAAAATTTTAAATTATTCCTGTTCAGAAATATAAATATACGACAGATGATTTAGAATTTCTTGAATTTCAGATGCCTACAACTGGTCTGATGTTACGAAATAAAAATTTTTTATTATCGCAATTTATTTTTTTGAATTTGACGAACAACTAAAACAGCAGCTATCTATTTTATATAAAGTATTTTCAAATCAAACACTGGGAGATGAAACAATTTTAAATTAGAAGTCTCTAAAATTCTTACATTTTTAAATCAGATACTGCGAGAAATACAGATAATACGAGATAATAAAATACTGTAAAAGCTTTTGAAAATAAACAATAATTTTAACCTTTGAACCTCCAAATAATTTTATTTTCAAGAAAATAGGTTTCTATGTATTTATTTATAACTTATCACTTTAGCGATGAGAAAAAAAATTTAATTATAACACGTAGCGCTATTTGCAAAAATGGCATTAAATATAAACATAAATCTTTGAGAAAGACAAGCTCACACTCTGATAAAACATCATACTACTAATCAGATACATTGTTAACCAAATTCTTTATTATCATATGAATCAGTTTCCCATCTAATTGCAAAAATGAGGATTGCTTATACTCTCGTCTTTATCTTGACGGTGATTCTTAATTCTACTGTCAAATAAAATACTATACTACCAAAATTTGAGTTTATCCGACATGAATACGAAGTAAATCTGAAATATAAACTATGCTAGACTAGCGCACATGAAAATTCTGAATGTTTTGTATAGTTTATAATAAATTATTGAGAATAGTGATTTAATCCGGTGGAAGACCTGACTATTCAGTGAACTATTTTTGTTCAAACCCTGTCAATAAAATCCATCATTTCTTTGCTCTAATGTATTTGCTCAATGTAAGCTTGCAACGGTTCAGTACTGTTATTCTTGTCAGACACACAAATTATACGAAAAAAAACTTCTCTATTGAGTTACAAAAAAGTCCTAGTCAAAGGAAATGTTGGAAAAATATTTTGTTAAAAATGTTAAGTTTTAGAGAACACTAGCTTACAGCCACTCAAAAATTTATTTATAGAAGAGTTTTCGAGATGTGAATGTTCTAATTTTTTTTTCTTTAATTTTCAGAGTTGTTCCGACGTTTTTGAGTCTATCCCGGGTTCTAATTGAGCGACGGAATCAGAAGCTAGCGATATTAATAACTTGGCTTATATTTGCGATTTCTATACTTCCCAGGACGATATGTGAATTGTGGACCTTGTTTTTTTTTCAAAAAATACAACTTGTCCTAATTAATAAAATCGCTAGCATCTGAACTACTGCTACTACTACTCGGTTCATATGTTGAATCGTTTGATTATGAATGAAATTGTGAGTATAACCTGAAAGGATTTACAGTTTACACATGCACGTAATTCGAAATGATTTAATTTTAAGCATATCATTTAATTCAAACTATCTAAATTTTAATCATCAGCATCAACTGTTACTTTTTGATAGAAAACTAGTCACAAATGAAATAATTACAAAACAAAAGCATTACTAAGGACGAGCTTCATCATACGAACAGAACGTATCAGCTGGGTACTCATGTAGATTATTATTAGCAATGAAAAAACATTCGTTTTTCAAACAAATGTAATCGCTTGTTTCTTCTTGAATTGACCGATTATCAGGTTGTCTAATAACGCTTCAATTCTTCTGAATGACAACATCCTTTTGCCAGTTCTCTTCCTCCTGCCAGACTTCATTCTCCCAGCATGTCTTTTTCTCCTGGCGCACCTCCTTTTCGTGACAGGTCTAAATCCTCCTGCCAGGTATACAGCTTCACCTATCAGGCCTCCTCCTTCTGAAAAACATGGAATTTGACTCGACCAACTTGAATCTGTTCGGCTTATTCTCAACAAGAATCTGAACTGGCGACATGAATTTCGAAGATACGCTTTTTCTGCAGATAGACCACTTAAAATACTTAGAGGACCATGTGGCTTTGGGCACATGATAACCCAAGAACAACTTGTATTATCAACATTCTCTGGTGACGTCTTTGCAATAAATAAATATGAAAAGCCGTATGATTACCCCATTGACCAAAGCTGAAGTGAGAAAAATTCCTGTAAACTGCTTTCGCCCAATCTTCTCTAATTTTATAGTACGGCATGTAAACCACAATCCTCTACACCATCGATTGAATCAAAGAAAATATAAAACTAAAAAAAAATGTTCTCATCGGAAGTCATCTTAAAATATTACTGTTAACGTGTAATCACAATTAATAATACAAACTTAATGTAATATGGTTCCCAAGGCTTTAATCTTTCGTGAATTCCCTAGACATTTTTTATGGAACCAAATAAAAATTTTCCTATACTTATGCTTTTCAATACTATTGCGCCGTTCAATTATAACTTGCAAATTAAATGATACATTATTGTACATACTATAGATGTTTTATGTACATTCTCTTTGCTCGAAATTAGGATTTTTTAGACGAATTTTTTTTAGAATCATGAAGTTTCGAAAAAGACTTACAGGTTCTGAGAATTGCAGGTTGTGTTAGTTTTTTTCAATTAAAATTAGCATTAAAAAGAAAAAAATCATCATCTATGGCCCCAATTTTTACACTTTTTACACCAGAAATGGGTAGCTTTAATCGAATGTTATTAGATTTCAAAGATTAAATATTTGTCAACAATGTACGTCTTTCCGTTTCTAAGGTGGCCTTTTTAATCGAAGTTATTAAAAGGCTGTCAATCAAAATTAAGTGACAAAGAAACATAAAATAATTGAGACTTGTTACTCACGATTATAATAAGCAATACACATATGCATGTATTTCAGGATGATCTTTCAATATCTAGGAACTCACCTGGAACAGTGAAAAAATATAAAGGTTAGTCAAATTGTCATGTAGTAACGATAAAATGCAGAAATAATTGAATTAACATTCAAAATATAGGATTCCTTAATTCCTAACTAAGGAGACATATGTATAAGTAACTTAAATGTATGGGAAATAATTTTATGCAGTTTATCAAATTTAAAGAAGTAACTAAATCATGAGAGACGGCATCATTAAAATATTCAATGAACGTTTATTTTCAATCAAAAATAATTACCTGTCTACTTTTTCACCTAAATGTTCTTAATCAAAAAAATTTATTTACGTCTTCAGGTCTGAGAGAAATATTGTTTTTGACAATAAATAAATTAATGTCTAATATTATGATTTATTTCGTTTTTTCTTCCTTTAGATTTAATTTTTATTTATGATTTTAGGCATTAAGAAAATTGTTTTTCAGGCGATAAGAATGAAACGATAACAATCAAATGTTTAAAAAAATTTATGCTTTATTATCACCAAACCAGTCTCTTTTGAGGTAAACGTATTTCTTTCCTTAGACTGAAATATGAAATATAAACATGACTATCTCAGAAAAATAAGCTCGAGGCCTACCACATATGAGATTGCCATTGAGATGACACATATAATATATAGTCTAATAAAAGACAAGAATATTAATCAGATACGTTGGTAACCAAATTCCTTATTAGCATACAATTCAGTTTTCCCTATAATTGCAAAAAATGAGGGTCGTTTATGCTCTGGTCTTCACCGTGATGGTCATCCTTAATTCTATTGGTGAATATAATACTATAACATATCTAGATTATATCAAACCACGTACGACTCCTACCCTCTCTTGATTTCTGAGTAGGTAATGGCTTCTACTAGACAAATTGGAGAAAGAAGCACACTCTACCATGCATAATAAAAAATATCACATACTAAAGTGCAAATAAAACGATTTCAACGATCAATACTACAATTAATTGTTGAGTATTTTAATGCGAAATTCATGTACTTGATATAATGCTTTAAAACAGTAACATTACAAACAGAAACAATAGGTGGAAATTTCTATCAAATACCATTCAGACAGAAATATTATGCTTTTATTACCAATAGTTTCTTTCTAAAATTCTTTCAAAACTTATTGGCGCAAGACTTATGTCAAATCATATATTCTAGAATCTTGGGTCTTTTCATGGAAGTCTATCCGCCAAGAAGACTTATACAATTCTGCAACAACTTCTCATAGAAATTCTACTAAATCTTATGCACTCCATACTTTTATTAAATACATTTTTAACATTACAAATTCCACTATCTTTTTTTGTCTTCTCATAGAAAAATCATCAGGTATGCCGCCCAAAACAAGGGACTTTCTGGCAAATTTTGGGAAGGGTAACGAGCATGCGAATAATCAAGGTATCTATAGTACAAATAAAACCTGATTACAGAAATGTGAATCAATAAACTTTTTTTTCATTAACATTGTAAAACTTTTAATAATCTTTTGAACCAGTACATATTTTGCATTACATTTAACATATGTGAAATTTCGAAAATTTTAAATTTTCCACACAAAACCTAATATATTTCCGATTGAACATACTTTTTTTCACTTACGTGTTCATTTCAAACTTCAGCTAATAAAACAAAACAAAAATTTTAATTGAAATAAAAAAGGAAAAGCACATCTGCGAACTAACTTTTACATTGTTCACATATTGAAGCTTTCCATTGAAAACCAAATTGTGTCGATAACCTGAAAGGATTTACTGTTTACATATGCACACGATTCGAAATGGCTTGATTTTGAGTATGCTTTTAATTTAAAACTCTTAGCATACAAATAAGTATAGACTGACTAAATTTACAAACTTTTTATACTTTCATCAATGACATGACTTTTGAATACTTTTGTAGATTATTATTAGTAAAGCAAAAACATTCGTTCTTCAAGGAAATGTCATAGTTTTTTTTTCTTGTAGATTCAGGATCACATGTGGAATGGATGCCTTATGGCGCCCCAATTCCTCATGTATCTTCCTCTTCTGACACGCAACATCCTTCTACCAGTTATCTCCCTCTTACCATACCTCATTCTTCAAACATGTCTTCTTCTCCTGCCGAACCTCGATCTCGTGCAAGACCCCGGTCTCCTACGAGGTATTTAGCTCCACCTGCCAGGCTTCCCTCTTCTGACAGACGTGGATATGGACTAGATCAGCTTGAGTTTATTCGGCTCATTCCCGAAAAGAATCTGAATCGGCGATTCGAACTTCGAAGATACACTTTTCCTAGGGATAAATCAATTAAAGTACTCGCAGGACCAAAAATCTTTAGTCCTGTGCCACCCCAAGAACAAATTGTATTATCAACATTCGATGGTGACGTATTTGCAATATTGACAAGTAGCAATACTCTTGCTGGAATATATAAACTAAAGCTTTCCTCGAACAGCAAAGTGCGGGTAAAAATAAACATGAAAAGCGACAAGACCACTCTATTAACCCGCGATGAAATCAAGGAAATTCCAGTAGGGCCCAATCGCCTTATCTCACATGTTTTTAGAGTAGAGCATGTAAACCACAGAGATGGGTAAGTTACTTATTAAACGAAACTCATTTACGTTACTTATTTAAGATAAAGTCACTGTAGCAACATTTGTGAATAGAAATATTACTTTCGTCACTTCTCTTAAGAACTAAAACAAAAGGCCCAATGATTTGTAGACTTTATAGAATTTTTTTGAATTCCTTCCAATTTACTCTGATTATTTGAAATTTCCTTCAAATCCACTAAATTCAAGGTATCTTTTTCGAATTTTTAATTTTTTTTAACTTGCCTCTGAATGCTTTTATATTTTTCCTGATGAAATTTAAATTCTTCCTGGAAACTTCTAAATTATTCAAAGAATTTTTACTTATGTTGATTGCGTATGAATTTCATAGAATTCTCTGGAATCCCCTTGAAAATTATTTTTAATGCTTTAACTTACCCCAAGACTCCATGCATTTGCTTTTTTTCAATTTCTGATGGCTTTGGGTACAAAGTACCATTACTGTGTTGAGGGAAAATGTGCCGCCCTCAGTGGACGAGTACTGATACTTCGTACTCAAAGCCATAAAAACATTGTAACAAGCAAGTGCTTGAAGGCTTGGAGGGCATGTATTATACGCCGTCTAAAGTGTCATCAATGTATCTTTTCTGCTATTACGTCTACAAATGAGAAAATCCTTACAAAAGTTTGCTTTTAATTTAAATCAGTTTATCAACATATATAAAAAATTGGTGTAACCATATATCTCGACAATGTTGCAATCATAGTTGTTGAAAATCTGATCGTCTTTTCATTAATTGCCGTTGTTTCATAACATAAATTAAAAAAAAAATTACAATTCAATCTACAACCAATTCCTTGTAACAAATTTGTTTTTGAAACCCTTATGCGAATTCATGAACATTTGTGCTAATTTAATGGCTCCTCTTTTCATCGTGTTCCTCGTGATGGTCATTTCTGCGTATCAGGTCCAGGTCTCCTCCGTTCAGGTGCTGGGCTCCACCTACTAGGCTTCCTTCTTCAAACGGAACCGGATATGGACTTGATCAGCTTCAGTTTATTCAAATTATTCCCAAAAAGAATCCAAACCAGCTATTCGCACTTCGAAGATACACTTTTCCTGCGGATAAACCAATTGTATTGCGTGAAGGAATGAATCAGTATGGGCCTATACCAACCCAGGAACAAATTGTATTATCAACGTTTGCTGGTGACGTCTTCGCCATATTGGAGAATAGTAATTATCTTGCTGGAATATATACATATAATTCTCGCGGTGGTATCAAAAGACGGGCAAAAATAAATATGCAAAGAGGCATGATCACCCTATTGACCCCAGATGAAATAAAGGACACTCCAGTAGGCCGTTTGCGGTTAATTTCAAAATATTATAGAGTACAGCATGTAAACCACGATCCTCCACCTCATCCAATCAATTGAAAGGAATGTAAAACAAAAAAAATTGTTGTGAACCGAAGCTATCTTAAAATATTACGAGTAACTTGTAATAACGAATAATAATAAAAACTCAATATACTATAACTGCAAAGGCTTCAATCTTTCGCCATTCCTTCAGCAGGTATATTTCGGAAGCAAATAAAAAAAGTTCTGTTGTTGTTTGCCTATAAGAATTTTTTCAAGGGACACGTTTAAAAAAAATAGTAACCATCTGGAGAATGTGAATCCCGCCCCAAATTCAACCTCTTCAGTTTAGGGATTGATTTATCATACCAGAAATGTGACAGAATTTTGATTTATAAATTCGACGTCTTTTCTGGGTTACTTCAAAGGTAGTTTCAAGAAAACTCGAAACATTACGCAGTAAATACAAGCGCGCAATGCGATTTTTATTTTCTAATATTGAAAACATGATTTATTTGTAAAATTAGTAATAACACATTTTCAAATTCGATGAGTTCTGAACATTTTTTAATCGAGTTGAATAAGTTATTGAATTATTAATTCAAGTCTTCAAAATATGTTTAAAAAAATCTTGTTTTCGTAATTTTCATATTTTCATGCATGCTAAGTTTTGTCAAGTGCCTGGAGACCTCAACTATAGCTAGATATTTGTACAGCTTTTTATTTGCTGATCCGTAGCAGATAATTTTTATCCAGTAGGCCATGTTATTCGAACATTGTTAGTCAAGCACTGTTGTGAATTAATTAAAAAATTTTCAAATATCATCAATCACATATTGTTTATATTTAAGAAACTGACATGTAACATTGGACAATCAAACAGTTTAAAATTGGTCTAGATGTGCTGTCAAGTTCAAAATTACTTAATCTTGAACTTAATTTGTAAAATTGAGAAAAAATGCCCGTTGATTATTGTCACAAATATTAGAAGTGAAACCCAAGCGTGAATAATAAAAAATAGTTAGGGTCATGATTGTTTATTTGAAGGTAGTTATTGGCATACTTTAACTTCTGGTTGCGCTTTAGTAAAAATTCCTAATTTCTATTTAATTTGAATTTACAAAAGCTCATATTATGCGTTAAAAGGTTCTTTACAAGTTGAGATGTCAATTTATTGTTATTTCATAATTCAGAAAAAAGACGTGTAGTTATTCTTAGTTAGACATTTCATAATATTTAATAAAATCGTCACGAGTATAATTGTTGAGTTACAAAATTATAAGGGAACGCTTCTTCAGAAAATCCCCTAACGGTCCAAATGCGAAAAAAAACACGATAAAATTGTATTTGATTATACTTTTCAGAATTAAAATATAATTTATGAAAGTAAATAAAGTAATTTTGAATATAATTATTTGTTTATTATTTTCCTTATTTTTATTCTTTAAATTATTGGATTATCATTTCAGACATTAAAAAACAGATTTCAAAAATTGGAAGGGGCAAATTTGTAGAAAATTTTTCTCCCAAGAAAATGAGCTTCTAGATTTTGATTTAAGTCGTATCATTTTAGCGATAAGAATGAAAAATAAATGTAATGAGAATACGTAGCTGTTTTGGCAAGAATATCATTAAATATAAACATAAATCTCTGAGAAAGACAAGATTACAATTTCATAAAACACCACAGTAGTAATTAGATACATTGTTAATTAAATTATTTATTAACGTATGGATCAGTTAACCATCTAACTGCGAAAAATGAGGCTCGTTTATACTCTGGTCTTCATATTGACGGTGATGCTTAATTCTATTGGTAAATAAAATACCATGCTATATCTATAATTTTAAAAACATTTCTTAACTTTTCACAAACTACAATTTCTGCGTCATGATCTGCATTCTATCCCACTTGCTATTATTTTTCAAACTCTATTTGGATTTATCCGAAATGAATGCGAATTCAATCTGAAGGCTAAACTATGCCAAATTAGTTCACAAGAAATTCTAAATGTTTTATATAATTTATAGTTAATCATGAGAAATACTAATTTAAGCTGTGGGAAGACTCAACTATTTATTCGACTATTTTTTTATAAAGTTCATAGGGATATAATTTAAAAAAAAAATTATTATAAGTTGATAAACTTTTTTATTGAAAAAGCGATGTCAAATAGCCCGTCTTAGGAATTTGATTTTCAATATGTAGAATTGAAATGAAATCTGTAACATATCGTTACTGAAATGTTGCAAGCAAATAAATCTTTTATTGAATAAAAGTTTGCATGTGTCTCTAGAAAACTAGAAAAAAATAATTATTTTGCCTAACCCTAAAAATTTGTTATTCATCATTCCCGGACATAAAAAAAATGTGGAATCCAAAATCTCTACATAATCTAATTTAAAAATCAAATTCTATCAGCAGATTTACTAGAAATCTGATATAATTTAATCTATCTGGAAATCTTATACTCTTCTATCAACAGTTTCTTATTGAAAATCAATTAAATCCCATCTTTGCAGAGCATGTATTAAATTCTATCTTGCAAATTCTGAAAATATCTACCATATCAGAATCTCGAAAATTTTAATCAAATCTGAACACATTAAACAGTAAAATCGAGATAATGAGTTTTATGATCCAGGATTTTAAAAATCAACATACAAATTATACCTATGGATTAATATCTATAGATTACAGTTTAAACATGTTCACACATTCACACAACTCGATACCATTTGATTTCAAGCATATTATTTAATCAAAAATATTAACCAACTAATAATTATCGATGGCGTGAATTCATAATCTTTTTATACTTTTATGAGTAATATGACTTTCTGTTAAAAAACTAATCTCAAAATAAAATAATGACAACCTAAATGCATCACTACGAACCAACTTCATCATAGGAACAGAATATATTAGCTGGGTACTCGTGTAGATTATTATTATTAATGCAAAAACATTTGTTCTTAAGCAAAATGTAATCGTTTGTTTCTTCTTGCAGAGTTAAGTATACAGTTCGAATGTTTGCCTAATGGCGCCCCTATTCCCGGTGTTCCTCGTGGCGGCTTAACTGCTCCTTCTTCTGAAAGACAACATCCTTCTGCCGATCCTGTTTCTCCTGTCATACCTCATTCTGCGAGCATCTCTTCTTCCACTGCCGAAAATCCTTTTCTTGCCACGTCCAGGTCTGCTCCTTCCAGGTGCATCGCTCCACCTACCAGGCTTCCTTCTTCTGATGGACATGGATTTGGACTTGATCAACTTGAATTTATTCGGCTTATTCCCAATAAGAATCCGAACCAGCGGTTCCAACTTCGAAGATACACTTTTCCTGCGGATACACCACTTACAATACTTACAGGAACAGCTCGCTTTGGGCCCATGCCAACCCAAGAACAAATTGTATTATCAACATTCGGTGGTGACGTCTTTGCAATATTGGAAAGTAGTTATGTTCTTGCTGGAATATATAAACATAGTCCTCGTGTTCGACACAATGCGCGTGCTAAAATGAACATGGAAAGCGGCACGATTACCTTATTGACCCCTGATGAAATTGAGGAAGCTCCAGTAGGAACCCTTCGTACAATCTTAAATAATTTCAGAGTAGAGCATGTTAACCACAATTATGGGTAAAATACTTTTTAAATGAAACTATTTATCGTTAGTTCACATTTTTTATTAAATATCTTAGTTCATATACATACGAAAAATATAGCCTGCGCTTATTCCTATCGGTATTCATTGCTGCCACTCAGTTACTGATGTCACGTTAAATCACTTTTTTTCTTCAATCACTCTTTAGTTGCTCAGTTGAAATAAAGTCATTTCTGACAAGCAACATTTTCCTGACAGGTCTCTTTCTCCTGACGAGCCACCTCTTCTTGTCAGGACCAGGTCTCTTCCCTCGAGGTGCATGGCTCCCCCTACCAGGCTTCCTTCTTCTGACGGAACCGGATATGGACTGGATCAGCTTCCATTTATTCGGCTTATTCCCAAAAGGAATCGGAACCAGTTATTCGAACTTCGAAGATACACTTTTCCTGCGAATGAGTCGATTTTATTACTCGAACGACAGAATCGCTATGGGCCTGTGCCAGCCCAAGAACAAATTGTATTATCAACATTTTCTGGTGACGCATTTGCAATATTGGAGAGTAGTACCTATTTTGCTGGAATATATACATATTATTCTAGCAGAGCAGGCAAACGACGGGCTAAAATAAACATGCAAAGCGGCATGGTTACCTTATTGACCCCAGATGAAATAAAATACACTCCAGTAGGCCGTCTTCGCCCAATCTTAACTTATTTTAAAGTACAGAATGTAAACAACAATCTTCCACATCATCCAATCAATTAAAAAAATGTGGAAAAAATGCTTGTGATCCGAAACTATTTTCAAATATGAGGAGTAACTTGTGATCGCAAATAATAATAAAAACTCAATGTACTATGGTGCCTAAGGTTCGAACATTTTTTCAGTGCCCAAGCCAGTCTATTTCAGGTACGAATGAAGAAAAAATCTTTTATTTTCCCATGAAAATACTTGTTGAGAACAATTATTATATGTTCATAATTATGTTTTAGGCCCGTGTCAACCGAAGAATAAATTGTATTATTAACATAATCCTCGGATAAACATTGTTCTTGGTTCACATTAAGTTCTTTGCAATTCCCTTGAAATCCACTAAATGCAATGAACCTTTTTTATTTGTATATTTTTTTTCACCGTGAAGACTTTCACTTTGAATTCTTATGTATTTTATTGGATTCCTAATCACAAATTCTACTCAATGGAATTTTTTTGGATTTAGAAAATTTTCTTCTATTCACTTAAATTATTTTTAATTCATTGTGATTTCGTATAAATTTGGTCAAGTTATTTAAATTTCCTTGCATTTTACAATTCTTTTGGCTGAAAATGTGCACCTTAATGTAAAGACCTAAAATGGAAAATTTTTCGAGTTAAAATGTTTACATTGACGCATTGCACACTGAATGATTTTATAAGTAAAAAACTTAATAACACTGAGAAAAAAAATTGACATCGAAGTTATTTGAAATTCATTATATTAAGTGATATAATAGTGGTGATATTTTATTAGTGATTGGATACATTTTTCTTCTGAAATTTTTTTGATATTCTCGGGTTTCATTTTTCTCGATCCAACGAGCACCCCGGGTTTTGTTAGCGTTTTCTAAACCAAAATCATTAGATTTGAAAGAGATTTCAAATTTTTTAACAATTTTCTATTATGTTAGGGTTATCGTCAATAGCTTGTATTTATAATGAAAACAAAATATTTGAAAGATTCACAAATTTTAACAATTTAATGTTATGTTAGCGTTTGACATCAAAAATATATTTTAAAACAAGAAGCATTATAGTTCGAGTAAGGATAGAAATTTTTTTAACATTTTAAGATCAAATCACCATTTTTAAATAATTTGACAAAACTACAATTGAGATTCGAAAAAATCTGGATCCTCAAATCAACGTGTGAAGTGTATATGCGGAAAAAATCTGCACGGATTACGGCACCATAGGACCGGAAGAACAGATACGGAAATGCGGAGAAGCTTTATATGCGGGAACATCATATCGAGACTTCACTTTTATATTTAATAAGTCATATGTTATTAATTTTGGATGAAAAGTTGTTCATATTTAAGAAACTCAGATGTTCAAATGATGATTCAAAAATTGTTGAATGTTAAACGCCATGAAATGGTCTGATGTTACGAAATAAAAATTGCTTACTTCCGTTTTTATAATTCTCATACTTTGAATAAAATAAAAAACATTGTTCGGTTATAGTTTCATCATATAGAAAAGCTTAGGTTTCGTTATGAAGGAAACTTAGGAATGTTACAGGTATATTCTTAAGTTCAAAATTACTTGGTTTTGAACTTAATTCAAATTTGTATTGCTATCAAGGAAGTAACTAAATTATGAGAGACGGCATCCTCAAAAAATGCACTGAACGTTT
Organism: Andricus grossulariae; assembly: GCA_011634705.1. Lineage (NCBI taxonomy): Eukaryota > Metazoa > Arthropoda > Insecta > Hymenoptera > Cynipidae > Andricus > Andricus grossulariae. The sequence continues at coordinate 42,096,637 of JAABKJ010000755.1, read as the reverse complement.
ATTTTCATTGAAGAATATTTACCGGGTCTACTTTTTCACCTCAATGTTCTTAAACGAAAAAATTTTATCAACTTTTTCAGGTCCGAACGAGAAATTGCTTTTTTCTTCTTTTATTATTATTATTTTTTGATGATTTTAGGCTTTAAGAAAATAGTTTTCAGAAATTGGCTGTGAAAAATTTATAGACAATTTGTTTTTCAATAAAATAAGCCTTCAAATCTTATCACGTGAGCAATGAGAATGAAACATAAAGGCGATAAGAATAAAACGTTAACCATAAAATGTTTAAACAAACTTATATTTTATTATCCCGAAACCAGCCTCTTTTGAGGCAAACACATTTATTTCCTAGGACTGAGTTATGAAATGCAAACATGAATATCTCAGAAAAACAAACTCGAGGCCTGTAACAGACGAGATTGCAATTAAGACGGCATATATACTATATAGTTCAATAAAACACAAGAATATCAATTAGATACGCTGTTGAAAAAATTCTTTATTAGCGTACAAATCAGTTTTCCCTATAATTTCAAAAAATGAGGGTCGTTTATGTTCTGGTCTTTGCCGTGTTGGTCATCCTCAATTATATTGGTGAATATAATATATATAATATAATCTAGAGTAGGTCACACAATATTTTCGAACTTTCTAAATAATTCGTAGATAATTATTGAAAATAGTGAATAGTAAGAATATAAATAGCAAATTATTGTGAAGTATATTATCACTTATGGAAGTGCAAATAAAACCATTTCAAGGATGAATACTATAATTAATTGTTGAGGATATTATTATGAAAGTCATGTAGTTGTTATAATGCTCTAAATCAGTAACATTACAAATGAAAACAATCTTAACGCAATTCTTAACGCATACGAGTTCAAAAATAATGATGAAGTCTTAAGAAACAAGATTTGAAACAAGATTTGTATCAAATACTATATTTTGGAATGCAGGAAATGTCTATCAAATTCCATAGAGACACAAATATCATACTTTAATATCAAATGTTTCTTTCTAAAATTCGATTAAGACTTATTGGCGCAAGACTTATGTCAAATCATATCTTCTAGAATCTTGGGTCTTTTCATGGAAGTCTATTCGCCAAGAAGACTTATACACTTCTGCAACAGCTTCTCACAGAATTTCTACTAAATCTTATGCACTCCATACTTTCATTAAATACATTTTTAACATTCCAAATTCCACCATCTTTTTTATCTTTTCACAGAAATATCATCATGTATGCCACCCAAAACAAGGGACTTTTTGGCAAATTTTGGGACGAATAACGAACATGCGAATAATCAAGGTAGCTATAGTTCTAATAAAAACTGATAACAGAAATGTTAATGAATAAACATTTTTTTATTTACATTCTAAAACTTTTGATAATCTTTTCAACCAATAAATATTTTACATTACGTTAAACATTTATGAAATTTCAAAAATTTGAAATTGTTTTCGCAAAACTTAATATATTTCCAATTGAACATAATTTTTTTTCACTTGCGTGTTTTTTTTTTAAACTTCAATTAATAAAACCAACCAAATTACAAAAAATTGGAAAGAAAAAGAAAAATCATATTTGCGAACTAACTTTCACATTGTTTATATATTGAAGCTTTCCATTGAAAACCAAATTGTCTTATAACCTAAAAGGATCTACTGTTTACATATGCGCACAATTCGAAATGGCTTGATTTCAAGCATATTATTAATTTTAAATTATTAGCGTACAACTAAGTTTGAACAGAATTAATTCACGAACTTTTTATTCTTTTATAGATGGCATTACTTTTGAGTACTCTTGTACATTATTATTAGTAAAGCAAAAACATTCGTTCTTCAAGGAAATGTCATAGTTTTTTTTTCTTGTAGATTCAGGATCACATGTGGAATGGATGCCTTATGGCGCCCCAATTCCTCATGTATCTTCCTCTTCTGACACGCAACATCCTTCTACCAGTTATCTCCCTCTTACCATACCTCATTCTTCAAACATGTCTTCTTCTCCTGCCGAACCTCCATCTCGTGCAAGATCACGGTCTCCTGTGAGGTATATAGCTCCACCTACCAGGCTTCCTTCTTCTGACAGACATGGATATGGACTAGATCAGCTTGAGTTTATTCGGCTTATTCCCAAAAATAATCCGAATCGGCGATACGAACTTCGAAGATACACTTTTCCTACGAATAGATCAATTAAAGTACTCGCAGAACAAAAGATCTTTAGTCCCGTGCCACCCCAAGAACAAATTGTATTATCAACATTCGATGGTGACGTCTTTGCAATATTGACAAGTAGCAATACTCTTGCTGGAATATATAAAGTAAAGCTTGCCTCTAACAGCAAAGGACGGGTGAAAATAAACATGAAAAGCGGCGAGATCACTCCATTGACCCGCGATGAAATCGAGGAAATTCCGGTAGGACCCAATCGCCTTATCTTACATGCTTTCAGCGTAGAGCATGTAAACCACAGAGACCGGTAAGTTATTTCTTGAACGAAACTCAATTGAGTTACTCATTTGAGATAAAGTCACTAGAGCAGCATTTGTGAATATAAATATCATTTAAGTCGCTTCTCTTAATAACTAACAGAAAAGGCCCAAGGATATGTAGAATTTAGAGCTTTTTTTCATTCCTTTCAATTCACTCTGATTATTTGCAATTCTCTTTAAATGCACTAAATTCGATGTAACTTTTTCGGATTTTCAATTTTTTCAATTGTTTCCGAAGACTTTTGAATTCTTCCTGATGACCTTTAAATTCGCCCTGAAAACTTTCAAATTATTAAAACAAATTTAACTCATGTTGCTTTTGTATGAATTTTATAGAATTCTCTTGAATTCCCTAAAATTCTTCGAAATTGATATCAATTTTACTAAAAACCATACAATATTTTGGACGTTTTGAATAATTAACAATTAATTTTAACTCATTTAGAATTCACACTGAGTTTTTGTTAATTCATCGTAAATCAAGAAAATTCTTTTGAATTAGTTGAAATTCTTTTTAATTTTTTATCTTACCCCGCCTATTTTAAAATTTCCTTAAATTCTGTTGAACTTTTCTCAAATTAAAATCACTCCAGTTTTACTCAATTCGATGGAAATATTTTTTATTTTCAAAACTTTGTTCAATTTTTTGTCAACATTTTTATGAGTTTCATTAAAGACTCTTGAATTTTTCTAAATTTACTCCAAATCTACTGATTTCAGTGAAATGACCAAAAAAACTAAGAATTTTGCAATTACTGTAATTGAATTAAAAGTTCAACTACTGATACAAATTCATCACTTATTTACAATGGTTTCCAAGACTTCAATATTTTATCGATTCCCTTTGTCAGTCTTTCTCGTAAACAAATTTTAAAAAGTTCTGTTTCATTTTTCATCCACTGCTAAAAAAGAATTTCATTAAATTTATTAATAAGTTGTATGAAAAAATTTGATTATACCAGCTCCGCCAAGCCTCCATGCATTTCCTCGTTGCAATGTTTTCAAAGGCTTTGGGTAAGAAGTATTAGTACAGGTCCGCTGGGGGCGCCATGTTTTTCATCAATGCAAATAAGTCTGTCATCAATGATGAGACGTACGCAAGCACCAAGCGTTCGTATACGTCTCATCATTAGCAGAAAGACTTGCCTGTGTTGAGGGCAAATTTGGTGCTTCTAGCATACATATACTATTACTTCGTACTCGAAGCCATCAAAATATTGTAACAAGAAAATGCATGAAGGCTTAGTCGGCCTGTATTATACGCATATAAGTGTGCTTTCAATTAAAATCAGTTTCTCAACATATCTAAAATTCTTATGTAACGATATATCTCGACAGTGTTGCAATCATTGTTCTTGGCTTTTTATTACTTACAGTTATCTCATTCCATAAATTAAAAAAAAATTACAATCAAACCTACAACCAATTCCTTGTAACAATTTTTTTTTTTGCTTAAAAACCTCATGCGAATACAGAAACATTTGTGCTAATTTAATGGCTCCTCTTTTTATGGTCTTTTTCGTGTCAGGCCCAGGCCTCCTCCGCCCAGGTGCATGTCTCCACCTACTAGGCTTCCTTCTTCAAACGGATTTGGATATGGACTTGATCAGCTTCAGTTTATTCGAATTATTCCCAGAAAGAATCCGAACCAGCTATTCACACTTCGAAAATACACTTTTCCTGCGGATGAACCAATTGTGTTGCGTGAAGGAATGAATCAGTATGGGCCTATGTCAACCCAAGAACAAATTGTATTATCAACGTTTTCTGGTGACGTCTTCGCCATATTGGAGAATAGTAACTATCTTGCTGGAATATATACATTTAATTCTCGCGCTGGTATCAAAAGACGGGCAAAAATAAACATGCGAAGAGGCATGATCACCTTATTGACCCCAGATGAAATAAAGGACACTCCAGTAGGCCGTTTGCGGCCAATTTCAAAATATTATATAGTACAGCATGTGAACCACGATCTTCCACGACATCCAATCAATTAAAATAATGTAAAAATAGAAGAAAATTGTTGTGAAACGAAGCTATCTTAAAATAATATGAGTAACTTGTAATAACAAATAATAATAAAAACTCAATGTACTACAATTCCAAAGGCTTCAATCTTACGTCAATGGTCCACTAGGTCCTCTAATTTTCATTTAATTTGAATTTACAAAATCTCATACTTTTCGTTGAAAGCTTCTTTACAAGTTTAGACATCACGTTTTCTAACAAAATTTTAATGTATAAAAAATGCGTATAATTATTCTTAGTTAAACATCTCATAATATTTAATAAAAGCGTGATGAGTAGAATTGTCAAGTTGCAAAATCATAAGGCAAGGGAACCTCACAAAATCCAATAACGGTCGGAATGCGAAAAAAAAGATCCTGAAATTTAATAATAAATCGGTTCAGAATTAGGACCAGCAGCTAAATTTGTCGGCGAAAATACATCCCTGTATCACTGTGACGGTAAAAATGTATTCAATTATACTTTCCAGAATTTATATATAATGTATGCAAATAAATAAAGTAATTTCAAATATTAGCTATTATTTGTTTATTATTTTCCTTCTTTTTATTTTGAAAATTATTGGTTTATTATTTTAGACAATAAAAAACAGATTTCAAAAACTGGATAAGGAAAATTTGAGGACAATTGTATTCTCAAGAAAATAAGCCCCTAGGTATTTTTCAAAATCATATCACTTTAGCGATAAGAATGACAAATAAATGAAATTAGAATACGTAGCGCTATTTGCAACAATGACATTCAATATAAACATAAATCTCTGAGAAAGACAAGCTAACACTCTGATAAAACGTCAGAGTTCTAATTAGATATATTGTTAACCAAAGCCTTTTTTAACGTATAAATCAGTTAACAATCAAACTGCAAAAAATGAGGATCGCTTATACTCTGGTGTTCATCTTGACGGTGATTCTTGATTCTATTGGTAAATAAAACACCATGTTATATCTATAATTTTGAAAACGTTTTAAAGCTTTCCACAAATAACAGATTCTGCGTCGCGACCTGCGTTCTATCCTACTTGCTATTATTTTCCGAACTCTATCTGAGTTTTTCATAAATGAAAACGAATTTAATCTGAAGGCTTGACTATGCCAAAGTAGATCACATAAAGATTCTAAATGTTTTAGATAATTTATAGTAAATTATTAAAAATAGTTATTCAAGCTATAGGGAGACTTAACTATCTATTCGACTATTTTTATTTAAATCCTGCCGATAATTCTTTTTTTTATAGGGTTTATATGGATAAAATTTGAAAAAAGATCGTAAGGTAAAAAATTTTGAGTTTGAAAAAACCATTAAGTGCAATTCAAATACAATTGTGTATGCACAATTGATAGAAATTCTATAAAATTGAATGAACCAAACTTCAAGAATTAATAAAAAAGTTTAAGGTTTCAGCAGCGTATCGTTACTGAAATGTTGCAAACAAACAAATCTTCTATTGAATAGAAGTCTGAACATGTCGCTTGAAATCTGGAAAAATATTTTTAGATTCCCTAAACCTCCAAATTTTTTATTCATCATTCCCGGACGATAAAAAATACTTGGAATCCAAGGTCTCTATATAACTTAATTTAAGAATCAAATTCTATCAGCAGATTAAGTAAAAATGTTATATAATTCAATCAAACCAATATCACAAATAAAAATATAGCAGAACATTTGATGTATACTTCTATAAAATTCTATCAATCTAGAAAGCTTATACTTTTCTATCCCTATGTTTCACATTGTCAGATATTTCCATCAAATTTTATTCCTTTAGTAATCGCTTACTTTTTTGTCAAAAGTTTCTCGTTGAAAGTTCACCAAATCTTATCAGTACAAGACTTCTATCAAATCCCATGTTTCGGAATTTATAATCTTTTTATACTTTTATGAGTAGTATGACTTTTGTACTAGTCTGCAGAGTTTATGAAAACATACCATTCCTATATACAGTTGCATTATTGAAATGTATTAGGTATACCAATATCCTTGATTTTTGAATTATGATTGAAATGTCAACACGACATTAACTCTTACTCTCTGATAGAAAACTAATCTCAAAATAAAATAATGAAATCATAAAAGCATCACTACTAACCAAGTTCATCATACGAACAGAATGTATTAGCGGGGTACTCTAGATTATTATTATTAATGCAAAAATATTTGTTCTTCAAAAAAAAGTAATCGTTTGTTTCTTCTTTCAGAGTTGAGTTTACAGTTCGACTGTTTGCCTAATGGCGCCCCTATTCCCGGTGTTCCTCGTAACGGCTTATCTGCTTCTTCTTCTTCTGACAGACAAAATCCTTCTTCCGGTTCTCTTTCTCCTGCCAGACCTCATTCTCCAAACATGTCTTCTCCCCCTGCAGAATATCCTCTTTTTGCCAGGTCCAGGTCTGCTCCTTCCAGGTGCATCGCCCCACCTACCAAACTTCCTTCTTCTGATAGGCATGGATTTGGACTTGATCAACTAGAATTCATTCGGCTCATTCCCAATAATAATCGAAACCGGCAATTCGAACTTCGAAGATACACTTTTTCTACTGATACACCTCTTAAAGTACTTACAGCACAGAGAAGCTATGGGCCCATGCCAACTAATGAACAAATTGTATTGTCAACATTCAATGGTGACGTATTTGCAATACTGGAAAGTACTTATGTTCTTGCTGGAATATATAAACATAGTCCTCGTGTGCGACACAATGCGCGTGCTAAAATAAACATGCAAAGCGGCACGATTACCTCATTGACTCGTGATGAAATTGAGGAAACTCCAGTAGGAACCCTTCGTGCAATCTTCAATAATTTCAGAGTAAAGCATGTGAAGCACAATGATGGGTAAAATACTTTTGATAAGAAAATATTTAACGTTAAATATATATAGAAAATATAGCCTGCGCTTATTCCTACCGGTATTAATGATTACTACTCAGTCACTGATATCAGTTAAAGTACTTTTATCCTTCAATCACTTTTTATTTACAACTTTGTTCGATTATATTTTTTCCAATTTTGCTCCTGACAGATCTCTTTCTCCTGACGAGCCACATCTTCATGACAGGTCCAGATCTCCTCCCTCGAGGTGCATGGCTCCACCTACCAGGCTTCCTTCTTCTGACGGATCTGGATATGGACTTGATCAGCTTCAGTTTATTCGGCTTATACCAAAAAATAATTCGAACCAGCAATTCGAACTTAGAAAATACACTTTTTCTGCGAATGAGTCAATTTTATTACTTGAAGCACTGAATCGCTATGGGCCTGTGCCAACCCAAGAACAAATTGTATTATCAACATTTTCTGGTGACGCATTTGCAATATTGGAGAGTATTAACCATCTTGCTGGAATTTATAAATATTATTCTAGCATGGGAGGTAAACGACGGGTAAAAATAAACATGCAAAGCGGCACGATTACCTTATTGACCCCTGAAGAAAAGAAGCACACTCCAGTAGGCCGTCTTCGCCCAATCTCAAATAGTTTTAGAATAGTTTTAGAGTAGTTTTAGACTAAAAAACAATGTTTGTGATTCGAAACAATTTTAGATTGTTACTAGTAACGTGTAATAAAAAATAATTATAAAAACCTAATGTATTATGGTTTCCAAGTTTCGAATGTTTTGTCAGTGCCCAAGCAAAAATCTTTTATTTCCCCACGAAAATACTTTTTGAGGACAATTATTACATGTTTATAATTATTTACCTACAATAATTTACCTATGCTATGAGGAACCGAAAATTGCGCCCCTCTGGTACACGTGGAACACACCAGAAGTCAACCTCAAAACTTTAGGATTTGATTTCTTATAACAGAGATGTTGAAACATTTCGATTTTTAAATTCCCGGAAAAGAAATTGCATTTATCAACATAATCCTCGCATAAACTGTAAAGGACGGGCAAAAATAAACATGGAAAGCGGCACGATTACCCTATTTATAAATATTCACCCATAACCACTTTTGCATGGGGAGACCCTGAACGTAGATAAGAAAAAATTCCATTGCGGGAAAATAATTCATAAAATTAGTAGATTTCATTTCGATCTTCAATGAACTTCTTGAATAGAGGTACTAAGCTCAAGATTCTTTACAATCTGCAGGGTTGAATATGAATACTATTGATAATTACTTTAATTTAGGCATACATATTTTATCTCAAATTAACTAAATGAATTTTTAATTGGTTTAGAAAGAAGGAAAAAAAAGAATATCATAAATTCATTTCATTGTATAGTATATCAATAATTTGGCGTTCTATGGAAACATTTTTAGTTCCAAATGATTTTGTTAAAAAAATTGTAAATTTAATTTACAGAAGTGGTGTTTTCATGTTTTGTTAGCATTTAGTGACGTTTTTTATAACCCCTAGATTTTAATTTTCTATTATTAAAAACGTAAACTATTTGAAAATCTATTGTAAGAAATTTTCAATACTAGGTGTCCTGGAAATTGTTGACGTGAGTTAAATGATTTATTAAACGATTAATTCTAGTCACTAAAATATGTTTGAAAAAAATCTTGGTTTCGTTATTGCAATATTTTCATTGATGACAAGTTTTTTTACTTATCTAGAGGTCTTAAATGATCTAAAATTGAATATTGTTCAAATTTGAGAAACTTACATTCACAATTGAACAATTGATAATTTAGAAATTGTCAAATTTCAAAGGTCTAGAAACTGTTCAATATTACGAAATCAAAATTGCTTGATTTCGAACGCTATTGATTTGAAATTTTCTAAGCGCTACAAACAATTAATAATAATTTTCACATTTTTAAATGTACGGAGTAAGATAACTAAATCGGTTAAAAATTGCGACCTGCAGCTGAATTTGTTCGAAAAAATTTGTTCCTAAAACTCTGTAAAGTGGCTCGATTGTCTCTCGGGAAATGTATTCAATTATACTTTTAGGAATTGCAATATTATTGCTGAAGGTGTTGTTAAAGAGAGAAAACATTTTGTTTCTAATGAAACTGGTTTACTTTACTTTACTCTATGAAGGATAAACAAATTTTCTTCTCAGGATTGATTTATGAAGTATAAATATTGCTATCTTAGAAGTACAGGGTCGGCGTCTAAAATCTATGAGAGAATTATTAAGATGAGACAAGTTTACTCAAATAAAGCGCTACAATATCCAGTAGATAATAAATTTTTCATTGAAGCATTCATAATATCAATACTTTAACAAACTTTTTAAATCTTTTTGCAAATAAGAATTTCTCCGACGTGATCCACATTCTATCCTAATGCTTATATTTTCCAAACTCTATTTGATATAAAAAATTTGTACGTAGTTCTCATCCAGGTTTCCTTATAATTTGGAATAAATGGGACACAGTAAATACCAAGGTATCAATTTTTGATCCAAAAGAGTGCCAAATGTACAAGATAGAAGTTGCTGAAGCAACATAACTACTAATTACTATCTTAATCTTTCGTGAAGAATATAAACTTAGGTTTCCGGAATCAGAAAATTTCTTCCGGAAAACGTAATTTGTCCGAAATTTCAAAATGTTTGTTCTCAAACTGTATCCTTACTGGATGCAGAAGTTTTTTATATTATAATATCGTTGCACAACTACGCAAAGTTTCTTCTGTACTTACAGAATTCCGCTTCATTTTTATATTATATTATATGTACATAGAACATACTAAATAAAATCTTTCCATGCACGGAACAAACTGTTGTGGTAAAAGAAACTAAAATTATGACGCTTCGTACGCTATTGATGCGTCATCCAATATTTTTATTCAGATATATGTTTAGTCTCTACCACGATATTTGTGGATCATTGTCTCTTGATTCGTGCCGCATCTTTGGCTTGCTGCAAATTCTCATGATAAACTGCCGTGTTGAGGACATAGACCGAAATCGCAAAGTCGCTTAGGTGGTTTTTTTTTATTTCTTTTTTTCTTGTCAGAACCACACGCATAAAGCTACAATCTTCTCGGTCTCACAGTCACATTTTTGTAGATCATCCCGTTGTGATTATTATTGCTTCTTATCTTGTGGCTTCCACAGCTACGGTATTTGTCGCTTATCCTATTTTTTATGATGCGAGTAATTGCGCACTCTGACGTGGCCGATGCACATCACGCACTATGAATCACCAGGCCCGACGCCATTGTGCCAAACTTGGCAAATTGTGTCGAGTATAAAAGGAGTGCAGACAAGGAGTCTCATAGCCTCAGGAAGTCTTTTTTTACAAAATAGAGAATGAGTAAAGTCGTGACGAAGTTTTTTGAATGATGTGTCGTTAAAGCGAAACCGTATCTATGGATCTTACTACATACAGTTTCCTCGTAGGATCCTTGACGAATAATGTTCCTAAATATTGCTGTCAAAGCACTTAATAAATTTCTGAGGGTAATTTTTTATTAGTGTCCTCCGGATTTCATCGGAATTTTTACAGAAGGAGCTTATGATATACCAACACATCTAAAACAAAATTAACCCTCTATTCCTTCTTGCAGAGCTAAGTTCACTGTTCGAGTGTTTACCAAATGGCGCCCCTATTCCTGTAGTTCCTTGTGATAGTACATCTTCTTCTTCTGACGGACAACATTCTCCTGCCAGGTCTCTTCTTCCTGTCAGATCTCATTCTTCGATCAGGTCTTCTTCTTCTGCCAGGCCACCTTTCCGTGTCAGATCAAGATCTCCTCCTCATAGGTGCATGGCTCCACCTACTGGAGTTTCCTCTGCAGACGGAGGTGCATGTGGACTTGACCAGCTTCAATTTATTCGGCTTGTTCTTGATAAGAATCAGCAGCAGTTATTCGAATTTCAAAGATACACTTTTCATGCGGATAAACAAACTTCATTACTCGAAGGACTGAATCACTATGGGCCAAAGCAACCCAAGAACAAATTGTATTATCAACATTTGCTGGCGACGTCTTTGCAATATTGGAAAGTAGTAACTGTCTTCCTAGAATATATACATATAATACTCGTATTTGATCTGGAGTATGGACGAAAAAAAATATGCAAAGCGGCACGGTTACCCCATTGACCAAAGATGAAGTGCGGGAAAATCCAGTAGGATGCTTTCGCCCAATATACTTAACTTTAAAGTACGGCATGTAAACCAAGATCCTCTACGCCATCCATTTAATTTAAAAAAATTGTAAAACAAAAAAAAATTTTATTTGAAGTCATCGTCAAATGCTACGCTTAACGTGCAATGGCAAATAACAATAAAAACTGAATGTATTATGGTTCCCAAGGCTTCCATCTTCCGTTAATTCCCCAGACATTCTTTTATGTAATTAAATGAAAAAAAGTTCAGTTGCATTTCCATAAGTTCAAAAGTACGATACATACATTTTTTTCTGATTTTACACATGCAAATTAGAGCATTATTGCATTAGTATACTTTTAATTGAAATTAGTTTATCCTATATAAAGACGGAGGTGTAACGATATATCTCGGAAATCTTGCAATCATTCTGGTTGAAAATCTGATTGGCTTTTCATTACTTAAAGTTGTTTTATTCCAAAAATCTGAAATTTTGACAATTAAATCTACAAATAATGCCTTTGAATACAAAAATCATACAAAATATTATGCAAATTGAGAAACATTTATTTTACTTCTTTTCGCTCGAAATCAGGATTTTTAAACGAACTTTGATATAGAATCATAAAGTTTTAAAGAAGACTCAAAGCTTCTGAGAATTACAGGTTGTGTTAGTTTTTTCAATTAAATTAATATTTTTCAAGAATGTACGTCTTTCCGTTTTTAGGGTGGCCCTTTTAATTATAGTTATTAAAAGGATTTCAACGAAAATTGCGTGACAAAGATATATAAAATAATTGAGAATCGTTACTTGCGATCATAATAAGCGATACACACATTTACGTATTTCAGGATGAGCTTTTAACATCTAGGGACTCACCTGAAACAGTAAAAGAAATATAATAGTTAGTCACATTGTCATATATTAAAGACGAAGTGCACAAATAATTAAATTAGCATTTAAAATGTAGGAATTCCTTAATTCCTAACTAATGAGAAATATGTCTGTGTAACTTAAATGTATTGGAAACAATTTCACGCAGTCTATGAAATTAAAGCTATTGTCATACCAAAAATCAGATCTAAAAAAAAATAGTTTTTCTATGACTTTAAGGATTAAAATAATATCACTGATGATGAAATTTCAAATAACAAAACATTTTGTTTAATGAAACAATTTTACAACTTACAAAAAACGTTGATTTCAACAATATTTTTCTCAATTGAATGTTTTGCTACTATTGCTTCTTACAAATTTGAAAAGAATGGTTAAATTTAAATGAAAGCTTAATTTCTAACGTTGAAATTTATGATTTGTTCAGTTTTAAATCGATTCAGAATCATTAATTAATTTATATATACAGTTGATCCACGTAAAAACTTGTTCGAAAAAAATTTAATTTCAATTGCTTTTAATTGTTTATTGTTTAAATGTTGTGAAGTGTATTTTAACATTCTTTTCATAACAAATTAACATTGAAGTTTTCAATAATTAGACAGAAGTCTAATTCAAATTAAGAAAAAGTTACATTCTATTTATTTTTAAAGCCATTCGTGTTCAAATATTGCCTAATTTGAAACTTATTCATTTCAAAACTAACAGTAAACACAAGCTCACTATACGAGCGTCCACATAGCTGGACTTTTATTCTCTACTAGTGAAAAATTAATGATGTGTAAAATTGATAATAATCAATTTTTATATGCCAAGAGTTCCAAACATTTTAGAATGAAGTTGAATGATATATGAAATGAATAATCCTACTAAGTAAAATACGTTTGAGAACATTCTTATTTTCGTAATTTCAATACGTTTGTGGATGAGAAGTATCTTTGCGTGTCTGGGAATCTTATCTGCCTCCACAAATTTTTACGAATTTTTATTTGCTGATCCGAAGGAGATAAGGCCTGTCTACTAAGCGCTTATTATTCAAATGTTGTTAGTCAAATACTGTTTTATTTTAAATTGTAATATTTCTTAAATTTAATACTAAAAATTGTTCATATTTGAGAAACGTACATGTACAACTTATGGTTTAGAAATTGTTATTTTAAAATCCTAGAAATGGTCTGACATTATGAGATAAAAATAGTTTATTTTTAGAATTTAATCATTTGAAATGTTTTAAGATATAACAACAGCAGCTATCTATTTTATACCGAGCATTTTCAAATAGAACTCTGAAGGATTAACAAAACTTAAATAAGAAGTTTCTAAGATTTTTAAATCAGTTACAGCAAATTTTTTGCTTATATTTTTGTCTCATAGAAAAGGCTAGGTTTCGTTATTTGGGAAACTTGGGTATGTTCCAGGTATACTGTAAAGCTCAAAATTACTTGAGTTTGTATTCAATTTGAATCTTACATATTTTAATTTTTTTCTGTACAAATGAGCTTCTAGCTATTTATTTAAATCTTATCACTTAAGCGATAAGAATGAAGAATGAAGCCTCTAGGCTGATAACCATCAGTTTGCGATTAAGAGGCCATATAAATACAATTTAATCAAACATAAGAATATTAATTAGATACACTGCTAACCAAATTCTTTATTATCATGTAAATTAGTTTCTCGTCTGATTACAAAAAATGAGGATCGCTTATACTGTAGTCTTAACCGTGATGGTCATCCTCAATTCTATTGGTGAATATAATACTATAACATATCTAAAATTTTAAGAACTTTTGCAAACTTTCCGCAAATCACAATTTCTGCTAACTAACTAATTTCATGAAATTTTTTCTAGATCTGTGCAATTTTTTTCTCTCAACATTAGGGTGGTATCCCCCAGTAGGAAACTTATTATAGGCAAATCATTATAAGCTAATAATAATTGTCCTCAAAGAATATTATCTTGGAAATCATAATATGCATTTAAATAAAATTGTGTATGCAAATTTGTGAGGAATCCTATTTAATTCGACCAAACGAGTTTTGTAAATTAAAATCTATAAGCATATTTGATCGTTTACTTTTCTGTCAAAAGTTTCTTCTTAAAACTATCAGATCTGGTCAACACCAGATTTTTATGAAATTCTATGTTATGGAATGCCGGAAATTTCTATCAAATTCTATTCGTACAGGAATATTATACTTTTATATCAATAGTTTCGCTCTAAAATTCTATCAAATCTTATTGGCACAAGACTTATATCAAATTATATCTTCTAGAATCTTGGGTGTTTTTATAGAGCTTTATTATCCGAAAAGACTTATCCACTTCTGGAACAACTTCTCATATATTTTTTGTTTTTTGGCAGAAATATCATCAAGTATGCCGCCCAAAACAAGAGACTTTCTTGCAAATTTTGGGAAGAGTAACGAACATGCGAATAATCAAGGTAGCTATTGTTCGAATACAAATTAATAACAAATAAAAATTGATTGTAAACTGTATTAGCTTCGTACTGTGTTGGATTATCTCGAGTTGTGCAAAAACATTCGTTCTTGAAAAGAATGTAACCGTCTGTTTCTTTTTGCAGAGTTAAGTTCACAGCTCGACTCTTCGCCTGATAGCACCCCTATTCCTGGTGCTGCTTGTGACGGCCCATCTTCTTCTTATTCTAACAGACAACATTCACCTGCCAGTTCTCATCCTCCTGAAAGACTGCATATTCTGCTCCGGACTTCTTTTCCTGCCGAACCTACTCGTCGTCCAAGGTCCAGGTCTCCTCCTGCCAGGTATACAGCTCCACCTACTAGGTTTTGTTGTTCTGATGGACGTATATATGGACTCGACCAACTTCAATTTATTCGATTTATTTCCTATAAAAATCGGGACCGGCAATTCGAGCTTCGAAGATACACTTTTCCTGTGGACAAACCAATTAAAATACTTGCAGGACGAAGAACCTTTCAGCCCATGCCAACCGGAGAAAAAATTGTTTTATCAACAATCGATGGTGATGTCTTTGCAATATTGGATACTGCGTATGTTCTTGCTGGAATATATACATTCAGTCCTCGCATTCAATGTCAAGGACGAGCAAAAATCAATATGAAAAGCGGCACGGTTACATTATTGACCCAAGATGAAATCAAGGAAACTCCAGTAGGCTCGCATCTATCCATCTTACATTATTTTAAGGTAGAGCATATACATAACAGTGATGGTTAAGTTACTTTTTTAAAACGACTTATGAAGAATATTTCGAGAAATTTGTATGTGAAATTTGGCCATTGTCACTCCAGAAAATAACCTCGAAAAATTTGCTTGCAAAATTCAAATTTGTCTACCTGTGATTTTATTTTGCAAGCTATTTATGTTTGATGTAGAAATAAGTCATTTGTAAAATTATTAATAATAAATTTTTAAATACTAAGAGTTCCGAACATTTTAGTAACGGGTTTGATGAATTATGACATTTTCAATTCTTGTCAGTAAAATATGTTTGAAAAATTGTTATTTTCATAATTTTGATAATTTTATGAATGTCAATGTTCTTTGAATATCTGGAAATCTTATCTGGCTCTACAAATTTTCACACATTTTTATTCTCTGATCCGTAAGAGATATGTCTTGTCTAATAGACGCTTGTTATTCAAATATTGTTAGTTAAATACTGTTACTGATTGATAAGTAATATTTTGGACATTTTATATAAAAAATTGTTCATATTTTAGAAACGCACGTGTACAACTGATGATTTTGAAATTGTTGAATTGTAAACGCCTAGAACTAGTCTGATAATATCAAATAAAAATAGCTAATTTTGAAAATTGATTAATTTGAAGTTGTCTGAGATGTAACAACATGAGGTATCTATTTTATATGAAGCATTTTTAAATGAAACACTGAGGAATTGAAAATTTTCAAATTAGAAGTTTCTCAAATATTTAGAAAATTTTTAATCAGGTACAGAACATTTTCTGGTTATATTCTAATATCGTAGAAAAGCTTAGGTTACGTTATTTAGAAAACTTGATGATGTTACAGTTATACTATCGAATTCAGAATTACCTAATTTTGAAATTGATTTTAATTTTAGTAGCTACGAACGAAGTTATAAATTCATACAAGACAGCATTCTCAAAAAATCCACTTGAAGTTTATTTTCATGATTTTAGGCATTATGAATATAGTTTCCAGAAATTGGCTGTGGCAAGTTTGTAGATAACTTTTTTCTCGAAAAAATTAGCTTCTAGGTATTAATATAATTCTTGTCACTTGAGCGATGAAAATAAAGAATAAAGGCGATAATAATCAAATGTTCGGACAAATATCTGCTTCATTATTCCCAAAGTAGTCTCTATTGAAGTAACCAAACATTTTCCTTAGACTGAATTATGAATTATAAACATGAATATTTTAGAAGGACAAACTCGACGCCTATAACCCATAAGATGTCGATCAAGATACCATATACGTATGATATGTAATCTTATCGAACACAAAAATATTAATGAGATACACTGTTAAACAAATTCCTCGCTAGCTTATGAATCAGTTTTCACTTTAATTGCAAAAAATGAGGATTGTTTATACTCTGGTCTTGACCGTGATGGTCATCCCTAATTGTATTGGTGATTATAATACTATGAACTATCTCTCATTTTCAAAATTATTTTGGGCTCTTCTCAAATAATAATTTCTGCGTCGTAATCTGTCTTCTATTCTACCTTATTCAGTCAAGAAAATTTTTAAAAATAAAATCTATTAGCACATTTGATCGTTTTCTTTCTTATCAAAAGTTTCTAATTAAAACTCTACCAAATCTTATCCACTTAAGATCTGTATCAAATCCTATGTTTCGGAATACCGGAAATTTCTATCCAATACTATTCGTACAGAAATATCATATTTTCGCATCACCAGATTCCGACTAAAACTCTATGAAGTCTCATCTTTCCAAAACTGATATCAAATCATATCTTCTTTTCGAAAATTTATAAAAAATTCCACCCGTCGAGAAATCTTATGCAATTCTGCAACGGCTTCTCATAGAAATTCTACCGAATATTATGCACTCCAGATTTTTATCAAATACATTTTAAACATTAAAAATTCCACAATCTTGTTTGTCATTTCACAGAAATATCATCAGGTATGCCACCAAAAGTAAGGGACTTTCTGGCAAATTGTGGGAAGTGTAACGAACATACGAATAATCAAGGTGACTATAGTACAAATAAAAATTGACTGTAAACTTAGAAGTTGCCGCATAATTATAATTAATTGAGTACAACGAATATTTTTAATTTTCAAATCATTGAAACGCCAAGATGGCATCAACTGTCACCTTCTGTTGGAAGGCCAATCCCGATATAATAATGAAAAAAGCGTCACCATGAACAAAACTTATTCTGCAAACAGAATGAATAAGCCGCGTTCATTTTTATATTATCATTAGTAATTCAAAAACATTCATTCTTGAAGAGAATGTGATCGTTTGTTTCTTCTTGCAGAGTTACGTTCACAGTTGGAGTCTTCGCCTGATGGCGCCCCTATTCCTATTGCTACTCGTGGCAGCCCATCTCCTTCTTCTAACAGAAAGCATTCTCCTGCCAGTTCTCTTCCTCCTGCCAGACCTAATTTACCGAACAGGTCTTCCTTTCATGCTGAACCTCTTCGTCCTTTAAGGTCTAGGTCTCTTCGTGCCAGGTATACAGCTCCACCTATCAGGCTTTATACTTCTGATGGACGTATATATGGACTTGACCAACTTCAATTTATTCGCTTTATTTCCTATAAAAATCGGGACCGGCAATTCGAGCTTTGAAGATACACTTTTCCTGCGGATAAACCAATTAAACTACTCGCAAGGCGAAAAGTCTATCGGTCCATGCCAATTGTATTATCAACGTTTGATGGTGACGTCTTCGCAATATTGGACAGAAATAATGTTCTTGCTGGAATACATACATACAATCCTCGCATTCAATGTAAAGGGCGGGCAAAAATCAACATGGTAAGCAGCACGATTTCTCTATTGACTCGAGATGAAACTAAGGAAACACCAGTAGGACCGCGTCTCTTCATCTTGAATGAATATAAAGTAGAACATGTAAATAACACACGCGGTTAAGTTACTTTTTAAAAGAAACTATTTATGCTTACATCACATTTTTTAGTTAATTTCGTAGTTTATGCACTACCCGTCAAAAGTTTGAGTTCCCATTTACGAATTTGTCTTTTCTTTAGGTAGATATTGCAAAAATAGTGTAAATTACCATCTTTTCTCGAATTTTAGGTATTTCCAAAATAACCAACACTTTTTAATGTTCTTAAACTCAATTTGAAGCTATTTTTCACAGTATCGCAAAAGCTTATAAGCATAAATCTAGAAAACGTTCCTATCAGAGTTCAGGAACTTAAAGTTGTGACAAAACACTTTGAAAAATTTCAATATTTTTTGTGGCAAGAAAAATATTTTTGTAAATGTATGAAATATATAATCATGAAGTTTCTATAAAAGACCGTCAAATTATATATTTATCCAATTTTTATTCTGATTTGCCTACATATATTAGTCACTAACGTCGCTTTTAGTGACTTCTGTCAATCCCTTTTCAGTCGCTCTTTCAAGACAAAAGGTCACTATTGCTACCTTCTCAATAAAATTATCACTTTAGTCGCTTCTTTTCATGAAATAAAACAGAGAACCCAAGGATTTTTGCATTTTATTACATTTTTTCGATTCCTTTCAATTTACCATGAATTGTTTGCAACTCTCGTGAAATTCACTTGATTTCTAATGAATTTCATCAAATTCTCATAAATTCCCTTGATTTCTTTGTAATTGGTTCCAATTTGACTGAAATAAATGAAATATTTTGCATGTTTTGAACTTTGAAAATATGACTCAATTATACATATATTTTTGTATTTCTTTTCCTATTTGTAGAATGTTGAACAAGGTATCTGCGACCAACATGCTTGCCGTCCCGGTTCCTCTCTACTCGTTTGGGGTGGTTCAATGGACGAGTTGCCGCTCGTCGCGTAAAGACCCTAATTATGCACCTTGGCGCATAATATACTATTATGTGACGACGGTGCATTTAAAAGTTGTGTTGCAACAGCGCAGAGTATCGTAATGTTGTACATTACGATACAGCGGAGTCTAATGTGGACAGTGATCGTCCACTGTATCGTTATGTACAGCATTAGGATACTCTACGCTGTCGCATAAAAACGCGTTTATTTACCGGAGGCACATAAAATATTGTATGGTCATCGGAACTTCATATGTTTGCGAAGCACACGCAAAAATAAGTAATATTGAATCAAGAAAATATCAACACGAATACACATGATACATTATTTTCTTGATCTCAGAAAATATTTATTTTTTTTTTTTTTAAATTTAATAGTTTGAAGAAATTTGACTTTCCTCATTGAGATAGAATTCAATATGATACAATATATCAAATGTTTTGAGCTTAGGGGAAAAAGTTGCGGGCTGGCATCCTAATCGATCAAAAATTGTAGCAAATTTTTTTACCTTAGCTCAAACGATTAAGTAAGTTTATCAAAATTGGAATACGTGATTAAACCTTAACATTCCCACACAGCAGTTTTTAAATAAAAGATTGTAAAAAAAGCTTTTGAGATAAATCAGTACTAAATAGAAGACGGAAAATTTTGATTGCAAAATTTTATTAGGTTCCAAGAACATTTTTAAAACGGTATGTTAACATAATAGTCCTAAAGAATATGAAAAGGGTTGTCCAAAACACCATAATAGTATAATAAATGTCCCATTGGAATACTTGACATAGTCTGTCAATGGTGTCTATTCGATTTACGCTTCTTATCTATCAAGTGACACACATTTTAACAATCCTGTACAATATATAACCACAAACACTACTTTCATTGTTTTGAAAGGAATTTTAAATTTTTAATGCTATAAATCAACAGCGAATAACATGTATCGTGAGTCAAAATGTCTACAAAAAAATTCCTCGATCTGGCTCTTTTCGTAGAAAGCAAATCTTTTTTCATATTTGGAGGCTGACATTTCAAAAGGTCATAAACGCCATTTCTTCAGAACTGAGATTACTGCCTTCTTTTAATTCGAAATTGGATTTAGTAGAACGTATATTGTCTCTTCTGAAAAATTATCAAAACACCGTTCATAAAATTTTCGAACGGCAGCTTTCAATTATTGCAACATTTTTTTATAATATATATGCAATATTTATGTAGTTTTTGGAACAAGATTGAACCTAAGAGAAATCCACCTCATTTACTTATATTTCCTTCAGATAAAACCACAATTCTTTGCCCCAAAGACAGATAAAATATTATGTGATTTAAGTACGATTGTTTGTCCATTTTCTTATGAAACTGTGCAATCACAGAATGAAACTGCTTGATGACGAAGAAAAATATAACTCGAATTCACAGTGAAACTTCTGGCTTTTGGTGCTATAAAATTCAAGAACATTCTGGATTTAGGTATACTTAACATCAACATTTTTCAAAACAAATCTCTTATTTCTTTCGACAAACAACAACGTTCGTTCGCTTAGTTTATATCTCACTGTCCGAAGTAAAAATTAATTTGTAACAATAATCTCATTCATTTTGTTTAGATCAAACCATTTATTTGTATTGAAGTAATGTTTTATGGGACGTGCAAAATGTGTTCTACCTATGTTTTGAAATTTCATGAACTCCAAATTTCAAAAATCGATCAACTTTACAAATTCGTCAAGTTCGTTATAGTAATATTTTCATACATTCATCTCTAGAAAGTGGACAAGCTTTTAAGTCTTTACACTCAACGGGATTACTGAAAGTAGAAATTCAAAACAACAATATTTTAAATACAAAACTCTCGAAAACTAAAATCTGAAACTGCAAAATTCGTATATATAATTTTTAAGTTGAATACATACAGACTTTTTACAGTTCGAATGACTTCAAACATCAAATTCAATAAGAGCTCCTGAATAGTTGGACAGGCATTCGGAAGAATTTGCTTCAGTAGGACAAAATAGTTAATGCTAGACCCTCTGAAAGGATAAAAAATGTATTTAACAAAATTGATTCAAGATATTACTTTTCGTTGTAGAAGTTACCTGAATTGATTTCTGTTACCCTTAGGTAGGGGAGAGTAGGGTCTAAAGTAACACGGTTCAAGAATGACAACGCCGCCCTCTCCTCACCTATACACTTTACCGACTGAACATTTATGTAGTTCGAACCTGAACATGCATTCGTACTTTGGAGGTTTAATTTTTAATACATGTATTCAGATTTAACATAGCCTTTGTTGTTTCTGTAAAATTTTACACCAAATTCAAACCATGTGGTCGGGTTCCATTGTAAAAATCTCGGGGTCCAAAGTAACTTTTACTTTGGACCCCATGGAGTTTCTAATGCCAATTTAAGTGCTTAATCTTTCCAGAATGCCTAGAAACAAACCTAGGAAAACCACTGGAGGCCTTGCTGACCAACTGCAGTATGAAGATGCTGCTCAGGATCATTTAAAGAATAAGCTGAGTATAAGAGCATCGACGAAAAGATATAATTTATGTCATGTTAGTCTATGCAGGAGTGTGAAAAAACGTAAGGCTCAGATAGCCGGGTTGACTCCTCAGGCTACCGTTTTCCTACATATCAATCTATAGCTCAGCCTACACCTGAACCGATAGTTCAATTCACAGCTCAGCCGACAACTCAACCTATAGCTGAGACTTTTTCTCTGCAAAAATTTAAGGCTGATGAAGAAAGGAGCCGAAGGAGATTCGTAAGTTGGCATTCGAATTGTCCGTAAAACATAATACACAGCTGCCTTTGTCTTGATCCCAGAAAAGAATAGCTCGTGCTATCTGGTTAACTGAACTCATAAAGCGGCACCCGAATCTATCTATTAGATCACTACAATTCACAAGTCTTTTTCGTGCAACCAGTTTTAATCAGATACATTTTCAATAATTTTTATGATAATTTAAAAACATTCATGGACAGGTATAAGTTTGTGCCTAGAGATATTTGTAATATGGATGAAACAGGCGTGACAACAGTACAAGAACCATCTAAAATTGCTGCCCAGAAGGGGATTAAGGAAGTCGGTGCAATTACATCAGCAGAACGAGGAACTCTTGTAACCGTAGCTAAATCAATAAATGCCGAAGGATGTAGCACACCCCTGTTCTTCGTTTTTATTCGGAAAAAGTACGATGACCATTTCATTTGCGATGGCCCCATATGCAGTGCAGGTGCCGGAAATACAAGCAAGTGGATGCAAAGTAACGAATTCCTTTTTCTCTTACATCATTTCAAAGAAAGCCCTAAACTGACTCCAGCTAAAAAGTGCTTGCTATTGGTAGACCATCACGAATTGCATATATCTTTGGAATGTCTGGAGTTTTACAAAAAGAATGGAATTGTGTTATTATCTTTCCCACCACATTGTACGCACAACTTTCAGCCCTTGGACAGGGCTGTCTACGAGCTCTTTAAGCGAATCATAATCGTTGCAACAGGTAACTGGATGCGAAACATTCCCGGCAAAACCATGACGATCTATAATCTTCTGAGCATTGTAAAAGAAGCTTTCCCGCATTCAATCACTCCCGCGAATATAATCGCAGTGTTTCGGTGCACCGGAGTTCAACCTTCTAATAGAAACCTCTTTACTTCCGTTAAATTTGCTCCGTCTGCAGTTACTAACCGACCAGCTTCTAAACTTAATTAGGAAAATGAATCAGGAATGTCTGTTGTGCCTGCTATACCGGAGCAGTCTGAGAGAACCAAAGGAAGTAATTCAGCAGATGTCACGAATTCCGCGAATGACCAAGAGCCTGATTTATCTAAAATGGAGACACTGAAATAATGCATAATCTGAACCATTTTAGTTCGCTTCCATTCTTCAGTTTGGAGTTAGTAAATTACATAAAACGAAAACAGACTGTTCATCAAATCATATTGAAGCGACTAATAAAGGATTCCGAATTAAAAGGAATATCCACTTCTTAATGTGTTGCATTAAAACTATCCATTTATGAATATATATATATATTACAAACTTTTTTAGAAAAACATATTATATTTAGATAAATGTTATTATTATATGGTTAGGTGGTTAGGTTTTCCATTCTTTGATGTTGATAGGTTGTAGAAATTGGATTTTTCTTCAATTCTTTTGTAGAAACCTTTGCAGTTGTTCATGATTAATCTAAGCATTTTTTTTCTAAAAAATGCTTTCAACAATATAGAAAACTCAACAACATTTTTGAGGCCAAAAAATCTACAACAAGAAATTAAAGATAAATCTGCAGAAATAAAAAATGTAGATTACCATCTTGCTTTCTACCTTTCTTCCCTTTTTTTACAGAATTTTCCTTAAAACTAACCTTTAACAACTAGCATCCATCCATACCTTATCACTAAGATCGCACGCTCTCATCGCCTTGCCTTCCTCGCTTCACCTCGCTCGCATGTCCCTACTCTCTCATCCCTACTCTCTTATTCATGCATCAATACCTCCATACTTATTCCACTCCTTTCCACCTCTACGCACTCCTCCAACCGCTGCTCCACTCTTGCATCCTCCCTACCACACAGTTCACACATCCTCTTTTCCCTAGAGAGCCAGAACCTATTGAAATCCTTCATGCACACACATCTAATCCTCGCTATAAGCTCCTGAGTTCCTTTCTCTTCTTTCTCACACAAATATTGCACGCTCGCCCTTGGCATCTTCCACACATAGTTCCCGTTAAACCTTGACTCTCTGATTCTCTCTTCCCCTGCTGTCTTCTCTCTCCACGCCGGTTTTCCTAACCAACGCATATACCTCCCTTCCTTGCTCGTGCATCCTTCTCAATACATCCATCTGCAGTCCATTTGTTCTAAAATACCTTTCTCTTTCAGCCTCCATCCTCCCACCCCCTCTTTTGTTCTCCTTTTCCCACCAACACTTTCTAACCAGTTTATTTTCCACTTCCTCCAAAAATTTCTCCTTATATTTACACGCCCAACTCCCCGCTAGAATCACTACACTCGTTCTCCCCGTCTCCCTCCTGACAATATAATTAGGCGTGTTCTTAGCCAACCTCAATGTCCACTTTACAAACCTCTCCTGGGTCCTATTTACCTCTTTACTTTCCTTCCACCCCCACACCTCTACTCGATACAATGGCACACTCAGCACTAGTGAGTCAAACAATTTCATTCTCCTTCCAAAATCATCTGCGAAAAACTTCTTTCCCAACCCCCACACCTGCCTCATCACCACATTTTCCCTCCTCACTCTCTCTTTTATGTGACCATCCGCTCCACCATTCTTCCGAAACACAAAGCCGAGGAACACAAACTCTTTCACCTTTTGCACCGCCTCTCCCTTCCACTTCTTTTTCTGAACACCATAACCTTGAACTTTCCCGCATTCAGCTCTAACTTATTCTTATCCAGGTATCTTCTTAACCTCTTCATCATCTCCTATTTTGCCTCCTCGCTTCTTGCCAGCAAGACTATGTCATCTGCATACGCTAGTGACCAAATTCTAACCCCTCATATCCTGACTCCTCCTACCACTTCGGCCTCCAGCTTACTTTCCATATCCGCAATTAAAATAACAAAAAGCATTGGGCTAAGCGGACACCCTTACCTGAACCCCCTACCCATCCAGAATCCCTCCGAGATCCCCTCCCCTCCTCTTACCTTATCTTTGGTCTCTTCATATATCTTCCTTACCCTCTCGATCAGGCCTCTCTCCACTCCCCTATCCTCCATCACCTCCCACAACCTTCCCCTATCCACGGATGGAAACGCGCCTTTGAGATCCACGGAAAACCCATGAACTCTCGACCCCTCCTTCGCTAATTCTCTATCCACCACGTGCTGCAGAACGTAGATATTGTCGATAGTACTCCTTCCCGCCCTAAAGCTCGCCTGCGTCTCCGGCTATATTCCTTCACCCTCGAAATCATTCCGCAGCCTCTCCGCCAACACCATCGCGTATACTTCATACGATGTATTCATTAGCGTAATCCCTCTACAATTTTCCTGTCTATCCCTGTCTACTTTCTTATACAGTAGCAATATTTACCCTTTCCTTCACCCTTCTGGGAATCCCTACCCCTCCATACTTTCTTCACTACCTCCTTCAGCCTCTCCCTAAGCTCTTGTGTACTAAACAGCCATGCTTCGTTCTCTGCCCCATTCAGCCCTGCTGCTTTTGACCTGCTTAACTTCCTTATCTGTTTCTCTATCTCTGCATCATCCAACTCCTCCATCTCTGCTTCCCACGTTCTTCTACTCCCACAATCCTTCTTCCTTGAATCTGAGCCCTGAAATGATTCTTTTAAAAACTCCCTCTACTCCTCACTCCCTATCTTCTCGATTATCCCCACTCAACGCTTTCTGAACCTATTTATTATCTTCCGGACATCCCCCTCTGTCTTAGAATTTCCTAACTCCTCTTCCATATCTTTCTCCTTTTTCTGTTCTCTCTTCTTACACATCAATCTAAACCCTGTTTCCACCTTTTGTACTTCCTGTTCACCTTCCTTTTTATCTTTTGACATTCCCTATCCCACCACGACTTCACCATTCCTTTCTTCTTCTTTTTGAATACCTTCTTTTGCACGCAAACTTTCACTTTCTCTTTTAAATCCTCCCATATCTCAACCAGCGACCCATCAAAACATAATTTCCCTAACTGCTCCTCATACATCTCTATCGGATCCCTCGTCCAGCTGACCCTCTCCCCGTCGACCCTTCTTCTCCAATTTGCCTTCTGCCGCTCTCACTCCTCATCCACAACCCTAGTGGCTGATGGTCTGATTCTGCCCTCCCTTCTACTGCGAATCTTTCCGTCTCCTCCCACCCTTGCACATCTATGACTACATACTCTATCACCGATATCCCCACCTTACTTACATATGTGTATTCTCCCTCTTCGTCCCCAGTTGCCATACCATTCGCCAACACCCAGCATCTATTCTCCATCCAGTCCCTTAGAATCTTCCCCTTCTTATTTATTATCGTATTCTTGGATTTCCTTTCGAAGATCTTTCCTTCCCTGTAAAGGCCCCCTTCCCTCCCCTATACACTTGAGCAACATTTTTTTCGATCTTTTTTCAAACAAATGAGGATATTATTCTAACTATTTCCGATAAAAGTAACAAAAACATAATAGTGAATAAACAAGGCTACATGACGAAAGCTTTGCAACTTTCAGAAGATAATTCCACTTATAAAAAATTAAATTATGATCCTCCAAAAAAAGTAGAAGCTGCGCTTACACCCTTTCCTGACAGATCTTAATAATAGGATATTCATCAATTTACACCAATAAACTAGAAAACTGATAAGCCGCCAGTCTCATGCATGTTCTTTAATAAATGAAGGGTGGCAATCCAAAAGGGGGTAAGGGACATTTTGGCAACTTTACAGGAGAGCGAAAAAACACTCTGCAAAATCAAAGTCACCATTTAATGATGAAACAAAAGTTCACTCTCGAGCTGAAGTATGACTGGTTTGAGGCCAAAAAAGTTTGATTCACAGGTTTTGAAAATCGGTTTGCGGTAGCGTTTAAAAGTAAAATTTTTTATTTTTTACAAAAATAAAAATACGCTTTTGAGATATGGGGATGCTGAATGAGAATAAAAAATTTTTGGCCCACAAAAGTTATTCAGTTATGAGGAAATGAAATTGTTGCGCGATATGTCGCGGTGTAACAGACTGTTTTTCTCTTTTCCTCTCAAAAGTAATTAAATGTGATTATATTTATATTAAATTTGACATGACTTGAAATAATTTTGTTTGGTGAATGAAAACCAAACCAGTTAGATTACAAAAACTTCGTATTTTTTGAATGGAAAAAGAAAATTTCAAAAGTTTTCAATTTGTAGGTTAGAATAGCACTGGTATTTTGATTTAAGAAGTGATTTTTGTTTATTTTAATTATTAAGAAACGCTTAAGAAGAGCAGTATTACTTGTAGAAGGTCAGAAAATTACAAAAATGGAAAGAATACAATATTTTTCCTGTGCATGGGGGTCAAGTACAGCATTTCCCTTGACTCCCTGTAGCATACCAACTTTTTATTACTATACAAAAAAATGCTCATTTGAGCAAATCCTTTTAACAGGATGTGTAATTGATTGTTATATATTTTTTGGGCCAATAAATTCATTTTTGTGAAAATTTCCTTTACCCCCTTTTGGACTGCCACACTTCAAATATAGACGCATAACATAATATTTTGAGTGTATTGAGACAAATATGAAAGTGTCGCGTTTCACCCAGGTTAGGAGAATAATTTTCACGTCATCTACTGTGCCGCACTCGAGTGAGCAAAATTCGGTAGAAAATAGATTCGGTAACAGAAAACACCAATAAAACATGGTTCCTGCTTATGAATCTCCTTTGAAATAGATTATACTATTGTGAACAAACTAGAACTTATTTTAGACCACTTAGCAAAAAGAAATTGACAGCTGGGAATAGCCATTTTTCTCTAATTTAATAATGTTAAACGATGGTAGATAGAGCTCGCGTCGTAATTCTAGTTACTTTTCAAATAAAAATGAAGCAATTATGAGGCGAAAGATTATCAAAAGAGGGTTAAAAATATGAAATTATCTTCGATTCGTGTGACCTTTATCCGGCAAGGTTGATTATTGTTGCAGCGAATCTTTCCTGTGGAATCGATGTAAAATTTATCTTTTGTTTTTCCTGTGAGTTGATTCATGTTGATTCATTCAGCACTGATTTATCTCGAAAGAATGTTGTGTTTCTTTTTAATTAAAAATTTAATTTTCAAGAAGTGCACATAAATTTTTCTCCACTTATTACAAAATCATTGATTTGGATGTTGCTTTTAGAATTAGTGATAAATGATTATAGTGACTATGGCTAATGATTTTATGACTAAAAATTGGTAGAAAACCATGCCTCATACGTATTCCAAGAAACAGAAAACAAAGCTAATGATTTTTTTATGAAAATGCATATGAAAATGGTGGAAAATAGTAAAAAGTAGTATTTCAGTCACTTCGAACTTCATATATATCCTGTGAAACATGTGAACATTACTGTCATCATGGAATTCCACGCATAAATTACTGGGCAAATATTGAATAATATATGTAAGATTTTTTTTCTCCGACAGGGAGGATATTATCTATCACCCCACTTACCAAATTTTTTTTTATGATGAAACCGCAATTCGTTGTTTCACTACTTGTAAAACTTCTGGCTTCAGGGTCTCTAAAATTAAGGAAAATTCTAAATTTATGTATATGTACCTTGATATAATCTATAACATACATATTTGTCAGAATTGGAAACGATGTTTGCACAATTTATATAAAAATGAAGCATCTGTGATGTGTATGAGAAAAATAGTGTGTTATCTTTAAAACAATAAATCAAGCGAAACCTGTTTATTGCATTTTTGTAAGAACTTTATTTATTAGAAAAAAAAATTATATTTAATAAATTTGAATGAAAAAGTATCAAGAATATCATTAAAATTAGGAAGAAAAGAATAAAGTATTATTTTTAAGATTTATATCTTTATTTGACGTATCAACTCACGAGTTGAAATATACATCAAGATTACACACACCAATATCTACGCTGCGAATGAACATTACTTTTATTTCGCGTCGAGGCATCGTTTTGTCGTTTTTAGATTTTGGAAGCGATCCACGCAATTTGGGTGGGTGTAAACTTTCCTACTTCCGCAAGCATATCCAATGTGAAATCGTTCTTTGGCATGACACCATTGCATGAAGCCAAAGCAACATCGTGAATCCCACCGCGTTTTTCATTCAAGCGTTTGTAATCTGCATTTGGTTGTATATTTGTTATCTTGTGACGAATGGTTCCTCCACTTGGCTCAGGGAATTCAACATGATATTGCACTCCGTCTTTAAAAATGCTAGCTTTTGCTGCGATGACAAAAGGATGTACTACAATGCCAATGCCGACCTCGACGGTACCTCTCATAACCTGGACCCGATTGGGAACGCGTTTAGAGTAGACTTGATTAAATATCATGAGAGCGGTCGGCGGATGTTCGTCCTGCTGTCCAGATAGAAAAGACGCACGCTTTTGACGAAGAAGAAAAGCTGATAATGCATCTGCAAGAAGAATACAAATTATTCCATTAGCTTCACGCATTATATTATTTACTTCAATACCTTATCAATTTTCTTAGTCTTAATATTCTGATATTTGGTTGTAATCTTTGCAATGCAAAAAACCAAATTTTCTCTACGCACACTTGCAAACACCTCGATTGGCTGCCGCCTATAGACATCGAAAATGGTCGACTCCGCATCGTGCGCAAAGACGATGAGCAAAATCCACCAAACCGATTAGCAAAATGCTTTCACTGGTGAGCAAAATGCACAGCTTCGGCTCACCTTAAAGTTCAACTTGGGGCTTCACACTCGCAGTGCATGAGCTGGAGAAAAACGGCTGATCATTTCGACGCACGACGTTTCATCACTGTCTCACGGGGATTCCCATGAATGCCAGTGGTGCGAGTCAGCTATGGTCAGTCATAGCACAACACGAGCGAAGATGACCAATGGTCATTTCAGCAGAATGAACTTGTTTTTTAAAAAACAAGGCGAAATAATTTCGCTGACGGGAATAATTTCAACTTCATCAATATAATATAAATAGCCGGTGATTATTCAAGAAGGTTTGAGTCTTTTGATGGGACCATTTTTTACCATTTTTAGGGCATTCATTGCTATGGGATATAATCATTTTTTAGTCTAATTATCTCGCCATCGCCAAAGCCTATAATGTTTAACTTTCTTAAATACGCTTGGTTCTCTTCATTTAAGGCCACGCGGATTTTATCATTTCTCTAAGCATTCCCAGTCATTCTTCCTACAACTGATGAATTGTAATTATATAAATTTATTGAAATTATACACTTTTCAAGGTAGCTGAGAATAAAAATTAATGCAAATTAAAGAACAAATATTAAAGTTATCATGAAAAGTAAAATTTTTACTTTCTTTTACAATATCTGAATAAGCAGTCCCAGACCAAGGTACAGAAACAAATATTAAATTTCATAGGAAACCCCGAGTATCAATGAGAGAAAAACTATTACAACATTCCTACTCAAAACTCAATAATGTCATCCATGTCTGATCCCCAATCTGTATTTACATAACCAAGCATTTTTCTTACTCTTTTGATAAATTAAACCTTGTTTAGTACTTCCTCGAAGGCATCTTAAAACTCTTTTAGCTGCACACCAATATTCTTTTTCTTGATTTTGATTGGACAGACTCAAGACACTGATTGTTCAAGCTGGGTCAGAATAGGTTGCAACAGTTAAAGATAAAGCGATTCAATTATTGTTTGATAAAGAAATCAACTTGTCTTTTCTGCTACTTCATTAGCTTTTGGTGCCACCTTCTTTGAAAGTTTTGCTTTATTTTCTAATGAAGAAAAAAGTAGTTTTGAGTCTTCCATTTTAAACTAATCCAAACTATCTTTAATCTAATTTTGTTGCGACATTACTACAGATTTTGTAATTGGACCTTGTCGAACGTCGATGCCCAGGCAGTAGTGAAAGAATCCCAAATGTTTTATTTTAAAATCCTGTCCGAAAGAATTTTTAATTCGAGTGAATTCTGCTTTTTGGTTTGTTGCGACAATCAAATCATCAACATAAACTACAATTATGAGGATAATTTCTTTGCCCCTTTTTACATAAAAGCAATTTTCTACATTGAAAGGTTTAAGCTCAAATTATAGAAGTGGTATATCTGGTTTTTTTGTACTATTGCCTTCCAAACTGCTTTAAATCATACAGCGGCTTGTTTAGTGAAGATACTCTATTTTCATTACGTGGTTGATGAAACCTTCTGTTTTTTCGATATTATATATCTTCTCCCAAATCTCTATTTGCGCCATTCTTCGCCAAAGTGTGAAATTTTACCCCCTGGCATACGTGTAAGCCCCTGTTTATCGAAAAGATCGACTAACCTCAATAATTGACCAATAGAAATGCTTCCTGTATTGATACTTTCTAAAGGTATTACTAAAGATTTCAAAAGGTATCAGAATATTTCAAAGATTTTTAAATAAAAAGGATTTGGAACATTTTACAAAAGATTTCACGGATTTCAAAGATTTAAAAAAGGCATGTACATCAGATTTTAAATATTTCACAGCAATTTCACAAAACTTTTAAAACTTTTAAAAGATTTAAAGGATTTCAAAGATTTGAAAAAGGGCACAGTTCACCTGATTTCAAAGATTTTAAAACATTTCGTCGACTTGGAGCGATCTCAAAAGGTTTCAAAACATTTTAGAAGATTTGAAAAGATTTCACTAAGATTGCAAAAATTCAATGATTTCAACAAATAAGAAATATTTCACAAATTTCGAAGATTTTCAAAGATTTTAAAACTTTCAAAAGATTCCAAAGGTTTTAGAAATTTCAAAAAGGTTATATTAAACCAGATTTTTAAGATTTTAAAAGATTGACAACAGATTAAAAATATTTTATTGATTTCAAATTAATACAACAAATTTCAAAGAGATTTCACAAATATTTCAAAGATTTCAAAAAGGGTACATTACACTAGATTGTGAAGATTTCAAGACATTTCAAAAATTTTAAACGATTTCAAATATTTCAATGCTTTAAAAAGAATACGAAAGATTTCACAAATATTTAAAAGCTGTTTGATTATTTCAAAAGGTTTCAACAAATTTGAGAAGATTTCAAAAGATTTCAATGATTCTAAACGAACACAACAGATTTCACAAAAAAAAAAGATTAAGGGAAACTTTCACAAATACTTCACATATTTTATAGAAAATTTACAAATATTTTGAAGATTTCACACATATTTCAATGAATTCAAGGATTTTAAATATCCTTTTACACGAATTTAAAAAGATTCCAAAAGATTTTAGAGAAATTTTAAGATTTCACATAGATTTTAAGTAATTCAAGAGCTTTCAGCGAATTTACAAAGATTTCGAAGATTTCACGAAGATTTCAAAGATTTCAAAGATATTAAAGACGGCTTATGTTTGAAAAAAATTGGAATTGGTTTATTTATGATTTTGCTTTCTTTAAAAATTTTTGGCCAATACAAATGAAATGGCTCATTTTTACATCTGTAACAAACCGGTTGATTTTTTCTGTATCCAGGTCCAACATAAAATGCTGCTTATTGTTAGGAATTTTCCATATCTATGGCTTTTCCAGCATGAGCCTCATCGAATAACTTCATTTTACATTCCTCTAGTACTGGAAATTCCATCTCTAGCTTCAATTGCACAACGAAAATTTTCGTAAATGCTAGGGTTACTATACAATAACAAAATATAAAGTAAAGCATCAGCTTCTTCAATACACATTTTGTTTTGTAAATCAACAGTATTGAAAAACTTATTACAGTAATCGATCATTGAATCACCATCAGAAATGTTTGTAAAAACTAATTGTTCTAAAAAGAGTAGCTTTTCTGGCAGAACCTTCAGATGCTTCCCTTTCCCAATTCAGGAACAAACGAAACACCAAAAATTTCTCACGTCCAAATGCATTCATTTTTTCCTTTTGCCATAAGAAAAATATTGAAAATAAATTATCTGCCTCCAAACAAAAACTTCCTTCCTTACAATTCAATTAAAGGTGAGGTTTTGTAGACAAAATTTCCACTATTCATGCCACTATATATTCGTACGGCCAACTGTTAAAAATGAAAAAGATCGCTCTCTCGATCAAGAAAAAATATTGAAACAAATTAAACTTTGCAAACTCGAAATAATTTCAAAGTAAACTAATTTATAACGGAATGACTTCATGTGTTATTAAATGTATAATACTTAAGATGATTGGAAAGTGTTTTCTACTAGAAACTTAAAAATTTATAGTATTAACAGAGCTATAAATTAAAAAAACAGATGTTACTTGATAAATAATGCACCACACATTCGCAATTATTCGATACTTGAATTAAACACTTTTTCAAGTTTCAAATTGAAATTTTTTGTTAATGCAATGGCCTAAAACAATTTTTGTCAACCTGGAAAAGACCAAAAATTTGTTTTTGTTTTTAGAAGCCACCGTGAAATATTTATATTGACAATTTTACTACCAAGAAGAAACTTCTGGTGCACGCAGCACGCTCATCATAATTGCTATCATTTTAAATAAACTTTGATTCGTAAAACAACAATAAACTATCTTTATTTCACATTTCTTATTTTGTAAAGGTTTTAAAGTTACACAAAACCTCTGCCAAACCTCTTTCCGACGATTGTTAGGTATAACTCATTTCCACAAAAAATTTAAAACGCACGTAAACAAAAAAAGATTTTTCCTCATACCAAAAATAGTTTCAAAAACCAAGATTCTATCATATTTTATTTAATAAATCAGTTTAAATCAATTAAAATTTTTTTAAACACCAGATATTGTCTTAAAGCTGCTTCACGCTTCTTATCTATTTCGTCACACTTACGTGAACATTACTATACAAAATTTTACTACGTAATTAATTTTCAATCTATTGAAAGGAATTCTAATTTTGAACGCTGCAAGTAAACAGCAAAAAGCGTATATCGTTGGTGAAAATTTCTACACGAAAATTTCCTTATCTACCTTTTTTCGTATAAAAAAAAAATGTTTTTCAGTATTTGAATACCAATGTTCCAAAAGGTCCTAAACGCCCTTTTTGAAGAAATGGGATTATTGCCCTTTTTAATTTAGAGTTTGATTTATTAGAAATTCCGAAAGAATTTCATCTCACTTACCTATGTTTTCTTCAGATAAAACGACAATTCCTTGTCCCAAAAGTACACAAAGTATTAAGAGATTCGTGTGCGAGTGTTTGCTCATTTTCGTAGAAAGCTGTGCGATAACAGACTGGGACTGATTGATGGTGAAGATAAATATGCCTCGAATTTATAGTAAAACTTTGTGCTTCCAAGGCCTATAAAATCCGAGAACATTCTGAATAGGTATACTGCAATGTAATATATAGAATACAGATATTTCAACATTATAAAAGATGTTTGCACAAGAACCAGAACCTTGAAATATACGTAACATATTCGAAAAGAAGAATCAGGTCTTTTATCAACGAATCTTGTTGAACAAATATTTTTTTGGGATACTGAGTCGGAGAATAAAATCTTTCATGACTGAAAATACTAACAAAATCCAATTTTTTCGCAATAATGCTGTTTTTTTTGGTCGAACCAATTTAAAATTTGTATACAAATAATTTTCACAAATAAGGGAGAAAGAGGAAAAAGTGGCTTCTTGAATTTCGAAGAAGCTTGTAGCGGTCGACTAAAAAATATCAATAATTTGTTATTAGAGTTGAAAGGTTCCAAAAATGATAACGTTTTGTATTTTTACTACCTATACTTTACTCTATTGATGTTTCCCCAAAAACTAATAGAATTAGTAAATTCACTCTCAATGACTGGAAATTTTCATTAGAGATTAATTCAGTTTATTTCTTTAATTGGCAAAAACAAATAAGTGGCTAAAACGGACATCTGCTTTATTTCAGATAATTGAATGAATTCTTTATACTTAATTCATCAGTAAATTCTGTAAAATGAACAATTATTTGCCAATGTCAAAACTAAATGACAACAGTCGTGATTGCTACGCGGGGTTTGGCGCACTGCAGTTGCATGGACCGTCTTAAAATATACATGATTTGCTTCAAAGGCGAATATAATAATTTATGGAATCTTGTGTTCAGTTCATCGCCAAAGCTGCAATATTTGTTCCTAAAAATTTGTAAAATTCATAATAACGAAAGCAAATCCTACTCTTCAAATTTGGACTAATAACACGCATGAATGTTACATGATTGCTGAATTACCATAACAAATATTTAATCGCGGAATGGAAATTTCTGTGAAACTAAAAATAATAGATTCGTCGTTTGCGTTATTTTATATCAGTAATTACGTAATATTTATTCATATTCCTGTTCAAGATTTAAAGAGTACTCGAATTTGTTCTTGATTTCATAAAGTTTAGAATTTTATATGTACCATTTTCTTAAAAAAACATGAACATGGGTGGACTCAACGCCACAATTTTCAAACATTTTCAAACGGTCAATGCAAATGTACCAAAATTTTTCGTCATTCTCAGGATTCGAAGATTCCATAATTTGAAAAATACGATCCATTGCCAATAAAGCGTTCACTGAGTCATGCTCCTTATCATGGGAAATTACTGAAAAACTTTTTGTTTCTGCACCTCGATAGAAAACTGAAGTAAATATCGATATCTGATCATTTATTTAATGATTATCTCCAATGGCATATTTTACCATCAACTTCCAGTTCTCAGCAAAGTCACACTACATTGCTGAATGATTTAAATTACTCTTAGAGCGATCTTTCTGCTCTTTGATTTATTTTCTTTGAATATTTTTCACATATATGTGAACATTCGCGTTTTCTATCCAGGTTGCTAACTCTTTGACAAAACTCTCAACAGAATTTGTTCTCTTTTCTGAGTCACCTTTGTTCCAGATCGCGAAAACAACATCGTCTAAACCAGTTTCCTTTAACAATCGTACATATTGAGACGTAATGCCTCTAGCTCCTGGACATGTTGTGCAAACTCCAAGCTGACAATGTTCGGTTACACGACAACACATTACTTTAGGCAAAATTTCTCCCCGAATATCTATCATAATCACTCCATGCCTTCTCTGGTTTTTTAATCCAATAAATAAAAGCTCAAAATAGGCGCGATAAATGCAAAGACATTCCTCTTTCAAAGGGTCAATTTGAACTCATTTTGGTCGCATCTTTCCAATTCTTACGTTCGGATTTTTTTCTCGAAGCAGGTGAAATTTTCACTAACACTTAGCCTTAAATACCTTTTCACTTTTTTGATTCATTCACCATTTTCCTTAGCTGAAATTACGTCGTTCTTATTTGGGATTTGTCTAGTACAATCTACGTGATCACTTAAATAATGTTTAATGCTAAATTTCACTTGTACATCACTCACAGGATATCAATTGTATGGGTCAGAAGTGTACTATATTCCATTTTCAATTGAAAATTTCCTGGATTGGTCTATCATATATTTGGTTACTTCAGGACCTCAGTTTTTCAAAGCTTTTTGAAAATTAGATACCCATTCGTCGCAAGGAGAGCACTTTTATTTTGGCAATGATACATTATAAGCTTTTGAAAGCTTACTGGTCATCGATTCCGTAAATGCATCCATCAGCTGTTTTATTTTTTCCAGCACAGTTTGCTCAGGACCTTTCTTTGATACTTTATGGATTTCGATAGGGCGAAGCATTTAATTTCCTGTCTGAAATTTCATCATTTATTTCCTCAATCTGAAAAATCGGTTGAAATTTTTCGTCTTCATACTCTAACTATTGATTATCACGTACACTAACATCATCCAAAATTGGTTCTTCGTCATCGGAAATTGCCGGATTTGAAGACACTCGAAGTTTACCAACAATTCGGCGGTAACAATTTTTACAAACACTGTCGCTTCAAATGATTATTTTTTTTGGGAAAAAAGGTTCTAATAAAAAAGCCAACTCATGAACCTGTACAAATGGGTCACTAGAATTGCTGTATATCACTTTCTTGTGAACAGTTTTGAAGTCAGGACATTTTTTTCGCCTACTCGAATAAATTGATTTTAAATTATTGGCCATTTTGTCTTGGCAAATGAAATACAACTGAAGAAAACAAACTATATCGAACACTATAATTATTCAATACGATTTTTTTGACTCCAGATATTGGCAAAGACCAAATGACACTAAATAAAATATTTTTCTTTCCGGACTTCAGGTTTTTCTGATAGTGCATTCAATTATTTTTATATTGACAAAATTAATAATAATATATTTTTCTATAAGAAGGAATAGTTTAGTGAGGACAGAAGCCACAGGATATTTTCATCATAGTACAATAAATCTAAAAAAAATAATTAATAAAATCAAAGGTGGCCTTTTTGAGAAAATTAACTTTTTAATTTTTTCGAAAAATGTACGCCATGCAGCTCCTGCAAAAAAATTAAATTATGTCAATTGGTTCCAAAAAAATAAGTCCTTACTGATTTTCTGGCAATCAGGGAGAAATTCACTTTTAATCAGTAATATATCACTCATTAAAAGTGAAATTTTCACTGATTGAAAGTGAAACTTTCACTGACTAAAAGTGAAAATTTCACTGAAGTAATACTAGTGACCCACTTCTGGCTATTTCAACAAGTGAATCTCACTTAATCAGTTTAAGAGAGTACTGTGCATGCGATTCAAAATTACAATGATTGAATACTAAAATCAATGTTAGTTCAGTGCTCTGCAGATATAACAGGGAATATCGATGAAAGTGTATACTATTCATTCCACTTTCCTTA
Source organism: Andricus grossulariae (assembly GCA_011634705.1). NCBI lineage: Eukaryota > Metazoa > Arthropoda > Insecta > Hymenoptera > Cynipidae > Andricus > Andricus grossulariae. The sequence continues at coordinate 42,058,745 of JAABKJ010000755.1, read as the reverse complement.
TTATTGATTGATAAATTAAAAAATGTTTGTTGTTTCCATTTTGTATTATGAAATAAAGAGTTTAAGTACAAGAATATATCATTGACTACCTTCTCTTATATTTCTGGGTCCTGCGTAAACGATCGAAACTTTTCATTCGTAATTATGGATGATTTACAAAAATAAACTCTGATAGTTTTTCCCGGTGACCCTTCAATTGCTTATAAATCATTGTTTTGAACAAATAAATTCATATCGATGTTTGAGCATAGGAACTTTTGATTTTCTGCAGAGAAATTTCTTTATATGTAAAGGATAGTATGTTTCACTGTGGATTGCCATTAGGAAACATAATTGTCGTTGTTTTAGAAAATTCTACTGAACTAATTCACCGTCTTGGCCTTCTTTTACTTACAGGGTTTGTCTTCACGTCGAAATCACTTATTCTTACCATAGGAATTATATTTCATCGAGAAAAAGGACAGTGTGAAAAAAAAAAAGAAAAAAGTGATGTCGAATGGCAATTTCTTGGGCAACAACATTGTTCTTGTGATAAAAAGAAATGATGCCCCTAGAAAAATAGCTGTATTCAAAAACGCGAAATGAGTGGATCTTTTTATAGAAATTATTTATGGAAATCAAAATTGTTGTCGTTTATTCTTAGATTGTAATTAATTGTTAATTTCACATAACATAACCACGAAATCAATATATTAAGGCATTCAAATACCTAAAATACAGCAGATTTTCAAAAATTTTGTAAATGCATTTAAGTACTTAAAGATCAAAATAATTGTATATAAAATGTCCGAAAAAAAAACATATTATATTTCAACCCATGTATAGCCTATTAGGTTGGTAAATATGTCCGTTCGGTTTTTCGTAGACAATTGATCATTATTAATTGCATAGAGAAAGCAAAGTTTAATCAATTACATAATTTCCATTTCTCTCTATGACATCTTGGAAACTTTTTACCAACTTTATTATACCGCGTTCGCAAAAAGTCTGTGGCTTTTCGAAGAAAAATCAATTTAGGTGATTTTTGACACTCTCCTTATCAGTGAAGGTCTTTCCATTCAGGGCAAATAATTACCCAAAAAAAATTGTTCAGCCTGGGCTATGATGATTTTCATTTATTTCAATCATTACAAAAATCGATGAAAGGAAAACCCATCACTGATAAGGAGAGTATCAAAAATCAAATGTCACAACAACGCAACCTAGCCTCGTAATCACAGCTCATTTTCATTTTCTTCGATGGATTACCGAATCACACACTTTCCAAATTGCCAACAATAATTATAGAATGACTTTTCTATCTGAAAAGCAAAGTTGTATCACAATTTCGCACTTACTTTCGTATAAAAAAATTGATTTTAGTCAAACTCCTATGTACACAAAGCTTTGCATCCACCAAGTGATGAAGCCTTATAGATTTCGACGTTAACGACCGATTGTCACTTAACGTTAGAATTCTCAATAAATATCACGTCATTGCTGATTAATCATAAGAATATTGAACTTTTACAATTCGCTGAAGTCGATGGTACCCGCAAAAAAATAAAACAATTGACCCCCTCCCCCTCGTTAAATATTTTTCATAGCAGCAACAAAGTTTTCCACAAATTTCAATCCAATGGGACTACACTTTGCCGAAGTTTGAGTCCTATCAGAAAACTTCAGAATTAATGCCCCATTTAATACTCCTTTTTGAATTTTTCAGATCTAACCATGATGTTTTAAATCTGATAGAATTATTGAGAGTTGTTCGCATTCCAATAAAAACCAGGATAACAATTTTCTAAATTATCTAATTTTATTAAAGCAAAATTTATCCCACAGGAAATTGTCTGTTCGCCTTTGATCTTACACTTGATCTCTCAGCAAACTGTTACTGTCACTCGAATCTCGTAAACCATAGTAGCTTTAGAATTGAGGTGGGACTCGAGGATAGTTTGATTATTACTATTAATTTTCTTGCATTGTAACGTAGTGGCTAGCCACCCGTTATGGATCCTTCTCCAGCTTTTCAGAATTAAAAGAAATAAACATTAGACCGTGACTATTCCCATGGCTTTATTATTTTATTTTCTTATTTCATTTAGGAGAACAGATAGAAACAGAACTATTTAGGTTATAATTTTTCAACTGAACTTCATGTAACTTGTTATTACCAAACAGGTTAGATTGGGTACCTGGAGCTATAGAGTAAAGAGGATCTGACGTCCTGCAGCGATCTCTGGAGTCGCCGAGTCCACTTTTATTGAGAAAATCCGGGAGGGAAAAATGCTGCCACCAACTCCAATCACCAACGCCACGCACTATGCCACCCGCGCCACCTCACTTGGCCAAGCTGATCACAGTCACCCATTGTCATGTCACACAACAGACGATTATGGGGCCCATCCGGATATCAAGATAGACTGAAAAATTAATCCAAGTCTCAAGGATTATTAAAGTAACTACAAGGCCATGCCAGACTCGACTCTTGTAAACACACGGAGGCAGCCATCTTACACCGGCCGGCGTTCCACATGCCGGAACGGTCCGAATTTCATCTACCTGACTCCCAAAATTCCAGCTTAGGAGAGCAGCACCAACTGGGCCGAGAATTGTGGCGCCAGCAGGAAGGAACTGGCGAGGCAGAGGATGCATGAGAGCTCAGTTTCTTGTCGGCCATGGACGAGTCATGAGTATTTGAGGGGAACAATTTATAACTGCCAAATTATTTGGACAAGTTCATTTTTCTGCCGAATTGGCATCGTAAAAATAAGAAGGACTCTCTGATTCCGAGGTTTAAGGTAGGCGTCATATCTTTCGTTCTCTATTTGTTCTAGGGTTCATGAGATTACGTGAGCTTTGGGTTTTTTATTTATATAGCTTTTTGTTGAGATTAGTTAGACCTGAAATTTCACGGGAAATAAAAATGTCGCGATCGAAATAACTGGTCTGATCGATTACTCAGGCAGACACCATGTTTGGTGTTGTGGACCTGTTCTTCTTTGGCAGATTTTTAATTTACGATTAAGCAATTAGTGTAATGTAACTTTTCTTGTAATAAGCAGTGTATTAGTGTGCCTCAAGAGATTCGAATTGTTTTTCGCAATCTGAGTATATGGAAGGTTAATCATGGGTTGGGTCTACATTCCTTTTTTTTGTAAATTCACACAACTCTTTTGTATCGATACCATCCGTAACTTTTAATCAAAGTTCACATAGTCTTTCTATATTTTTTTCAAAATTTAATTCGAGAGTGCTTTTCTCGTCCCCACGAAATCCCTCTCCCTGAGCTAGGGACTTTTTATAAGAGATCCGTAATATAAATTTTTACGAACATTTTGGAGTGGTGCCGAAGAGGTTTCTGGCGCCTGAAAGGTAATTATACAATTAAGCTATTTTCTGTTCCTACGTTGTCCTGCTGTTTTGTAGCGATGCTCCCAGCTTATGTTCTATACGACTGGGAAAGTCGTTTTTAAATTTGGCGCCCAAGGTGAGGTCACAGAAGTACTACTAATGGGAAAACAATTTTGTCAGAAAATTAAAATCCTTTTGAGTTGAGAAACTCGAACTTAAATGACCCATAGTGTCGTATCTCTTGACAGTGTTTTTAATGTGTCGTAACTTGTTTTTTGAGGAAATATTGATATTAATATAGACTATTAAACTGAAATTTTGTCAATATAATGGTACTTTTATTAAATTTATGAAAAATTCATAGAAAAAATTGGACGTTATTGAAAGATTGGTGAATTATGATTTTTCGAGTTTGTTCCATTCCATAATGTCGCAACTGTCGCCTTAAACTTTTTCGCATTAACTGAAGTAACGTCTAAACAGAAAACAGTTGAAAGAATGTTATTTTTTTCGATATGTCATGTTTAAATCTGTCAGGAATGTGCATATCAGTGAATCAAAACGCCAATTTAGGTGAGACAGGCATCATCTACGAAGAGATTTTGAATGTAGATTTCAACCAAGGTGAGCTAAAATTGTTATAATAGTCAACTAAAAAAATAAATGAAATTAGACTTGTAGAGCGCGTTTGAATGTTGTAGAAACATTTAGTTGTTTTGTTAGAATTTTTTCAAACACAATATTTTACCTTTGAATGTAATATTGATTCTGAACTGTAAAGTTATTTTTAGTGGTAATTTTGTCAATTTTTTGCGCGTAAGTTATCAATAATTCAATTATTTTACATTTTTAAATTAATTGAAAATATTGGGAGAAAACGAAGTAGAAGGGTAAATTCAAAACTAACAATGTATTATAGATATTTTAAATTTGTATCTATTATGTTTATAGAAATATTTGAAATGGAGGAAAATTTTACAAAGAAAAATCAAGTCATCCATGGGCTGGAACATGTGACACTGGCAAATTTAGATATATTGATAGTATGAAATCTATATAATGCTTTCAGAAGAGATTTTGCCATGTTGCATATGACATTTTGCTTTCTTTGGCGCAAAAACGTACTCATAAACTCCAAGCAAACAAGTTCTATTCCTGATGAAGTTGATAACGTGAACATCGTGGGAAATGAAGCGAATAATTACGAATCTCAAAATATCAACGCAGAAATGTGAAATTTCTCTGCTAACGTTTTGCAAGCCGATCCAGCAGGACTTGATGCTAATGAGCCAAAAAATGACTACGGAATAGCTGTCATTTCTTTGAATCAATATTGTATTGCTCATGGTATTATTTCTCCACCCTTTTCCTTTACTGATCTTACGAACCGATCTCAACAACAAAATAACTGACTTAGTTGTTATCATTATGGCACTAATTGGTTTGAAGGAGATGTCTCAATGAATTTCCTGTACGTTAATCTTCGTTACATTACCCCCACTGCCAAACAAGTAGACAAGTGATAAGTTTGGAAGACCTAAAATGCCCACCGTTTAAGAAATTACCATTGTACGATCAAATCTCTTACGACCTATCTACAGAGTGTTGCAGCCAATTCTGAAGATTCGGATAAGGATACGGTAGACTTGCTTCAAAAAACTAGCATGCCATTATCATCTAAAAAATATGAACAGATTACATATTCTACAAGTACAGTCGGCGTATTCCCGGAAGATCAGATTCCTAGACGTTGGACCAGACCATCTATCATTGTTGCTAATTTTGATGAACAGTTTCAACCTGAAACGCATTGGATCGCCCTCTACGTTGGCGATACGTACTACCGCCTCTTATAACTAAACATCTTCTTTTACGGGGAAATTGTACCTGCTACAGGTGGAACACAAAGATACTACAAACTGCGACTTCGGATGACTGTGGGCAATGTTCCGTCATGTTTCTGCTTTATATATGTAATGGTTATTCTCTGTCTGATCTTATTATTCTTAATACGAATAATTTCTAAGAAAATGATAGTCTTGTTCGACAATTTATTAAAAAGTTGTCAAAGAAATATAAGCTTAAACATAGTATTTTTCGAGTATCGAAACAGCGTTTCTGAAAATATGTAACCTATTTTTTTCTCTACAAAATATAAATCAATAAATTTAAATTGAATTGAATGTTCTTATTTTTATTTATAGACCTTGAAATATATTGAAATATACTATCTTTCGAAAAGCTCGCTTATATGAGACCAGATGAGATTTCATAAAAAAAATATTAGACCTTTTCCCGTTGTTGCTCGTTTTTATTATTTCTTGCTCAAATACAATACTACCTTCCCTTTTATACTGCCTTTCATTGCCAGGTTTGTATGTTTAGACTCCTTCGTGAGATGAACGTATGAACTCTCTGGAATTTTAGACTTGACGACTATGTGAATACACAGTTGAGTATACTAATGAATAACATAAAAAGCAAAGTGTAATCTTTTGAAGATTTATTTATTTGACTCATAAACTCAAGAGTTAAACGTTGCATACAAATATTGTTCACCGCAATGTATACACTGGGGATCAACATTATTCTATTTTAGCGTCGAGGCGTGCTCTCATCGGTTCTAACATTCTCAAAATAAGCATAATTTGGTAGGATGGAAAGCCTCCTGCAGCATAAAGCCGAGAACGTACAGGATTCTCGAACATTCCCGTATGAGTATTGTCGCATGGCATGGGACCATCAGTTACAGCCAAAGCAATATCGTGTATCCCACCAGGTCGTTCACGTATGTATTGAGTTTTATAACACGGTATAATTTCTGTTATAACGCGGCTAATGGTACCTCCACTTGGGCCAGGGTATTCAACATGATAATGCGTTCTCGCATGAAAAATGCTTTTCTTCGCTACGATAACAAGCGGGTGTATTATAATGCCAATGCCAACCTGGTCGCTACCTCTCATAACCTTGACATTTTCGAAATTAGGTTTTTCTTCAAGTCCACGTTTTTCAGGGTAACTCTCCACCGAAAGTTTCTTCAGTCCAGATGAAGAAGACGCACGCTTTTGACGACTGAGAAGAGCTGATGATGCTTCTGAAAGAATGTTATAAAATAATTAATTATACTGTTTACTTCAATACTTTATGCATTGGTTTAGTCCTAATAATATTATATTTTATTATAATTATAATCGTGCAAAACCCCAAATTTAAATTTATCTCTTACTTTTCGAGTAATCGTGCATAATATATTCCAGTGGAACGAGCCGGCTAAGTTCAGACATCTTTGTTTTTTCAAAAAACACGCTAGATGAGAAAAAAACTTGAGTTTCCGAGGATACGTATTTTTTGAGACCGAAGATCTTTGGGAATTTTTTTGTAATAATCAAAAAACACATTTTTCACTTCGGGGTTGACTTGAGGATACTTGAAACATTATATTCATTTTATGTCGTTTTTCATTTCGCGACGTTTCTAGCGTCAAAAAGATAACAAACACAAATTCTTTGTGGAATAAATCTTTCTGTAAAAAATAGGTTTATCACAAAAATCTCGAAAGCATGGTAGTCGCTTTTCCTTAATGCCGATTAGGTGATTTGAAAAACTCGAAGAAACGAATGTTGCCAAATTCACACATAATATTAAGAATTAAGTTTCAGTTGAAAGGCAGTGACAAATAATGTCACATTTGTGTGCAAAATAGAACTGACAACAATTTAAGATTTTATAATGAAAAATTTTAATATTAAATTTTCAGTTAAAATTTAAAATAATAAAAAATGCTCAACCAGGAAAAAGGGAATTTCCAAGAAATTAGTTCAATTTTTCAACCAAGCTGATGAATCTTTGATTAAAAAAGTTCTCAACAAGGAGTGCGATAGTTGATATTTCCACCAAAAATATTTTAATTTTCACTGCCAAACTGTCTCATTAAACCAAATAATACGAATTATCAACAAAAAAAAGAGTTGGATTATCAACCAGGCAAGATTTTCAATCAATAAAGAAACAAAATCTCATCCAAAATGTTCAGTTTTTAAGACATTAAGACGAATTTAAAAAAAAATGAAAAAGATACATTTTCTAGCAGAAAAATGAAATAGATACATTTTTAGTAAAAAGAAATCAATTTTGAAAAAAAGGAACCTTTAACCAAATTTGTTTAATTTTTAACCAAAGAAATGAACTTATAACTAAAATGATGCAACTTCAATCAAAGAAATGAATTCTTAACCAAACAGTTGAATTTCGACCCAGAAGATGAATTTTCATTTAAAAAAGATCAATTTTTAACAAAAATAAAGTAATTCAATTTTAAGTTATACATATGAATTTTTTACGAAATAAAATATTTTTTCCACAAAATAGTTACGTTTTCAACAAAACAGATGAAAGTTTAAACCAAAATGATTAAATCTCTAAACAAAAATTGTTAACCAAAAATGAAATAGTTACATTTTTTATTAAAAAATTAATTTTTAACAAAGAAGAACTAATTATCAACCAAAGAAATGAAATTGAAACAACCAAAAGGATTAATTTTCTACAAAAAAAAATATTTGTTAGACAAAGTACATGAATTTTCAACCAAATATTCTAATTTTTAATGGAATTTTCAACCTGATAGCTGAATTTTCAACCGAAAAGGTTAATTTACCTCCATAAAGACAAATTTTTAACAAAATAGATGAATTTTCAACTATAAAATATAAATTTTCAAACTAATAAAAAATAGTTTAATTTTCAATCCAAGAAATAAGTTTCTGAGCAAATAAAGTCAATTTTCAACAAAATAGTTAAATTTTCAACCAAACAAATGAAATTTCAACTAAAATGATTAATTTTCTACAAAGAATAATTATTTTTAACAAAATGCATGAATTTTGCACCAAATACTTTATTTTTCAATCTAATTTTCAACCTGATAGTTTTGATAAACGTTTATTTGATAAATATGTCCAAATAACGCGGTAAATGGAGTCTTTTAGAAAGTTCGAAGCAAATTCAAATATAGTCGAATTGAATTCTACCTTGATGAATAGTTCATCCGGAAATACCTTGAAAATGTATTTTTCATGTTTTCTAAATTATAAATTTTTTTTAAAGTACGGTGTCGGATTATTACACGCGTGGAGAGTCATATTTTGTTACTGAAAGAAAATAAGCTGCCAATTTTAAAGAATTGTAAGTAAGTGGACAAAATTGTTTCACTCATATTGAATTTACTGGAATTTTCTCGCTATAACAATGACACCGTTGTCAAATCATATAAGATTTTCTGTAAAATCCATAACTGTAATTTTAATACTTTCTGCGTACATTTGTATAGAGGCATATTTCCGAGCCGATAAATAATAGCACAGATAAAATTGGTTGAAATATGGTTAAATTTTCGAGAAAAATATTCGCCAAAATATTGAAAATTTTACAAAACCCTCTAAACGCATTCTTTGGTATCACGAACAATATAATACTAAAAGAGGAAGGAAATCTGTGAATGACTTTTTCCTTTTCAAATGGAATGTCATACATTTGAAAAGACAGAAAGCAAAAATAATAATTCAGTAATTTTTTTGAAAAATATGCATTGATACGCAATATGCATATATTACTAAAATAGTAGAAAAATATTGAAAAGTCGCAAAGGAAACTTGTTAAGCATTCAAGGACAAACGTATTTTCTGTGGAAACTTTTCTTTGATTTCGCGCATTTTTTGCAAAAATGTACATTTTTCAGTTTCAGAGTGAAATCCCTTACCAAAATCAAAAATAAATGTTATCCTAATTACTTGAAAAATTCAAGAAAATCAAAAAAAAAGTGCAAACTTTGTTTTTTAAATAAACGAAAAATGTTGGCATCCCTTCTAAAAAGTGTTCTAAGACCAAAAGGAGCCTTCGCACTAGGTTCCATGCTTTTTGTAAGAATTAGAGCATAATTTTCAATATCATTAGTATATTGCTTGGACTATACCACTTACTTCAAAATTTATTTTTATTATTTTGAAAGGGAGTTTTCATTTCAGGAGCTATGACTCAACCTTGAACAATTTATACCGCCCATAAAAATGGCTACAACAAATGTGTCAGTCGGCCCGTTTTTGTAAAAAAGGTTATTTTATCTTAACTAACGGGTCACATTCCAAAATGTCATGAACTATTTTTTTTTAACTGGGATTAATGTCTTCTTTTAATTAAAAATTCGGTTTAAGCAAGGTTTTTCTCCGTCCTTGAAAATCTTCAAAATGGCGTTTATGATCTTTTGGTATGCCACGTATGAATTATTGCGAGAATTTTGTACACCATATGGACGAACTTTTTTTCTCTGAAAGGCAGGATGTAATCTCACTTACCTATTCTCTCCTCAGATAAAACCATAATTCCGTGAGCCAAAACCATAAAAGCCGTCAGAAGGCTCATATAATATTGTTTGTCCATTTTGGTAAGGAAATGAGCAAGCTCAGTATGAAACTAATTATTTTCAAAGAAATCCAGAAATCGACTTTTTTGGTTAATCTTCTGGCTCCGGGAGAGCTATACAATACGCAACATGTTTGAGAAAAATAATGTGTTATCGCTTGAACAATAAATCTGGCAAAGTAGCGTATCGAGAATACATGGGTGTTTGGCCCCTCGCCCCCACTAATGAGGCTGATGCGAATTTAAAGCTCGTGTTCAGTAGATTAAATGTTATAATGGATCAAACTTTGTAACCCCCCACCCCCTGAGCGTACCTCGACATCCTATACGCTCGGATGGTCAGTACCGTATTAGAATCAGAATCTGTTTACGTCGAGACTCTCTAGGCACATACTGTGCCGGGTTCAGAGACTATATGTGCGGTCCTGAGTGTCGACATGAAAAAATTGATTCTATTATTTGCTCACCAGACCCGAGGCCGGCAAAGCAACTCTAGATGAGTGTGATCTTTAAAAATTCTGCAGAAGTTTTTGGCGTATACTTACTCATTTACCTTCTCCGGTATAAAATAAATGCATCTACCAGTATTGGTCATTACTCTCACTGTGAAAATAGTAGTAGAACAATAGGCTACTATGCCCATATAATGACCCTCCTATAATATCTTGGGTATGAAGGTTTCAAGAAAGAATTAAACTTCCAGCAGCCGACTTAAATAATATATCTGTTATCGCCGAACCATCAGATAACGAGTGATCACCGTCATCTTTAGTTTGAAGGTCATGGCACTTCTAAGCCGAAATCGTACAGAAGGCTTAATTTCAGAGAGCAAACGCTATTATAACTTTCATCAGCTAATATAAATCTACCGTTTCATATCGATCTCATAGGTGTGGAACGATGGGCTATTTCCGCACCCTTCTTTGATTATAATCAAAGAAGGGTGCAGAAAATAGCCCATCGTTCCCCACCTATAATAAATAATGATAAATAAATAATAATTAATAATAATAAGTAAAATAATTATTTTACTATCGGAAGAGTAATATCGATATTAAGACCTAAACCTATATTTAATAAATATGACTATGAAAGTATTAGGAATATAATAGTTACAACTATTCGATTAAACGAAGTTACGTGTTGTGAAGTTCGATCGGGATTTTTTAAATCGGCTCGTCCGAATATATCATGATTTATTAATGCTAATCCTACACAGTTTGTTTAGAATGATTCGAAACAATGAAAAATTGAATGCACCCGCGTACTCACTGACGTCTCCTAGACACTTCTCTGGGAAACTTTCATTATTTTAAAGCTTTGAAATCTCAATCACTGGGGATCCTATCTGAAAGATATCGTAAGGACTAAGGACGGTATAATATATTCGGACGAGACGACTCAAATAATCCGGATCGAACTTCACAACAAGCAAGTTTGTTTGATCGGTTTAAATATTTTTCGTCGTCTCGTCCTCCAGATCATAATATATATATTTAAAGCTCATTGCGAGTTGTCAAAACAAAACTTGATTAGCTTAAGGAGCATAATATGAATAATTTGACACAAAGAAATCAGTGTAACTTAATGACATGTTCGAACTAAAAACTAAGTACGATATTATTTTACGAAGTTATTACCGCTTTAGCAAACTCATCTTGGTTATCTAAGGGCTCGACTCACAGCGAACGTCAAGGCATGTCTAGTAGCGGTTTATTCCGAAAAAATGAAAGTACTAAACAAGTTTCCGCTTTATTTACTTTTGATTTCCTAATGTGCTCTAATATCTTGATTTGAATTCTTTCAGATGACACTATAATGTTACCTAACAACATTTTTTATATGGTCTGCATTATTTGACCTGTTGATAACCCTAATAAGGTCACTAGCTTATACGTTAGTTGTTCGAAAGAAAATCTTATCGTTGCGACAGAATATTTTTGAATAATCCAGAACTGAAGAAGTATCCCAGCTAGATTCGTATTTGGCTCTCTGAGGCTTTAAAGCAGAAATTCCTTTAAATAACCTTTTCATAGTCATGTTCCATGTCGACGTCAAATCAGGAAATCATTTCGTCAAGGCCATACTATCACCACAGTCTTAAGGGATGCTCGTATTACTTCATGGTAGACTCTGCTAGTGAAGCAATCATGATCGGAATCGATTTATTTGTGACACCCATTCGTTTAAACGCTTCCCCACTAACCTACCTGCTACCGGGAAAGACTTCTGTGCAACTGATATTCCTGTCTGAAAGTATATTTGAGTAAATTGCTCTGAGGATGATAAATTAATGGGTTCGAAACTAACAGACCAGAAAACACAGGACACAAAGATTGCACTAGCCACGGGAATATTGCTAAAACTCCTTCTACCTGATCCGTAACGATCTTTTTAATACATCGTAAAATTAGAGAAAAAGGGGGAAAGCCACAGAAGTAAAATTTTGACCAAGAAGTCAATATAAAGTTTTCAAAATTTTTTGAAATCACATCAAAAACCTTAAAATTTTACACCCATTTTGTGGCAGAAGACAAAACCCGAGATTCGCTATCTGCTGCGAAATTTGCTTCTGATTTTCAAATTCATCGAACACAGGGACTAACATGAAAGCTTCTTTCCGATCTATTGTTGCCAAATAGTAATCGCGAACTAATCATTGTAAAACCGTTATTCTGTCTTTCATTTTAAAATGGGGCAGATCCATAAAATGATTTAAATTTTTCAAATTTAAAATTAATCTTTTTTCCCCATTTGGCTTTTGTAGAAGAAAATAGCTTGAAACAAACTGTCCCTCAATTGATTCACATTCTGAGATGGTTCTGGATTGGATTTTTTCCATATCAGGATGTTGCTATTTAATGAAGTTGGGTTGTCCACTGGAAAACTAATCCTACTTCTGACACTCGGTTCCGGCTGTGGACCGTGGTACAGACTTACGTGGCGATGGAGAATAACATGATGATAACATGGTGCTACGATCACGGGAGAAACTTTGGCTTCGAGATCAGTTCCTTGATATTGACCGTGATTTCCGACTTGGATCTAAATAACCGAAGAAAAAAAAATACTTTTGATTATAACAAGATTCGTCATGCCTCACAGGCAGCGTTCAAATCAATTAAATCTCTTGGATAACGTTCACAATCATTCAGCAGATAATATGAGTAATATGACTCGGTACGATAACGCCAGGAAGATCGCATGCGTTTCGCCAATCTCCTCTGTAATCTTTAGATTTTCTCCGCATTTCAGCATTTGATGCTCTGCTCCGCTTTCTCTTCTTGTGATTTCGATTTCTATCTGACGAATAATCTCTATTTCTTCGTATTTTTCTACCTTCATTATTCAACACGAAGTAAACTAAACAGCACAAAATAAAACAAGAAAAATTTCCCAGAGAAGTACGTAGGAGGTACCAGTGGGTGCGCGAGTAAATTCAATTTTTCATTGCTTTCAATTATTGTAAACAAACCATGTAGGATTAGCACTACTACATTATGCTTTAGAAGACGAGAAGACAAACAAAAATTATATATAAATGATCTACGATTCATTCATTTTGGGTGATTTGAAGCTCCTATTTATCTCTCGCTTTTCGCGTGTATTTGTCGTGCGACTTTTAATACTGTAAAAGTTGGCAATATTTAAAATATTACATTTTGAAGGGTCATAGTAACAGTGATTTTTTTTAGGAATCACATTTTTTAGTAAAAAAATCAATCCTATCTATTATGGTAGGATTCTTTTTATGAAAATATTTATCATCTCAAAAATCTCTATCATTAAAATTTCAAAATGTAGTTTTGCACGTGCAATTCTAAAATTGTTCAATTTTTTGGAGGTTTCAAATGTCAAATTTCACATTATATTACAGGTTAAATTTTCCACGATTGAAGTTTACATACTGTATTGCGAAAGTTAATCCTACGATTGCTTGAATGAAAACGGTCGTCTGCTACGTCCTTGGAAGCAATGCTAAAGACGACAAAGTATGAGTAAATTCGGGCTAGAAATGAAGGTTTGCAGTACAGAACTAGGTAACCAACAAAATCGAAAATTTTTAGGGGAGTAAATTAACATTTTGTAAAAGCAAAATCGCAATTATAAGATAAAACAAAAGTTTACTCTCGAGCTAATGTTTTTCTGAATTGAGCCCAAGATATTATGATTCAAAAAATTATCTAGTTTCGAGAAATATAATGTAGAATTTTACAATCTCAAAGTGCTGAAAGTTTTCATAAAAAAGTATTCTGTTCCGGGAAGATAAAGATTTATGTGTCGCTATCGCGCAAACCTTTAAATCAAGACACAAATTTAACAAGACGTTGCGCTTAATTAAATGTTATTTTAAAAATAATTAAACTTATCGCGGACGAATTGAAACGTTACTTCTCTTGACTAAGAATGAAGCACTTGACACACCAACAATTCAAGTCACAATCTTCAAATACCTCACCATGGCTTGTGCAGTTCATAAAGATAGTAATCGATCTTGATATTTTTCATCGCAAAACTACACCGTGCTTCGGCGCTCTGCTGTTTATGCCAACCTAGGCTTTGTCGACTCTCCCGCCCAACCAAGATGTACGCATTGACCTCAGCCTCGACCTCTGTGGCTTCCTTGATGGGTGTCCTCCTTGAATGACGGGCATGTCTTCGGCCCCGGTAGATGGTTGGTCCGGGACTCTCCCTCCTTTGTGGCGCAGAGGTAGCACTGTGTCGTGCTGTCGTACTCCACAGTCCTATGATACTCCTCGCCGCATCTCCAGCAGAATCACGTCCGGCCAGGACCTTCGCACTCCGCGGTCTTAACATAATTGGCGAAGGGATTGGCCAACTACGAGATCCTCAAGGACATAAAGAGTAAGGTGTTACCGGTCACCCTTGGTGTCAAACTCAACGGTGTGAGGAAGACGAGGAAGGGAGATGTCTTCATCGAGGTGGGAGGCGATGCAGAGGGCAAGACTAAATTGTTCTCTGCCACAAGAGAGGCTGTTGGGGATGGGGGGAACCTGCGCCAGCTCGTTTCTCGCATCGAAATCGAGGTTCTGGACCTCATCGAGACGACCCTGGAAAAAGAGGTACGAGACGCTGTGAGGAGGCACTTCATAGTGAGCCTGGCTGCAGACGTCAAAACCAGAATCACGAACTTTTAACCAGCGGGCTTTATCTGAAAACTGACTCGTACGTCGACCGAAATTCTCAGCCGATGAGAATTTTTTCACAACTCAATACTTCGCTCACTATTTCACGGTGATATACTTTCTTCGTTAATGAATATTTCACAATGACGTAAAAGTATCGCGACTTAGTCAAAGCGGTTCTTACTTCGAAGATGAAGTTGAGAGTGAGACTGATTGGAACGTAAAGAGGACTACCATGGGTAACTTTGGAGTATATCTAACATGAGAAAGGAATATGCAAGGTGTCACGTCCCTCGCCAATCAGCAGATCTCGCAAATCTGTTCGATTAATTGAAATTGAACTCTGACTAAGTCATGCGAGTGACTAATTGGTTCCATCTATTGAGACTTTTGGTGATCGTCTATCTCCTCTTTTGCTCCTTTATGAGTAAAAATTCTATATAATCACTTAACAATAGTTAAGGCATCTAGTTAGACACTTTCACTCACCGATCGTCTGACTATTAACATACTCGTTTACTACCCGTGTGGAAAAATGTCCTGGCAGTCTGGTTACAAGTCTAGCCGAGGTCTGGATTTACCTAGATAGTCCAGTCCGGAAGATCTGATCCGGCCCAGGTCTGACCTTATTTAGACCGTCTAGTCTGGAAAGTCTGGCCCAGACCTGGCGCTATGCAGCGAGCCCAGAACAAAAAAAGTTATATGTTGGAATAAAGACAATTGATCTTTTATGAATTTAATCACATTTTCTTGAATCGTTTTTGAAAATCCAGATGTTTTCACATCTTCCGTAGCACGTTCATATTTCTCTTGGTCAATGGAATCCCATGCCATTTGAAATTTCTGGAACACTATAATGATCGGCCCGGTGCAGTGGAAGGTTCAAGAAGAAAATGGAATTCAGATTTGACAAGAAGCTGGTGAATATGATGTCTACACGTGAAGCATAAGAGCTTGTTTCATAATTTTTGCTCAAGTAACATACGTACTCCAAAATACACCTGGGTGCATTTTGGAGGAAGAAACAATTAAATTCAAAACGTTTTAGATTGATAGATTAAATATGTATATTTGATTCTCTTTTTTCTGGATTTGGCGACAGATTAACAAGGAAGTACAAACATCTAAGACATTTGATAAAGAACATCAATTTTCTAAATTGTTGTTTAAAATATAAACTTGAGTCAGTCGATAGAATATTTAAGAAAAATTGTATAATTTTGTTTTCTTACATTTGACCAGCATTTATTATAATTTTAATTGCTCCTCAAAATGTTTACGTTATTTTAGTTCACGTTTAACTTCTCTAAAAATCTAGAAGAATTCATAATCAAATGTACGGTTTATTATAGTAGATAACACCATTTACAACGAATAAAATAACCTTTGGAAGAAATCATGCTAGCAAGTACAGAATTTCTTTTCATATTAACGACTTGTAATTATTTAGTGATTCAGGTGTCCTGAATAATAAATCACAAAAATGTGTTTAATAAAACATGGCTCAAAATATTATTAAACCATGCGTCCGAAATTAAAAAGTATGCATTGAAAAATTAACCTTATTTTCTCAGCGAAACTTCCAGTTTTCTAACGTAACACATAAAAATTATTACAAATGAACTTCAATGTTTATTTAAACTATTATTGTCTAAGATGTAAATTATCAAAATTTCTATTTATTCATTGCAGGCTTCATACTCTTACCCTTCGGTTTGACGAATCTACTATCAAATTTTCAGTGAAAATGATCTATTCCATTTTTTGTTTAAAATTGGTCTTTATTATCTTAGAAATGGAAATATTTGGTTAAAAATCTATGTAATTTATTAAAAATTCATCCTTTTTGGTAGAAAATTAATCTTCTTGGATGAAAGTACAACTACTGGTTAAGAATGTACGTATTTTGTTGAGAATTCGTATTTTGCCATGAAAATTGATTTTCTTGGTAGAAAATTAATCTTTTTGGTTGAAAATTAAATTATTATTTTTGAACATTAAACTGTTTTGTGGAAATCTTGATTTTTTTATAATTCAACATTTAGAATATATTTTTTTAACTGAATAAAAATTTTCCTTGATTAAAGATTCAACTCTTGTCGAAAATTCGTCTTTTTGATTTGAAAATTCATCTCGTTTGGTAGAAACTTTATTATTTTTTTTGTTAAAAATGAAACTGCTGGATTGAAAATGGGTGTGCCTTAGCTGAGGATTCAACTATTTTTTAGAAAATTCATTGTTTTTATTACTTCAATTCAACTGTTTTTGATTTAAAATTAAAATCTTTTCATTGTTAAAATATTAACTATTACACTAGTTTTTGAGAATTATATTAATTTGTTGATGTGCCAGATCTAAAAATTGCTTCAGAAAGGGTAAGTTTACAATTTTTAAACAAGGAAAAAACATTTTCTGTGTCATAAAATAATATAATATTTCTTCAAACAAGCTCGACACAGCTTTAAACACGTTTAAGTCTTATGAAAAAAATGTATGCCTTGAAGACAATCCACCAAAAAATATAACATAATTTTTTATTTCAAATGACACATTTTTAAAATATTCAAAAATTTGAATCTTCAACTCCATACCAAGGAGAGAAGATCCCAGTAGAAACGCCCTGTGACTGCCACGATGAAATCACAACGACAGGCCGGCAAAACCCTCGTGTCTCTTGAGGACACGAAGTGCCCCAAGGACGACAGTTTTCTGCATCCATCTCGCAAGTGCCTTGGTATATTTTTGGCACGCTGGAATGGCTTTAAGGTTACGAACCACTGATAGTTTTGCACCTCCGAGAGCACCCATCAAGAGGACAGTTACATTAACCGAATATTTTGGGTACAGACGTTGCATCTCCCTTTTATGGTCTTGATACCTTTCCTCCTTTTCTTTCCCCTTGACAGTGATGTTGTATTCGGAAGGAGCAGAGAATTCGATCACGAATATGGTTCGTTTCTCGAAGTCTTAGAGTAAAATATCATTCCTCGAGTGTGCAACGGAGACTGCTGTCCGAAAATCGTAGTTCCAGAAAATTTGGCACTTCTCGTTTTGGACACTTGACTCCATCTCCCTTTGAATTTCCGGCAGGTAGGGTCGCGGCCAACACTGTAAGAGCGACAAATATAGTAACAAAGCACTCTTGTCATGAGGACACTCGCAGCATTTTGTCGGGAGCGGGTGCTCATCTGAAAAATTTCATCCGCTTCCAGCGAAATCGCGGTAAAATTTCAGCTGTAACCACGTCTCACAACCATGAGATAGATGGTTACGCTCTGCAACGAATTCAATACAATGATCCGGCAAAAGTCTCGTGCACCCTGACGACACGGAGCGAACCAAGGACGACAGCCTTCTGTATTTTACCCTGAAGTGTCTCAGCTATCAACCAGTGAAACCTTGGCATCTCCAAGAGCGCCGATGATCAAGACGATTAGCTTAACAGAATATTCCCGGTATAACCGTCGCAGCTCCCTTACAAGGTTCCTCCTCACTTTCTTTTCCTTCTCCTTGGCTATGACGTTTTTGTTAGCTGGTGCCTAAAATTCGATCACGAACATGGTTCGTTTCTCGATGACAAGGAGAACCATGTCAGGCCTCGAGTGCGAAACAGAAACTATTGTCGAGAATATGAAGTTCCGGTATATGCGGCACTTCTCATTTTCGACAATTGACTCTTTCCCCCTAGGAGCGTTTAGTGGAGCGGTATTCGGGCTGATGCCGTAAGAGCGACAGAGATGGTAATAAAGCACTCTTGATGCCGCATTGTGCCTTTGGATGTAGTTCATTCCCGCATGAGTTGAACAACTAGATAGTATGTGTCCTAGATGCTCGGGGTGTGCATGACACGCCCTGCAGCTATCATTATGTTTTCCTTGAGCCTGATGAGAAATATGACTTTTAGTGTGTTGGGTTAAATTATCGATATGACTGTAATTTTAGTGAGTTTTTGTTCGTTCGTTTGGAATTTACCCTGAAGTATTATTAATCTATCTTACATTCTTTTGAATATGTTTAAATTTGTAATAATTCAGTAGAATTGACCTAAATTCACTTAATTCTACCCATTTGGATGGATTCTTTTTAGTTTTTGCTCAGGTAATTTTGAAGTTCCTTAACCTCACCTTTTCAATTGTTTTCAATTCACTTGATTTAAGTTTTTAATTCATCATGCATTTTTTTAATTCACCTTGAATTTTTATGAATTTTATCGAATGCTTCTCATTACCCGTAAGTCCCTTATAATTCACGTCAATTTTAGTGAAATCAATGGAGTTTTTTTTTTATTTTAATCAGTTTTACGAACTCATTTCAATGCTTTTGAATTTAACTTGAATTATTTTGAAGTGTTGTAAATTTATTCTAAATTATTATTATTCTTCGATAATTGGCTACAAATCACCTGAATGGCTAATTAGGGGCCATCGAAAATGTTGAATGTCCAAGCCAAAATAAATATTATTACTTCTAAGATCTTTGTCATTGAATTCTTTTGAATTATTTTTAATTCAGACTCTGACAGTCCTGATGATAATGAATTTAAAATTTATCAATTTGCATTCAAAATTATTTTATTCTTTTTATCAAATATTCTGTATAAAAATTATTACAAGATTAGAAATTTGGACTTTAAATAGAAATGGTCAGGGAAAATAAAAATTAATAAATATTATTCAATATTAATTGTAAGTATCTTCTTGTTTAAGTATGACTTAAGGTTAAAAACTTTAAATACCTAAATGATAATTACCAATTGGCTTATCTGAATAGGATGAGATGCCAGTGGTCGAAAGTACTTAAGAAAAGTTTATGTCAGGAGGCGATCTCTCATTATCAATGAATACAAGTCTCGATATAAGAAGCGACTACAGAGAAGATGTAGAATTGTATAGAACTATAACAACCTGAAAGTTTGTACCGCGGTACCGCTACCGTTACTTCTTTTTTATGCAATTTTTAAAACGTAATATTTTAAATTCTGAGAAGTCTTAAAAAAATTTGTATTTGAAAGTTATACTTAGCTAAAAATTTATTTTATTAAATGAAAATCTATCCCTTCGATTAAATAATTAATTATTTCGATAAAAATTAGTTTTTTTTTCGTTGAAAGTAAATTTACATTTAAAGCATATTTTCGGGTTGAAAATTGAACTGTAGATAATTTACCTTTTTGGCTTCAAAATACAACAATTGTCTTGAAAGTTCGTCATGAATTTTTGGCGGAAAATTTATCTTTATATTATTTATGTGTATATAAATATTATTTATATCTTAATATAGTTATATTTGGTAAAAATTGGTCTTTTAGTTGAATCCGACTGGTTGAAAACTGTATTTTTTTCTTTGAAAATTAACTTTTGAAACTGAAAATGTAACGATTCTATTCAATCTGTTTTGTTGAAAATTCATCTTTTTGTTTAGGGATTCAAATAGTTTCTTGCAAATTCCTCTTTTTCGGTTGAATTCGGTTGCTTTGGATTAAAAATTAAAATCTTCTTTTTTTTGTTAAAATATAACCTATTACATGTTTCATTGAGCATTAACTTTTCGGTTGAAAAATCAACTAATACTTATTGTTTAAATTGGAACTATACTTTGTAAAAAATCTTCCGATCGGTTATCATGACATACAATTATGTGTCATGTTAACCAACAAATCTTCTGATCGCTTAACATGACATAATTATATGTCTTAAAAATTGTATTTCGTTGACGGTACCGTTTACTTCTTGAATTGAGTGACGCACGTTGCCGTGTTACCGTTATTACTAGAAAAATGTAATGTTCCGAGTAACGCGTGTTACTATCGAACATTCAAACTATGTAAAAGTTACCTCTAGCTTTCCATGTTTTTTAGCATTTCGTTTAAATGAGTGCCAATAAATATTTACACTTTATAAGCAATGATAGTGATTGTAATGATTTCAGTCAAAATAACACATCACTTTATTCCGATGCAATACAATTATAAACACTTAAGGTAAAATTTTGTAGGTACCTATATTTTTCTCAATAGTATCTCTCTTCCCCTAGCATTTTAATTTAAATCTCTCGCCCCCCCCCCATCTCTCTCACACAGAAAAAAGTTACATACATTTTTTTAACAAAAAATGAATTTTCGCCAATACTTTTTAAATAATTTTCGTGATTATTTTGCTTCAAATCTATAAAATTTTTTCAATAGAAACTGCAGAAAGTTCGAAAATTCGTTTTTTTTTTTTTTATTCAAAAAGTGGTGTTTTTTAATTCCTAGGAGAGGTTTTTTTTAACTTTTCCATACATTTCCTTTTTACTATCTTGGAAGAGATAGAAACAGATAAGAGAGATCTGTCACAAAAGATACAGCAAGATCTAGAAAAAGATTAAAATTTGTAGTAGAAAGATAGACCGAGGGATAGAAAAAGATAAGAGTCTCGGCCACAAAGTGATAGAGAAAGAGATTGAAAAAGATTGCAATTCGTAGTAGAAAGATAGACTGAGGGATAGAAAAAGATAAGACTCTCGGCCACAAAAGGATAGATAAAGAGATTGAAAAAGATTGCAATTTGTAGTAGAAAGATATACTAAGGGATAGAAAAAGATAAGAGTCACGGCCACAAAAGGATAGAGAGAGAGAGAGAGAGATTGAAAAAGATTGAAATTCGTAGTAGAGAGACAGACAGAGGGATTTAAAAAGATAAGAGACTCGTTCACGAAAGAATAGAGAAAGAGCTAGAAAATGATTGACATTCGTGGTAGAAAGATAAACTGAGGTATATAAAAAGATAAGAGTCTCGGTCACAAAAGGATAGAGAAAGAGATAGAAAAAGATTGAAATTCGTAGTGGAAATATAGACTGAGGGATAGAAAAAGTTAAGATTCTTGGACACAAAAGGATAGAGAAAGTGATTGAAAAAGATTGAAATTCGTAGTAGAAAGATAGACTGAGGGATACAAAAAGATAAGAATCTCGGCCACAAAAGGATAGAGAAAGAGATTGAGAAATATTGAAATTCGTAGTAGAAAGATAGACTAAGAGATTAAAAAGGATAAGAGATTCGTTCACGAAATAATAGAGAAACAGATAGAAAATGATTAACATTCGTGGTAGAAAGATAGACTGAGGGATGGAAAAAGATAAGAGTATCGGCTAGAAAAGGATAGAGAAAAAGATGGAAAAAGATTGCAATTCGTAGTAGAAAGATAGACTTAGGGATAGAAAAAGATAAGAGTCTCGGCCACAGAAGGATACAGAAAGAGATTGACAAAGTTGCTGCTCGACTTGTGCCATTTCATTGAGGTCATTATATCGAGAGAATTTCGATCATCTCTTCACTTTTACTTTCCCTACTTCTTGGAGAGAACGAAATGCCTCATTTTTTAACAATTTAACGACGTTCCAACTTGTAATTCCTAATTGCAGTCAGAAGTTATAGACTGACGGAAAATATTAACTTTGAAATGATCGAAGATTACTTAAAGTCGGGAAGAAGAATAAAAAATACCCAAAGTTAGACATCTTTTAATAAACAAAATCGATAAGATCTATCATAACAAAATTCTAAATCTAACTGAACCAAAAGAAATCTGGAGAAAACTCAAGGAAGTAAAGAGATACGAGTCAAAGACGACTAGTATAACTGCTAGACAGGTTCAGAGCAAACGTGGAAAATGGACGCCTCGAAGGGGCAGAGGTAGAGGCGAACGCAAATACAGCAGCCAAAATAGCAGAAGCGGCTTCAGAGGAGGCGCCAGCAATCGTAGTCGTGGTCGAGGCTATGGCATATGAGGACAGACTTCACGGAGAGGTCAGAACCTTCCCGAAGGAGCCTCATCTCTGCAAGCTGTAGCTGGAATTATAAAGGTACTGAACAAAGTAGCTCTAATAAGATATATTGCGCTAAAAAGATAGTAGTTTTGCAACGAAAGGGTTAGGGAAAACTGAGATAGTGACTGAGAATAATAATACATTTACGCTAGATAATATTTTTTATGCCAATGAACTGTCCAATAACTTGCTGTCTTTGAGACGTTTCGTAGAGTCAGGTTTAGAAATTTATTTGAATAACAAGATAATTGACATATATGATCCGGAATTAAATAGGAGCATAATCTCTGGAAAATCTGAGACACCCTTCTGGACTATGAAACTGGTTGCTGATAACATTTCATGTAATAAAGGTAAACTTACAAATCAATATAAAAGCTTTTATAACACTAGAAGCAAGAAAACTCAAGAAATCTCAAAGACAGATAAAAAGACTGAATCAATAAAAGTGAATTGTAAATGAAAATAAATTAAAATAAAAAGAATTTGACAATGAATTTGTAGATACTGTAAAGAATAGAAAGACTCATAAAGTCGATAAAGAAACTACTAAGAAACTAGATACCCAAGTAGACCCAAAATTAGTAAAGGATAACTCTAATATTCCTGAAGCAATGCTATGGCATATTAGACTTGGCCATATCTCTAAAACTTATTTAATAGCAATAGCTAAAAGGAACAGTAAATTAATGAATCTAAAAGAAATTGAGAATAAGAATTCGATATCAGAATTGTAATTGTCATGTCCCGATACTCCGTAGCACAACGGTGTAGCTGAAAGGTTCAATAGAACTCTGGAACATAAAGTCAGGGTAACGATGCTGGATTCAGGACTTCCGCATTCCTACTGGGATTTAGCTGTTAAAACAGCAGTTTATATTAACAATAAAACACCTCATAAGTCGCTAGATATGAACGAGCCGTTGAGTGAGATTTTGCCGAATCGATCAGAGAGCTTGGAGCAATTTAAGCGCTTTAGTTGCGCGGTGTATATAGAGATACCACGCAGCACAGATAAAAAATTCTCACCGCAAGCGATGCGAGGTTTTCTAGTCGGTTATGTAAACACTGGATACACGATACTTATGCCTGAAGAAAACAAATTGTATGACAGCAAACATGTAAGATTTATTGAAAGTATGATATACAAAGATTTTGATATAAAGACAAATGCTAAAACTGAAAATTCTAAATTAACCCTTTTGGAGGCACGAGAGTCCGTGGACCTAGTAGACAAAGTTAGTAAAGAATTCGGAGTAGAAAAGGAACTTGAAATTGTACCCGAGATAAAGAGGAAAAGAGATAGGCCAAAGAAAAATGCTAAAGTCGCGTTTTTTTGTGCGAGTCACCAGAAACGAAAGAATATTAATTCGACCGTGATTTAAGTGATTTGAAATATCACGCACTGTTAGCTAAAATACAGGGCGACCCGCAGACCTATAGCGAGGCAACGAACTCTCCAAATATAGAACACTGGATTTACGCTAATTGGATTCTTTTTCTGGATTTCAGTTTAACTTCTACATCTTTATAAAACAATTTTAACCTACTTCGATCTTCTCAGGCCTTATGCCAAGATAGCCACTTGGGCCTATCCTGCCTGGTTTTCTCTTTTCTTTCAGCTTAGCTAAGCACAGGACATGGCATCGTAGGACTGAGTTGTGGTAGGCCAATCTGTTTTTAGTAAGGACATTTCCCACGGACAGGAAATCTCATTACATATTATATCCTTTAAAGACAAAACAGTCGCGATTAATTTTAAGATAATTTAAGTCAAAATATTTCTTTACTTGTAATTAAATGAAATCTATATTTACTAAAGAAAACAAATTAGATAGATTAGATAAAAATGAAGATAAATATGGCTATAAGAGGCCAAGATAAAATTACAATTATAATAAAGTAGAATTAAGAGATAAGTTATCTTTCAGCCGAAGAACAAGGAGGCAGATTTACTGAACAAGACCTTGAAGTTCTACAGAAACCTTTCAACAATTAGAGGACTTAGGTAAAGAATGGGAAACTGAGCTAGCCAAGTCAAATATTCGAGGGCAAGTTTTACAAATCACTGAACCTAAAATCGAAGATAAAATTGAACAAAAGCGTAATAACGGTAACGGGGATGAAAATAATCCAGGAAACAATGAAGATGATAAAAAGGAAAATAATAATGGTCAAAATAATAACAAAATCGAATATCAAAACCAAAATTACTAGGGTAGGAAACAATACAAAAATCGATTTCCATTTTCATCATTTGGATCTCCATTCCAACCTTTCCCGAACCAATATCAACAAAATTTCAGACCTAACTCCAGATCTAGATTCCCATCTGGTTTCCAATCAAATTTTCAACATAGATTCCAACCAAATTATTAACCTAGATTCCAAAATAATAGACCAAGATATCCATTCAACCCTTATAACCAAATGTTACCAATGTTTAATCAAATGTCATTAGGGCAAAATCAAGGTGAAAGTAACCTAATGATCGAATTCCCCACAGAAAATGAGGAAAACAATTCAGGAATTAATAACAAACAAAATTCCCAAAAATCGAATTACAGAAATAAAAATCAAAAATCGGTTAACAATAATAACAAAGACTCACAAGGCAGGACAAGTTTAAACTCAGACAAAAAGACAGGACTCAAATACAAAAAAGAATGAGAACACAAATAGTTTAAACTGTTATCATTGCGGTATAGCGAGCTATTTAAAAGAGAATACCCATATTATGTATGCAACCAGGGAAACTGTATGGGAGGGTATTAGAACCACAAATAGTACAACCTAACACAGGAACGCCAGAATTGTTAAATTCGGATAAGGATGAAATAACGGAAACACGTTTTCATCTAATGACAAAATTCGAAGGTAGTTTATTTCGAATTTTAGTAGATACTGGTGCCACAAATTTCCCACTTACTATCCAACGGAAGCTTATCCAAACTCACAACCCCTCCTCATAAATGAGAATAAAAGTAAACCTGACATCGAATTAAAAGAAAATAAGGAAGTTAAAAAGGAAAATTTTGAAGAATAACTAATGATTAAAAAAGAAGAAATTAGGAATTTAGATAGGAAACCGAAATTCGGAGGTAGCATTAATCTCAATAGTACAAGAGAGCTTAAAAAAAGTAACCCAACTGTCAAAGGTAATGAAATTCCCCTATTACCTATCAATCCTCACCAATCCCCAAAAAGACAAAATGCCCAAACTCCTGTAACAAATCCTACGAAGGATATCCCAAGCTTAATCAGCATCCCCAATAGTAATAAGAAAAATATTTCGGGACAAATTTTTTACAATAAAAAATATGAGGAAAAATATAAGGATAGCCACAGTAACCTCTGGAATAATAAAAAAGTTACTGATCAAAATAAAATACGAAAGGAATCTCAAAAAGCAAATGAGGTCAGGGAAACTGAAAATCAAAATCAATGGATTAATTTTAAAAGCGAAGCAATAAGATTGCATAATATTTCGGATAGCTTAGGAAAAATTCACGAAAAGAACATAGGGCGACTCATTTAACGAAACATGAAATCGACGTCCAAGGCCACGATCCCATTAAACAGCGATATTACTACGTGAGCCCAAAAATTAAAGAAGTAATTTATCAAACAGTTGATAAACTATTAGAACAGGATATAATAGAACCTTCCTGTTCCGATTGGTCTAACCCTATAGTGATAATAGAAAAAAAAAACAGCGAAAGACTATAGATTCTGTTTAGATTTCAGAAAGGTTAATAATATTACTAAAAAAGACCTCTGTCCAATCCCACTCATGACAGAAATACTGGACACTTTAAGCATTCACAGCCCCTGGAAAAGGCATGTACCAATTTAAAAGGATACCATTTGGATTAACCAATGCTCCAGCCACTCTCCAGAGATTTATGGACAAAATTATTACTCCAGGTCAGAAACCAAACGTTTTTTGTTATCTGGACGACATAGTAATTGTAACTCAAAATTTTGATGACCACTTCAAATACTTAAACATTGTTTTATATCAAATCAATTACGCAAATTTAACGATCAGCCCTTACAAATGCGAGTTCGGCTGCTCGGAAATCAAATACTTAGGTTTTAAAGTTAACGACAAAGGACTCCAAATAGACAACGAACAAATTCAACCAAGCCTAGAATTCCCTAAACCTAAAAATATTAAATAATTACAGCGCTTAATAGGGATGGTAAGTTGGTATAGAAAGTTCATTCCACACTTTGCCGAAATAATAGAACCGATAAACAGGTTATTGAAAAAAGATAAAAAATGGGATTGGGGATAAGAACAAGATGAGGCTTTCCAAAAAATTAAAGATCTCCCAACGTCAGCACCTATATTAACCTGTCGAGATTTTACTCAACCCTTCCAACTCGAAACCGACGCGAGTAATACGGGGTTAGGAGCCGTACTCACGCAGACAATTGACGGTGTAAATTACGTAATCGCTTACGCTAATAGAAGCCTAAACGGCGCAGAATCTTGGTACTCTGCATCCAAAAAACAATGCCTGGCGGTAGTTTGGGCCATACGAAAATTTAGGCCATACTTAGAAGGTTACATCTTTAAAGAAATCACGGACCACTTAGCGTTAAAGTGGCTCCATAACCTAAAAAACCCCACTGGCCGATTAGCCAGATGGGCATTAGCGTTACGAGAATATGACTACGAAATTATATATCGTAAAGGTAGTTTAAATTTTGTCCCTGATGCCCTCTCGAGATCAGGAGAACCAGCAAAAAATATAGCGTTTGCGCTAGCTTGTAGCGTAGAAAACCCAAAAGCGGACGTTAACGACAACACAGACGACTGGTACTCTACCAAATTCAGCAAGTTACAAAAAGACCAGAAGAACATGAAAAATGGCGAATCAGAGATTCGCAACTCTACTTTCACAGAACTGACCCACTCAAATCTACTGTATTACCAGACTCAAATCCCTGGAAATTAGTGGTACCTAAAAAACTTAAAGCTCAAGTTTTATGGGAAAATCACGACGAACCCGAGGCAGGACATTTAGGCTCAGAGAAAACTTAGGCGAAAATTTCCGAACATTACCTCTGGCCAGGGGTATATTCGGACGTGATCAATTACGTAAAAAACTGCCAGATCTGTCAAAGAGTAAAGCTAAGTAATTAAAGTAAGATAGGATTAATGGGAAAAAGGGTATTAGTAGAAGGACCATGGACCATGGTATCAGCCGATATCATGGGCCCGTTTCCAAGTTCGAAAAAGAACAAAAAATCAATACATTTTAGTGTTTGGAGACCTATTCACAAAATGGATCGAAATAATCCCAATTAAAAAAGCTAACGGGATCACAATAGAGCCAGAATTCCACAAACGTGTCATTTCGCGCTGGGGAAGACCGCGGATTCTCCACACCGTTAATGGCACGGGATTTGTCAACAAAACCTTAAGAGATTTAACCGAAAAATTCGGTATCAGGCATACCAAAACACCAAAATATTACCCCCAAGCCAACCCAACCGAACGTTATAATAGGACAATTTAACAAATTATTAAATCTATCTAGGCAACGATTATTCCACCTGGGATGAGCACATAGACGATTTGCAGTTCGCTATAAATACTAGCAAAAACTCGTTTAACCAATTAACCCCAGCATTCTTAAATTTAGGGCGCAAATTGGAACCAATACAATCCTTAAGAAAAAACATAGAAAACGATAGCGAAATCGCGTTCCAAAGCGTGGACAAATGGACAGATAGGTTAAGAAGGTTACAAATTATAAAAGAGGAAGTCCAGAGAAACTTAGATAAAGCGAACGAAAGACAGGCTAATAATTATAACTTAAGAAGACCCTTAGAATATAAATTAGGCGACAGGGTGCTTAAGGTAGTAACAAAAATATCAAATAAGGAAGATAAAAAAGCAGGTAAGCTTTACGACAAGTACGAAAGTCCTTTCATAATAAAAAAGAAAATTTCCCCAACGATTTACGAATTAAAAAACCAAAAGGGAAAAAGCATTGGAGAATGTAATATAAATGATTTTAAATTAGAAAACGAAATCATAGATAATGGCACGTCGACGTAAGAAATATAAACGAGTTTAAGTCAGAATATTAAGACTTGAACAAGAGCAAAAATGGCATTGGATCAATAGCATTAACGACACAAATGATCTCCAAAATAACTTGAAAAGAACTGTAAACAACACTTTGAACACAATTACTTTAAAACGACTCTGAACACAACTACTTTAAAACGACTCTGATAAATAACTTAGAAGATAACAGCATTTTGACTTCTAAGACAAGACAGAAGTAACATTTCTCTTTAATACGAAAGAAAAAGGTGAAAAAATAATAAGAATTAGAAGAGGAAATTTAAACCTAAGAAAGGAAGTATAAACAGTGGAACGCAGAATTAAAAATTCTATAAGAGGGAACGAATCGACTCTGACTTTTTGTTAATAAACTAAATAACATTGTTTAAATGGGATTTACAATTATAATAATTAATACATAAATAAAACAACAAAAATGGATCTCAAACAACAACAGACTCTAAGGACAATCGACTCTAAAGTCAAATAAAAACAGACTCAAGGGACAATCGAATCCAAAAACATACAAAAAACAGACTCAAAGGACAACCGACTCTAAAAACAAGAAATCTCCACGACAATTGACTACACGGACGAGTTTTTCGTTTTTCTTTTCATATTTGTTTCAGAAAGAAGATAACCATGGAGGAGGATCAGAAGTCTAAAAACAACAACGAGAAAACAGGAAATTAAAGCAGAAAGCTAGGGACAATTGTAAAGAATTACAATATCAGACCTAAGAGAACATTTTTGGCTATGATAGTACACTACACGTAGAGAAGTTGTGTATGCAGACAAGTACACACTAACTCCTCACGATCTGAACGTAGATGCGGCAACCTCGCATTTTTCATGGTGTCTTCATTGACAGCTGTGCTCTTCGACTGCAAATGAAAACGTGAAATTTGTTGAAAATTACAGACCGATTAGTAGTTAAAGGTGAATTTATGAAAAAGAAAGTTTCTCATAAAATATAACAAGTTGGTGCGCATGCGCTAGGCCTGCTAGGCGCTCCGACAGCGTTGCCGGATAGCTACCACGTGCTTGTTTCATTTTTCAAATGATTCAAAATTCTCAAACTTTGCATACCTCTCATTCTCAAACTAAGAGGACAAAAATTCTGAAAATTTTTTCAAATCTTCATGAAACCCCCTTCTAACATATATTAGTTAAAAAAAACGGTAAGAATAGTTGACGAATTAGAGCTATAAATGTAACATTTTCCTATGCTTGGGATAGGCTTTACGTGTATAAGGGTTCAACTTTGATCTTAATTATCTCAGCTCAGGAGAGGACAATATTTTTTAAATTTCGCAAACGTTTAGATAACATTCCGAAGAACCTATAGTCGAAGTTCAATCAAATCCGTAGGAAAAGTGTGTTCGTGACCGTACCTCCTTAATGTACATTTTATATTCTATTCTTAGGTTTTCATACTTTCTGCCCAATTTCCATTCCAGGTTTTTTCTAGGGCAAAGTTTAGTAAAGAGTTTTCCAATTTCCGTCAAGTAAGAGTGGATGTCCTGGGTCCGTTTTTGGTTGCAGAATTTTATTTCTTTTTAATTTCTTGTGAAAATAGTTCCTCCAATATAAGCATTTTTGAAACCTTCGTAAAAGTCTGATAATGATCTCCCAGAAGATTTACCTATTGAGTTAGGGTTGGTTATCTGTAATTTGAGTTGTTTCGGTCGTTGATGATTGAGTTAGTCTGTCTCTGTCTAACCTATTGCTTCTTATTGAGGTTTCTATATTTTTCCTAACAAAACCTCTACTGCGACCTATCGACCTATTAATTACTTTTGGGATGATGCCCGTATTTTGGGTTGCGGTTAGAACCTAATTTCTAATAGTAGGTCTCGTTGTGACATTGTGTCAGTCTGTGTTTTTGGTTGGAAGTGCAGTCGCACCTTTCAAATCTAGGCTATCATGATCGCTTTCCATGACTGTAGGTTTCAGCATTGTAATTTCAATTTTTTCTGATCTTAAATTCATTTATTTTCAAATTGAGTTACTATTTGTACAGATAGGATCCCCTATATAAATGTCCGCTTTGGTTTCTCGGTATTGAAATTTCAAATTTATTTTTCTATTTCAATTAAAATTTTAATTGGTCATTTAATTACTCGAGAGTTCGAAAATAAGTTTATTTTCATCATATGACTCTTTATTTATGCGATACGAGCTCGCTACCGCGCTTGACTGTAATTTTTATTGAGAATCAAAACTTATGCTTTTCTTTTCAGGATTCTTCTTTTTCTTAATTTTCATATCTTTTCGGTCCTAGGAGCAGCCACTGGATGGTGGCACGAGTAGGGGTCGCGGTATTTGACCCGGAATGGTTTCTCCTCGAGGTTGACGGTAATCCGGGAGACGTGGTGGGTGGGAGCAGGATCGACACTTAACACAGTTGGCAGGCACAATCAATGCGGAAAGATGGAAGAAACGTTCCCAGTCGAGAGCACAGTACGACTGCCTTGTCCGGTGACGGTACGCACGTCGCTCGACGCTTCGGGAGGGGGGTTTCGCCTCGACTCGGGTGCGGCCCGGCAACCCTTTCGTGCAGGGCTGTACCGAGTTCCGCGTTATGGTTAGAATTTTGTTACAGTAGATTTGTCCTGATGTCCTTCACCTTAGCGATAAGATGTCTCAGTGCGACTATCGTTATATAAGTATACTTTGAAGCAAATTTCGTTCTCAAATTTTATCCTTTTTTGCGTGTCGTTCCAAACTTCGCACCTTGATAGTAGAGATGCACCAATTACTCTTTCTTTGTGGTATACCACTTGATGCTCTCCCACGGTATTTCTCTTGAGGTGGTTGGCTGCAAATAGCTAACGCTAGCCAAAGCATTCTCAGTAGGCACAGTTGATGTTCCACTTCTTACCGTTTGTCGCAGATGTTCTTGCTGGCCAGCTGTTTGATTAGTGAGATCTGCTTGGCCATCTCGCAGCTCGCAATCACCATCGTCCCGCATGCTGTGGCCCCCAGCACTGGCTCCAGGGGCGCCCCGACCATACTCTGGAAGCGACAAGCGTTTCAAAATCTTTAATAATCTCTACATGATAATTCATGGGTCTTGGTGTTCCTCTTAGTCCCGTTCCTCTTCGTTCTCTGTCTGGCATAGGAAACCCTGTCAGTAGCAGTGCTACCGCCAACAGAGCCGTCGAAAACATGAGAGTGAAACTCAAGCTCTACCGCGACGCCAACGCAAGAACACCTTCGGTAGGGTGGTGCCAAAAACCAGGATTATTATCATTATTATTATTTATTTATTTTTTCGTTCAAACTTGTTCTCGGGTGAACCCGGTTTTCCATCATATCCACGGACTAAGCCGAGTAACTAATGAGATGAAGATGTTATTAGTTAATTCAGTACTACGTTTGAAATCATTTGCGATGATGGATGGAGGTGAGAACAGTCACCCCTGGATCACATTCCTCCACATTGTCTTTACTTCATGTCTCAGCTCGCTTTACTTATAAATCCTGGTTATATAAGAAAGACATCCTATGAGTTTCATGTGGGTTAAGCCATTTTTGTGATAAGTTGAGATTCGTGCCTGCAAATTCCGGTTATGTGGACAAGCAATGTCGATTATGTAGACACTTTCACCTCTTTTCTCTCGCATCACGATTTTGGGTCGATTGGCTCGGATATATTGATCCGTCTGGATAGTAACATCCCAATGTAAGATGTAATCTTTGTTTTCCAAAACGGGCACTGGAATATATCTATAGAAAGGCGCCCATTCTGTTAGGAGTCCTAGGTTTAGGACAAGTTGTTAATGTATATTGCCCGCCACATCACTATATCTGTGCGTATATTCTCTCTGAGTCATTGCGCAACAACCATCAAGAATGTGCTCGGTGGATTCGTTGGTATTGCCACATAATCGGCACCAGTCAACCACGTCTTGATGTGACACGTATTTGTGATCGTTTCTGGTGCTGACAACCCTGTCCTGAATCGCAGTGATGAATCCTTCCATTTCTGGATACAGGACGCCCTTTCTCAGCTAAATATTGAATGCCTCACTATCCACTTCATATTGATCTAACATTTTGGGGTGCTCACCGTGGATGGCTTTCTGTCTCCATTGCGTTTCTAATTCCTCTATGGTTGCTGCCCTGATATTCAAGGCCTCCTCTGAGAACAAATTCAAGGGCGTGTAGTCAAGAGCAGCTTTACAGATAGTGTTGTAAAGCGCAACATCTCGCTTGCCGTTAAAATAGTCTCGCAACTGTATAACTTGTGACTTTCACAGTTTCTTGACATGTACAATGCCCCAATCCCCTCTATGTCATGGTAGAACTACCATTTCAATCGCCGAATTACTATGGTGCATTCGGTGATTCGTCATTTCTACGCGGATGGTTCTGTATAACCTTTCAAGGTCGGTGTTAGACCATTGATGAGCCCAAAGGAGTACGTGAGGACAGGGATGTCATATTTTAGGTGTTGATTGCCGTGATTTTGTTTGCTGAGTTAAGAAAACTCTTTCGAATAAATCTGAGTCTTGTAGTGGAGATAGTCGCTAGGCTTTTCTTAATTATCGTATGCTGAATACCTTTAGATTCTAGAATACCCAGGTATTTATATGACTTGCCCTCAGCTATTGCCTCGATGTCATTCTCAAAATCGTTCTCTAGCTCTGCGGTCCCAAATTCTCCTGGGATTATATGCACTGTTCTGCATTAACTAGTCCGAACTCCATGTGGATATCATTTAAAAACTGCTTTGTAACATCGATGACCATCCTCATTATCATGTATAATTTTTCTATTTATTTGATAAGTTGTAGGCTCCGGAAGCTAAAATCATGGTTCCTTAAAGCAACCAATCCCGACGCAACTAAAAAGTGTACGTCATCCACTTCTGCTTCTCCTGTCCTAGAAGGTAAGCAAGAGCGGAAAATTCACGCGAGATAACATCGTGCAACACATTCCTTGGAGTCAAGTCTCTAGCAGCGGATGGCCTTACGCGGCAGACGGGGCAGTTGGAGATAAAGGTTTCAACTCTGGATACTCTTTCAGAGCTACCAATCTTTGTAGAGTGTTCTGAGGAACAGTGTTGACGGACCAGATGAAGTGATCCTAGAAGAAAAGCCTTTTGCATCCGGTTAGCAATGGAATGAGCCTGACGCTGAAAAGCCGGAATCTTGTTGCATTGGCTAAGAAATAAAGCTTTCATACCTTAAAGACAGCCGAATATGAGAACTACAAGATGGACTTTGTAGCCTTGGTACAGCTTGCTCAGCTCGAAAATAAGAGTTTGATATTTCGTCTGTTTTTCTTCCTCCTTTGCCGTGATATTACCATCGCATCGGCTGGTGCGAGAATTCAATCATGTAAATTATCTTGGTCTTCAAATCTTGGAGGACAATATCAGGCTTTGTAACACTTATACGTTGAGTGGTGGAGAATGAGAAATTCCAGTAGATCTTATACTGATCACAATTTCAAGATTTACTATTGTGAATAATAAACTGTAAATTAAGTAAGTTTATTAGATTATAATAACAAAAAATGATTAAATATTTGTACTTATACCAAAAGAAAGTTTCCATAATCCCTAGAAAAGACTGTGAAGTTTACAAAACACAATAGGAAAGACATTTTCCCTATGTTCATTCCACGTATTTCTAATTTTTCCTATAGAAAATAGGAAAATATCACAGAAAAAACTGGGGGTTCACTGAAATTGCGGCTCAAATAAAAGTTGGTATTTTTTAGAACTTGAGCTCTAATACAAACCTGTAGACACCCAAAATGGTTGCTTTAAAGACCTTGAACAAGACAACATGAAGATGCATTCATAACAAAAAACCGCTTGCAAAGTGAGCTTGGTAAGTTAGATATCAATTTAAAGTCATTTACGAATTACTTAAAAAGAAAAGTTTCTTACATATGAATACGGCTTCATGTTTACAAGTTTGCTACATAACCTGCAAATGATATTTATCATGTCATTATATCTATTCTAATTGCGATAATATTTTATACTTTAATTATCTTCATTAAATTATGTCCGTCAGAGTTCTATTACATATGTGCTTTAACGCAAAAGTTGTGTTAGTAACTTGATAAAATGTCGAAGTGGGCAAAGCAAAAAATAGTTTCTTTAAAAAAAGGCTCTATTAAAATTGGGTTCCTTGAGAGGTCCAAATAGAGTCTTCTTTGGAACTATATTCAACTCCCGATAAAAGAACCCCCGATTTATGAATTCCTAGATCTGCTGGCCCCCGCAGATTCGCAGTAAGAGTGGTGCCCCTCGGGAGAGAAGCGGTGCTAAACGATGCGTGAAAAACCAGCAGCGTAACGACAAAGGGGCAGTGAACGGCAACTCACGCGCGTCTGGTGCCTAATTGGTTACACGCCGATGACTGTTTACGTTTAGATTCCCCCATGCACATACGAATGGGAGGGGACTAGCTGCATGCTCCCAAACTATGGCGCGTGGATTGATGCTAAATTACAAGGGGGAGTAGACCATCTTGGTACGGAAAAGCATGGGGAGTAAGTGTGAGAAGGAGAACAGTCTGCTCTTTCTCTTTCAATACCGATTTAGAACACCAAGATGGAAGACCGCCCAGCTCGTTGCAACAACCCCGTTACGGCATGCCTAGTCCCCCCTATTCCTATGTCTATGGATCCCCCGATTGAGGATCAAGGTTACTTGCAAACCATCACCGAAACCGTAATTATATTGGGAGTTGAGTGTAATTCATAGTTTTAAGTTTCTTTTCAGCAAGAGTGGTTCCTTTTTGTTGCAGGTCCTTCGGAACCAAAAATTTGTTCCAATGGAAACCTCAGTTTTTTTGTGATGGCATGGTCGAAAAAGCAGAATAAACATAAATTTGCATTCACTCTTTCATATATAATACAGTTGTATCCATTATAAATTTTCATACATTAAGAATACAATTAGATATTATTATATTCTATGCTGAAACAGAAAAAAATCATGCTAGAAGAACGCAGCCCTGTCAGAAATCGAATACGGGTCTCCGGGACAGCAGTACGGATACTTTTTCGTGTGGTAAACAAATTATGAGATTTAGGATTTGATCATCCTCTATGACGTCATTCGGCAGTGAATTTCCTATTTTAGATGGGAATTTTTGCAAAGCACTATATTCAAGTTTGTTCGTCTCATTGCACCTTCTTATTGAGAATGGTAATTTTTATAACCTATTTTGCGACTTATGTTATTTGAACTGCTAGTTACTGAAACTACGGTTTTATTATTCTTTTTGTGAATATCACTTTTTCCTAACTTCAATTTTCTACCGAAAATATTAGTCTTTCCAACTCTAAATGGCAATTATTAAGTTTGGAGTATATTTATAAGTGAAATGGGTAAACTATTCCTTCGTATCACTGTGGCAATTAATACTATTTTTTCGACTATATTCTAGATTACCCGAGAACTCTTGCAAAAATAAATATTATAATACCAAATTTTACAATCAATAGTCCCGCCGTGTAGGGTAATCCGTATAATCGTTGGCCACCCTTCAATGATTGGCCACCTCATTTAAATGTGCATATATGAAACAATACGCACAAATAAAACTACTAATAAATAGTGCAGGAAAGTAAAACTCGTGATGCTAAATGATTAAGGAATTTGAATGAAAAGCTGTTGAAGTCTGTAGGGTCCGCATGTTGAAAATAATATTTTTTTAATAGTTGCGATAGATTTAACTGAAAACTTTTGAATTTTCATTGAATTTGGTAAACAAAGGTATACAATAACAGTATTCTAACCTTCAAATTATGTTTGTATATGGATAAATGGGTGACCAATCAATGTGCTCTCAAATTATGCGGAAACATAGTAACTGGCCACAACATATAAAAAGCAAATAACTAATATCTTTGCAAAAATTGATTGAAAATTGTTTAAACTGTTTTTTGACTATGTATGGAATTAACTGTCACCCTGTCTTATGATTATGTACGGTTTAGTGGCTAATCACTGTGCTTTCAAAATCAGTACTCTACACGGAAAAAATTTATCCGTGAAAAAGTCATGAACTTGTAGCTAGGTCTCGGATACGAGATGAAACATGAAACATTACATCCTTATTTCTATGAGAAATGTATGGATGAATTTCGAAGTTTTTTACGGACAGTTCGAATTTCCTACAAACAGTTCCTGAAAATTTCAGACTCAAATATACAGAGAAAAAATTTTATTTGTGCGATTTAATTTATATTCATTTATAAATTCTGAACTCAGAAGATTCAAACTCTCAAAGACTGTTGACTCACCAGTTTGTAAACATAAACCAGGAGTGCGTAAACACGCGCAGCCATCGAGGCTAAACAAAATAGGTATCATAAAACTTCTAGTCACTCATCCGACGAGCTCGAAGCACACATATGAGCGCGCACACACGCCGCGCGTTTGGACACGCGTGTGTGTGGGCCACGTATAGGCGAACCTACTTTCCAGTTCCCAGATTTGTCGGGCAAGCTCGTGAGTGCTCTGAGAATCTTTTCACAATCACTCGTAATATTTTTGTAATTATTCACGTAAAAAAAAGTGATGAACCGTTTTAGAATTTTCACATAGAGTTCGTCAATTCTTTCACAAAGTTCGCAGATTACTTACGAAAATACATCAATATCCGATGAATTTTTCTCATATCTGAGACCTAGCTACTAGTTTGTGATTTTCTCACGGATAAATTTTTTCCGTGTATAACCTGATGTGGCCAACGAGGTGGCCAATATTTCACGACATTTGAGTGGCCAACCATACAATAATTGGCCTATACTAATCACTATGTCGTCATGACCAATGATTGTATTTTTTTACATTATTGCTAATTTCTTTAAATATAAATTATCTCTTACTTTTAACGCTGAACTTTCTATTGTAATTTAAATCTTAATAGAATTGATTAACCATCTGTGTATTTTAGAATTTCGTTCGATCTTTCACTGTTCTCAAAAGTTCGATTCTTGGTCAACCAAAAAACTTGTAATCTAGGCAGAATGATCGATTCTTCCAATAATTTCACATGTCCTTTTTGTTAACAAAATAATGAATTTGCATAAAAAATACACAATTAATTTTGATAGCGATGTGATTATTCGAAAATAAACTTCTGTTGTGTAATTTTGTGCATTTACAAAAGATTAAGAAAAATTACTTTCTTCTAGTTAAAATAAATTTTTTCAAAATTAATTTCTATTAGATAGGGATGTAATTATTCATAAATATACTTATGTTGTGTAATTTTGTGCATGTACAAAAGTCTCAGAAGAATTACTTTCTTCCAGTTAAAATTAATTCTTGAAAAAAAAACATTCTATAGAAATGTAATTACTCAAAAATTGACCTTTGTTGTGTCATTTTGTGCATTTACAGAGGCTCAAGATAAAGTACTACTCTACAATTAAAAAATCATTAAGTTGAAATAAAATGTTATATCATGACATTCCGGTACGTACTAAATGTGTGGTGGCCAGAGTTTTGTTTCATGTATGACTTATCACATTAATCACAAACTTTCCATGTATCAATTATTAAGGAATTTTACTTTAGTGTTTATAAAAATAATCTTTAATTTTTCTGAAGACACTGATTTAAAATAAATTTGTTCAATGTTTGCTCGAAAATAAAAAATAAGACAATTTGCCTAAAAGGGAAATTACAAAAATGATAGATGTGTTTGATCAATATTAGACTGATAAAAATTGTATTTTATAAATTTGTGAAAATATTTTTATCACAGTCTTTTAGGTATTTCTTTAAAACTCGTTTATACGATCTCTTTTCTATGAATATATGGTCTCTGTTGTTTTATTTTTTTCAAGTTTAGGATGTAGCCACTTGTCTCAGTATGCGTTCTGTTATTAAACCAGAAAGTCGTCTTTTAAAATCAGTGAATATATTCCAAAGAAGAAAATTTTTAAATTTTTGTCCCATGTGATTAAGAATAATTTTTAAAATTAGAATTTCCGTCTTTTACTGGATTTAAGGAAAAAATTACAAAAAGATAAGTTTTTATCATAGATTGAAATTGAAGCTTTCTTGGTTTTGATTTCATCAGTTATTTCCAACCGATTAACAGTCAAATAAACTCTCAAGATTGTTGGATTAGGATGTTACCTAACCCATTAGCGCCTAGCGATGCCGTATGGCATCACTGTGACGTTGTTTCAAATTTGCGCGTCAATTGTCGCCTGTGTGTAGCAAACGCACGAACTAACCTAAAGATTGTCAAGCAAGCTCAGGGGGATTCCCAACGAATGTTTTCGACACTGCGGTCACTTCGTACAGTTTCCTATTAAAATTTTCCTGAAGAGGACGCCCGAAAGGCTTCGAAACATTTTGGATCCTGGTAATATAAAAGGACGCATAAATAATAAACAAAATGAGAGATAGGTGGTTTGGATATCTCTTCCTTTTTACTCCATTTTTTCAATTATCATATATCTGTCTCTAATGACTTATGGAATAATTATTTTCGAGTTTCAATCAAAAATAGAAACTTCGGATAACGGGACGAAAAATTTGTGGGGAAGATTTTGAAATGGTATTTGAAATGCTTAATTCATAAATATTGAACCCTTTTCTTGAATATTATATTTTTTACTCAATATAAGTTATTTTATCTATTAATATCAAATATTAAAAAAGTTTGCGAATTTAATTCAGCAATTTTTCATTTTGAATTTGCAGCGCGTGTAACTTTCTGCTAACTTATAAAAGAGTTACCGCAGTGATAGGAATATCAAATTCCGAAATTACTTTAAAAATATTTAGAGTGGACGAAAAAATCTTTAAAAATATTGAACAACATTTTTTTCGCGCTCCATTTGGCAGTGTATCCACAAATTCTTACTTTTATTCTTATTTTATTAGGAATCATTTAAAAAGTGTCACCGATGTCGATGAAACGAAAATCACATGATGCACATTTTGTTAACTTGAGAACAATTAACATTCTTATCATTTTGTTTAAACTTACACAGAAATAAAATTATTCATTTTCTACGATTTTTCAATGTGTTTTTTTTTTAAATTATATCTTAAAATATGAGTGTTATCGAATGGAGACAAAACTTCGGGGACATACTATTAAACATAATTGAGTACCTTAAGAACTAAAATATGTATTTCTATTCATAATTTTTATATTCCTAAACCTAAAGCATAAATCATTCGCAAAATTCTTTTATCATTATTTTTTCCATCTTTGTGTGCGAATTTGTATTTGAGGATTTGGTTGTGAATCATACAATTCGGAATATATTATTTGGAAATACTGTCCAATTTGTAAAGATTCGAAATTAACATTATTTGTCTTGAAATCCTTCCTATTTTTTAAATTTTAGACCCAGACTGGGGGGAAACAATAAATTGACATTTTTTTAGATTTGAGTGATGATTTTGATTTGAAGCGAAATATATGTCTTTTTTGGGTCAACTATTTTATCAAGTATTATTTGTGTAAAAGTATTGTAAAAAAACAATGATAAAAATGCCAATTTTGAAACGTCAACTGTCACTCTATGATATAAAAAAGGAGTAAAACAATAGCAAACAAACACCAAAAACATTCAAATCCAACCAATAGAAGGTTTTCAAGACGGCCAAACAGAATTAAGCCAGTGCACTTTATTATTCTTGATTTTAATGGAATTGATTTTTCAAGCATGTTTGCGGATTTTCCTATTCCTACACAGTATACATGTTGTACATCAGTAATTGTTTCAATATTGAAATAAGACTATGTGTCAAGCAAATTGTTTACGTCGTATACTTGTAGTGATTCGAAATCAATGCTTGGAATGTGCGAGGAACGGTTGCGGGAACGCGTTTCTCTTCTGCCTTGATTGGTGTCAAACTTCTCAATCTTGGGACGGGGTACCACGCTGTTGCCGCATGCCGCCGGTTGGTTGAATTTGAATCATACAAGTATGACTGTTGCGTCTTCTCTGTGCAACAAGTAACCAAAAAACCATCAAGCGCATGTAAGGTGGCTCTTAGTCGCGAGTGGTAATCAACTAATCATCGTTATTATCTTCATTGTTGTTGTAGCGGTCGACAATGATGGTATCTTCTTCCACGTAAAGCGCCACACGACACGATTCACTAACAACACAGATTACAGACCACCACGTTTTAATTTAAGCCTGCGCGGGATGGTCTGAGTTATGTTGTATTTGTCTCGCCCATTTAAGAAAAAGAAACAGATTTATTATATAAAAACAATTTGAAGGCAGGTTACAAATGTAGTGACGAATTTATTATTGTTTCGTACAATGCCTTAGCCACGTGAGAAATCAACGAGGTTGATCCCCCACCCCCCGAAATTCTTAAAACTGTGTGCCGCTCCAAATCTCCCCCGAAATTGTTTCCAAATTCAACCCCCCCCCCCCCATTTGCCTGGCTACAGCCTTGGTTTTGTGAGCGAGTTTTGCTTTGAAAATCTGATATTTCATCCGCCATTTTGTTTTTTGATGAAATCGACATAAAATTCGTTAACGGCAACCCAAAAAACCCCTGAGAGTAAAATTTCAAGATTACATTATGAAAGCTTCTCTTTTTGATAATCTGTTGGCGAATTGGTCCGCTCGGGTGCAGGGAACCTGGCAGGATTGAAGGATCATAGTCACACTTTACGTAGTCCGCCATAAAACTGATTAGAGGTTTTCGAAAGAGCTTACATTGATTAACGAATACTAAGAAGGTCAAGCCCCTGTGCGCTCTTTAGTAGGAGAGATTAGAAATCCTCAAGGGAGAGTTGAGCCGCGGGGTACT
Source organism: Andricus grossulariae (assembly GCA_011634705.1). Classification (NCBI taxonomy): domain Eukaryota; kingdom Metazoa; phylum Arthropoda; class Insecta; order Hymenoptera; family Cynipidae; genus Andricus; species Andricus grossulariae. Next base: position 42,017,163 of record JAABKJ010000755.1, on the reverse strand, counting down.
CTAATTCTGATTGGTGCCGCTGTAACGGAACCTGCTATTCTAAAAATGGCGTGATTTTCAAATAGAGTGTTCATTCCACAATAGATTTAATACAAAATAAAGAAAATATCATTGACTTAAACACTTAAAATAAACGAAATGTAATTAAAAATCACTTTTAGGCATATATATTATACAAATTTCCATAAATAATATTGTCATATTGTAAAAATAATAATAACAAATATCAGATGCGAAATGTACCTGTAATCAAAGAAGTTTGGGATCTCGTGGAAATTTTTTCAAAAAAACCCCGTTTTTAGATGAATTATAGCAGTATAAAATACAGCAATTTAAAATTTTTGGAAAACACTCATAGCTCACAAAAATATTGCCAATATTTTTCTTTGGAAAGTAGGTTATACGCAACCTCTTTTTCACTGCTTCATTAATCACAAAACTCGCATATCACACTTCACACATCATAGCTTCAATATAAATAAACTAAGAAAAATAATTTAGAACAAATAATGGGCCTGCATTATGTATTTTTCATTTATTTTGCATGAATGCGAAAATTTCTGCATGCTCGCTCGCGTGCTGTAACGTATTGCCTTACACGTCATTTTTCAAACTTTCCGCGCCGCAGTGAAATATCAAGTTCCGGTACAGCGGCAAGCATTGGAGGGGGAAACGTGTCTCAACTCTTCCTAGAGGACCTCTAGTAGGTATCAAATGTAGACGCATGCGCAGGAGCTTGGTTGCGCCGACTTGTAAAGAGACACGCGGTGAGGTCCGTGTTGTGGAAATGTTCTCAACGTTCGAAACACGTCATGCCCCCTCTGCAAATGCGGTGTTCCATACTTTTCGAGTATTAATCAAATCTAGTCGTTTCTCTATGAAAAAAAGTGTTTATCGAACTTGTAGCCTCCAGTGCTCCGGTGCTCGAGGCCATTCTCCTTTCTCCCCAGGGTTGACTGCAGCGGCAGATAGGCCTGGTGACCTCTCAAACTTTCCGGAGGCATGGCTTCCTTAAATGGATCCTTGTCGGGTGACGAGGACACTTTCTCGAAGGAACACCCTTACCCCCCTTACACTCCTCTCGCGCAGGAAGTTAAATCTGGCGCGAAAGCTCTCATGTTCATGACGGGCAATGCTTCCAAAATCAGAGGGAGAAGCCTCAAAAGAATTAGCGATGTCAAATCGAACCTCAAACGTGCCCAAACGCGCTTAGAAACCCAAAGTGAAACGGAAACTACACGACAACGACAGCTGACGGTGGCAATCCCCATACTAATTTAACCCCTGATCCTCTATACTCTCAAAACAACTCGGTTCTACCCACGGGCTCTCAGCCGATTGCCGACTCCAACCTCGGTGCCCAAAGATCCACTAACTGGCTCCCTAAAGTTCACAAGCAGTTTCGCTATAGCGAATTCGAATCGGGCGAGTGCCCAATCATAATTGAACTCGAAATTAACTCAGAAAACGCGAGATAAGATCTTGCTGTTGATACGACCGGTCGCCATTTATAGAAATACTTTCTTGGCCATATTAACGACGTTCGTAGCAGTGACTTCGGAAAACTCAAGGTCATAGCTAAGTTCGCAAAGTCAGCTAATATGCTGCTTCAAGAAATCCCCAAACAAATTATCGGCTAAACAACCCTTATCCCAGCCCGTTTTGCATCTTGCCTGGGTGTCATTCGCGGCATATCTCATGAGATTTCCAGGGAAGAGATCATTCAGAACCTTCAGGTCTTAGGTCCACTCAGGGTTAGAGTCACCGTTCTGGATGCTCTCTGTCTAAACATAAAAAACCAAAGGCCCCGAAACTCAGGAAACTAAAGTTGAATCCTCAAAAACTGCCCTCATCACTTTAAAAGGAACTTGCCTTCCAGGGAAAGTCTCTCTCATCTTGGCCTCTTTTCAGGTTGACTCTTACATCCCTCAACCAAGACTGTGTCTCAATTGCCTTCGATTTGGGCACATCAGCAATAATTGTAAATCTAGCCAACGTTGTAAACGCTGTGGATCTTCGGATGCCCACACTGACCCCAACCCCTGCCTAGTGATGGGACATCGATATCGGAAATATCGATATTTTAGTTCCGATATATCGATATTGACATATCGATAGTACCCTATTGATACATCAAGTTGCATATCGATATAAATTTTCGATTTCCATATTTCGCTCTCTTCGCGCGCGATTGCTCTTCCTGTTCATACTTCGCAGTTTCGTGTTTCGTTCATTGTTTGTTGATTTTGCGGATCGAATTAAACATGTTCGCTTCGGAATTTAATTTCCAACAAAATAAAGTTTTGTGTTGCTATTAACATTATTTTTTCAATTTATTCCTCGATATTTAGATTAGTTTATTATTGATACTCAGTTAAATTAATAATCAATAACAATAATAAATTTAATTAATTAAATTGGTAATTTAAATTTGAAGATAATCTTGTGGGCATGCGCGATATTTTATTAGGATATATCGGTCACTATCGATATTGTTTTTTATTATCGATATTTTTTTAAGTATCGATATTGTCTTTACGATACTATCAATATGTGAGTTATCGATATTTTTTTCGATGTCCCATGACTACCCCTGCCCTAACGAGACAAGTAAGCCCAAATGCATAAATTGCCAGGGCGATCACATGCCAACATACAAAGGTTGTCCGGAATTAATTTTCCAAAGCGAACTTTGTCTTTTCGCGACGAATTACAAGATGACGTTCATGGAAGCTAGAGCTATTCTAAAATGTAGGAAGGGTGCTGATTACGACACTTCCGCTCCCCCCCCCTTATCATCTAACCCAATCCCAGGACCGCAGCTTCTTCGGAGGTCGGCTTCCAACCTCTCTCGTTCAAAGGACCATCAGCCAGTCCATCTCTCGCTTACCTTCATAACAATGGAAAATCAGAAAACTTTAACATTATCAGGGCAGATAGACTCAGCAATATTCGTGGTAGTCTGGCTATCGCTATTCGAAGAGGCATCACATGTTTATAGATCACCTCTGTCCCTAGCACGAAGGACAAACTTGAGAATTTAGCCATCTTAATTGGTGCCTCGCTAGGGTAGTTTCTTATTGTTTCAGTTTATAGGGTACCCACCCCCTCTAATGCTATATTATCGGTGACGTGGATCCAGTTTTTCGACTCCATTAAAGATTTAAATTGCAGCTCAGTTGTCATAAGTGGTGATTTTAATTGCCACAAATCTCTCCGGAGCAGCTCGCATAATTGTAGAGGAGGAATTGAGCTTTGCTCTGCCTTGGATAAAACAGACCTAATAGCCCTCAACACAGGTGAAGCCACCTTTAGTACCCGTCCTGGAAGCCCGCCATCAATCATTGGTCCACAATCGTTTTTACGAATGTATACACACTCTCTTCTTGGGGGGTTTGGAACGACTCTCTGGGCAGCGATCACTTCCCAGTGATTTCTAGTAAAGGAGTTTCAGTCCCAATAGCCCTATTTCACTCGCATAGATATAAACTTGAACGCATCAGCTGGTCAGCATTCTCTTCTCATCTGAGGCTGTGCTCACTGCGTGTCCAAACGCTAAACCTGCGGCTAATGTCCACCGCCCTGGCCTTCCAAGTAAGCGTTTCTTTCCTGCCCCGTGGTTGGACGAAATTTGTGATGCCGCAGTCGAGGATAGGAAGGACTGGCGGGTTATCAAATCTTTTAAAAATAGGTACCCACAGCCTGCCAACGCCTCCTGTTCTGCAGACAGGAGGACGATTGAAAATTTGCATGCTTTGGCTGAGGAACTTTGCCCTCCGATTGCTTTCTTCGACTCCTTCCCCGATGAGTTTCCGAGAAACGAATTTCTGAAGGCTCCCTTCACAGAGTCTGAGCTCTCCATGACCTTATCCTGACTGAAACCCAAATCTTCTTCATGCTTAGGTAGAATTGACGACAACATCATTCAGCGATTTCCTAAGGAAGTCAAAATAGCTCTCCTCAACATCTTCAATGAAATCTACCTGTCTGGTTCTTTTTCTAAATCCTGGAATGAATTTATCGTCCTTTTTATTCCAAAACCAACCCCTGGAAAATTCTGTCCAATATCCTTGGTATCTTGCCTGTTCAAGGTAATGGAGAAACTTGTCTTCAACAGACTCTCGTGGTATGTGGAGCACAATCATCTTCTGTCACCCCATCAATTCGGGTTCAGGAAGAGAAGATCCTGCGCTGACAATCTCGCTGTTTGGTCTATTTTGGCATTTCCTAGTGTTAATCCTCAGATTCTTATCCAGGACTTGAGGGCAATTGGTGTCATGCGACAGATGACTCTTTTCATCTATAGATCTACATCCTGTAAAAATATCTACTTCCGTATCAATGAAGAATTGGTGGTTCCAAGGCTCCGCACAGTGGGCCTCCCTCAGGGAAGCATACTTAGTCCCATTAACTACTCTATCTACACCAGGAAAATATACACTGTTATCCCTAGAAATTGCTTAATAATAGAATTTGCATATGGCATTATCATTATCTGTCGTTCTGCGGATCCTATGGTTTGTATACAATCTCTGCAGCAGTGCTTGAATACACTCTCAGAGTTCCTGGATGGCAGGGGTTTCTCGAGGTCTGTCCTGAAAAAAACCAAAATGGTGCTTTTCAACAGACGCAACCTTGATACCGACAATCCTTGTTACACCCTTTCATTAAATGGCTTTATCGTCCCGCCATTCCCATTATCTAGATTTCTGGGTATTGTTCTCGATTATATATTCACGTTCGAACCCTACTTTCAATATCTCTGTGACAAGATGCGTAAAATCTTGAACATTTTCATAGTTCTCAGAGGGACTTGTTGGGGCGAAGATCCTTGTATCCTCAGGACTGTCTATACACCCCTCATCAGAAGCTGTCTAGAATACGTATTTCATATTCTCAATTTTACATCACATGAAAATTTCAGTGATTTAGAAAAAATTCGTAATCAAGCTATAAGACTAGCCCTAGGCTTTATCATCCTCTCCCAGATAAACTGTTGCAACTATTGCGAGATGCAAGGAGAAAGAGAAAGAACATGAAAAATCAATTTGTACTTTTGAATGCTTATGAAAATGTCTAACCCTTCAAATATCAGATTCGTAAATCAGACACACACCCTCACTATGAACTTCCGTACGAATACCATCTATTCTCTCCAAACATTGATCTTTCATGAGGCCGCTTAGTCCAGAACTGTCCAGATCCTGTAGGTCTCTTTAAGGATCTGGTCGATGAAAAGTTCCGTGACTATCTCCCATTCTTCACGGACGATTCAAAGTCGATGGCTAAGTCCATCGCGGGCCTTGCCTTGGTGTGCCCTGGAGCCAATTTTAATCTCTCGTGGAAAATATCTAGCTCTAATTCTATTTTTTCAATAGAAGCTATAGCCATTTTGTATACTTTGAATCATATTATTAAGCACCTCTTCTCCAAATCATTCATCTTTACACATCCTCTAAGTGCTCTTCAAAGCATAGCTACCATTTGTCCTATTTCAAAGCAACGAAGCCGCAGACCTGGCAGCAAAGACTGCATCCAGAGATGCAACTGTCTTGAACATCTCCCTTCCTTTCTCCGACTTTTTTAGTTTAACTCGTGAAACCCTAGATAGAAACTGTGACAACAATTGTCTAAAACTAGGAGAAAACAAAGGTATCACGTACACTCAATATTATTATAAACCTAGTAGGAAACTCTGGTTCTGGTCATTTCAGGTTCGAAGTGAGTCGACTGTTACCCTCTGTCGCATGAGGAGCGACCTTTACGCCTTGAATGCTAGTCTAGCTCGGAAAAATATATTTTCTTCTGGAAGCTATTCCTGTGACCCTAATATAGAAGAAGACTTAGACCATGTGCTTCGGGCCTGCCTCAGATTCAACACTCACAGATTAAATCTTATCAGATCCCTATCAACAATTTTAAATAGCCTCCTCCATACTGTAGCTATCAATTTCTAGCAAATCTTACAATTAGGTTGGTCACGCCAGTTTTCAAATTTTAGAAGGAAACTAACTTACAAATCTAAAAACCTCTCTCCTTGCCCCAATCTAAATTTTTAATCTATCCTCTTCTGATTATTTTATTTTCTGTCCAATCTTTTTTTTTGAACATTGCCGCCTGTGCCACTTTAAGTCGGGAAACCGGGCTGACTGTTCCACCTCCTTAGAAATGAAGCTGTCGAGCCCTGTTCGACAATCTATGCTTCAGATTACGTGGAGTTCACACACCCCTCACTTGGTCATGGCAGGATATACAAGTCAACAGCCAGCATTGAGCCAACGTTAATATTAAGAAGAAGAAGAAGACTCGAAAAGAGAGATCATGTTCAATCCCTTACCAGCAGAACACGCTTCACATTTTGCGCGTCTCTACTAAAAAACTACAGTACATGCCATGGAGGAGAGTCGTCTTCATGGCTCAGGCAATATGAAAAGACAGATGTTAAGAGTAATATTTTTGTCTTAAGTATATTTAGCAATTTTTTAAAACAATTTTCATATGTTCAAACAATTTTTATTTGTTTAAACAATTTTTCCCCTATAAAGCGTGAAAAGTTATTATTTACTGGAATTCATGACACAATTAACAGATGTTAAGAGTAATATTTTGTTCTTATGTATATTAGGCAATTTTTTAAACAACTTTTATATGTTTAAAATATTTTTATTTGTTCAAACAATTTTGTTCCTGTGAATCGTGAGAAGTCATTCTTTTTTTCATTATTTTTTGCAATAATGATACAATTAACGAGTTTGAAGAATAATATTTTTCTTGCTTAAGATATTCAGAAATTATTTAAACAATTAATAATTATTCCTTCGTGCCTTTTCACAGGGAAGGTGGAGAGAAATCTAGTATTTTCGAATCTCTTACACTATGTCGCTTATTATTCAGTATTTCCTTCTCTTAGAACGTATATCATATATTGTTTTAACAATAATAACTTTTTTAACCAATTGAATTCAATTGCTCTGAGTGAAGTATAGTCCTTTTTCCCTTAAAATCACCCCCGTAGACTATACTTTTCTTAGAGCAATTAAATTTAGTTGTTAAACAATATAATTTATACGCTCTAAAATAAGAAAATACTGAATAATTAGCGACACATTGTAAGAGAATCGAAAAAACTAGACTTTTCATCATTATGGATCTTGTAAGTATAAAATGGAACCTCTCAGTGTTTACAGTGCGATAGCTCTTGAAGTTATTCGACCATTATTTGCTATCTTTGGGTATACTTCCGAAAAGCCCTGGTGGAATAATCTTCGTGTTTTTTTCTCCGCGGCCTTTCTGCAATCAGGTTTGCAGGCATGTAGAGAAAAATCATTTGCAGCGAAATGCAGAGAATCTCGGCATTTCTCTATCTTTTGCAATTTCTCCGCAAACTAGGCAATATCGAGATTTGCAGAAAAATAAATCAGAAAAAATCCATGGAGAGGAACTGCTTGCAGAAAGAAGCAGACAAAGTCTACTTCGTTCTGCAATTTCTCTGTGAATTATGTGTGAGGGAAATTCGCAGAGAAAAATACCATGTAGAGAGAAATATTCGCTGACAAATACGGGGAAGCTCTGTTTCTTTAAATAATTTCTCTGCAAACTACGTCTTACCGAGCTTTGCAGAAAAAGGACTTAGAAGAAATTTATCGAGAGGAACTGCTTGCAGAAAGAGGCAGACAAAGTCTGCTTCGTTCTGCAATTTCTCTGTAAATTATGTGAGACGGAAATTTGCAGGAAAAAGTACCATGTAGAGAGAAATATTTGCAGATAAATGCACGGAAGCTCTGTTTCTTTCAACAATTTATCTGCAAACTATCACACAGAGATTTGCAGAAAAAGGACTTAGAAGAAATTTGTCGAGAGGAACTGCTTGCAGAAAGAAGCAGACAAAGTCTGCTCCTTCCTGTAATGTCTCTGTCAATTATGTGTGACGGAAATTTGCAGAAAAACGTACTATGTAGAGAGAAATATTTGCAGACAAATGCAGAGAAGCTCTGCTTCAATTCCAGTAGTAAAGCAGACACAATTGCAGACACCCAGTACGAACATTTTCAGAACAATGCAGAGAATTGTCTGCCGCAGAGTAATGCAGAGTTTCTCTGCATTTTTGCTGAAGTGTTTCAATCTAAGCAGTGAAGCAGACACTTTTCTAACGTATTTGCGAATATTTTTTGCAGGAAAGTCGCTGAAAAATGCATGCGAATGCAGACCATTTTTTGAAGAAGAATAATACAGAGTTCGTCTGCATTTATGGTAATGTGTTTCCATTCAAGTAGTAATGCAGGAGACGTTTGCAGAGTGCTTGCAGAGCTATTGCATGGATATTATGAAGTAATTTGCAGAGAATTTGCAGAGAATTTTTTTCACCAGGGAGGTCTTCCGAAAATATTGACTTGATACTTTGCCTAGGGAATCCTTTTAGACCCTAGTTGAACGCACCGAAAGGATTTTTGGCGCATACTAATATAAATTAAGTTATTAATAATTTTGACTTTTTTTTTCAAAATTTCGGAAAATATTGATTTTGAAAAAAAATGTTGTACAAAAAAGTTGTAGATATCGTCGAAACACATATTTTTCATATTTATACTTTATTCTAAAATTATTATTTTTCGAGAAAAATGACAACACTTAATTTTCAGATTTTGGGGGGAGGGGATTGGAAAAGGGGTCGGCATGAGTGGTGGGTGGAGGCGTAGGCCATTTAAAATGCCCCCTCCCACCACTCATCTCGACCCCTTTCCTAACGCCGCCTGAAAAATACGCATCCGATGGGTATTCTTGAATATTTGTCAATGATAAGAGTTTATTCTTTATAACTTTTTTGGACACTAACCCTGCGTGTATACACTATATTTTTCGAGACACGGTATGTACACTGGGTCTTTTAGGAAACAGTCGGATTTTCAAGGTTCTGAAGGCTTTAAAAAAATCTGAAAAAATTCAGGGTTACTCTTCGTAGCGTCTGCTACATGGCCGAGCAGTTACCAAATTCAAAAGTTTTAAACCGTCGTTAACAAAAGTTGAAATATAGTAAACAATGCGGATACCCGGAATTTAGTTTAAAAAATGCGTGACCTTGCAACAAGCCAATAATTAAAAAAACGGTTGCAAGGTATTGTAGCTTAGATTATGAGCTTTCAAAAGAATATAGTCTCATTGGCATGGGCCCTGAAAAATGGAATTATTTTAGCACCTGAAAGTGGGGTATACTTTACGGATCCGGGCAGATAAGTCTTCGGAACGGTAACTATTTAAAACATTATAAGTGTTTATTGTAGCAAATACAATAATTATAAGACATTAATAATAATCAGTGGAAAAAAGGTAATTTACGGTGCGCAGTAGTGGCAAAAGTGCGTTCGGTGGTCCTCGCATACCGGGAATGCGCACGATGCACAGCAGTACATTGTTTTTCGACCAGAATTGGGTAAACTAGATAATAGCAAAACTACCTTATTTCGGGCCATAAAAAGACTGAAAATTTACGAAAGGAGCAAAAAAACTCCATCCAGTTACCTTTAAAAATACCGACGCTGTGTGTATACTGACCCTTTCAGGCAACGGACGCGACGTGTGCTGGCTAGTGTTTGCTATTTGTTTGGCTACTGCCAGAACCGGGCGTCCCTTGCGCCTTTAGTCCCAACTTCTATCTACATGTTGTAGAGGAGGTAGCCAAAGCTCGCCCTCTATTTATGGGAGGGAAATGTAAATTTGAAATTTCAACTCTTCCTTTCAAGCCCCAGTGTACACACGAAGGGCTAATATCGCGAGTTTTGAAATGTTTTGTAACAAAAAATCTGAAAATTCATTTTCGTCATTTTTCTCGGAAAATAATAAGTTTAGAAAAAAAGTATCAATGTAAAAAATATGTGATTCGACGAGATCTACAAATTTTGTAAACAAAATTTTTTCCAAAATCAATATTTTTCGAGATATTTGAAAAAAAAAATAATTAAAAAAAAAGTTAAAATTATTTATAACTTGATTTATATTAATCTGCCCCAAAAATCCTTTGAATGCGTTCAACTAGGATCTAAAAGGAGCCCCTGGGCCAATTATCAAGTAAATATTAGTAGGTGACCTTTTCGGAAGTATATCCCTATCTTTTTTCAATGTTCTCGACATAATATAACAAATTTAATGCAGCTTATTAAAATTCAATTCATTAATATTTTAACAACTGTTCATTTTTCTCATCCGGCTCTAATTCTCTAACAATGGGAAGGTCGCGCGAGGGAAGCTGCCACGCCCGCACGACAGGCAGACCAGTATCCCTCTTGGATTCCAGTATTGTGAAAAAATGTGAGACCGTCCCTAGTTTTTTTATAACTTTCCAGGAAAGGCGTAGAAATCGTGTATTTAGTATACTGTAAGTGAACAGAACTTTTTTGGACCATAGTACATTATTACATTTTCATTAAATCTTTTATGACATTTTTATTACACTATCACATTGTTATTGTTATTGTACATAACATTATTCCTGTGACCAGCCACAGGGCTGCCTTTCCGCCCTTCACCCGCAAGACACCGAAAAGAGGTCGGTGTTTGAACAATATTATTTCTGTGACCAGTAACATGGGTGCTTCCACACCCCGCCCCCACAAGGAGTTATAAGGGGATAGGTGTTTGACGAACATAATTTATGTGACCAGTCAGAGTAGGGTGCCTTCCCGCCCCTACGGACGTTGAAAAGGGGTAGGGGTGTGACCAACATTATTTCTGTGACCAGTCAAAGGGTTGCCTTCAAGTCCCCACAAGACGATGAAAAAGGGCAGGGGTTTGACCAACATTATTACTGTGACCAGTCAGTGAGGGGTGCCTTGCCGCCTCCACGAGACACTTGAGAGGGGTAGGGATTTGACTAACATTATTTCTGTGAACAGTCAGAAAGGGATGCCTTTCTGCCCCGCGAGACGTTGGAAAGGGGTACCTGCTTGACCAACATAATTTCTGTGACCAGTCAAAGGGGTGCCTTTAAGCCCCACGAGACATTGGAAAGATCTGCAATTAGAAAGATCCCAGTGAGCATAGGGAAATATTTTTTAGAACGTCTTATCAGCTGAACTGACATCAGCGTCCCTGAGATGTCCCAAAAAAAAGATGCCCGCGTGCCCACTGGGATCTTTCTAATTCAGATTTCGATAGTATAGTGACAGATATTTTAATGAGTCCCTATGTAACGAAAAGAAAATAGTTATACCTACAAATTTGTTAGTAGACATGACTAACTATATTAGGAAGTTCAACTACCTACAGACAGTCGTTTTGACCAACTAAAATAGCAAGTCTACCTAATTAGATAGTAATGGCAACTACTTGTGCCCCAACTAACAAAAATAGTTATCACAACTAACTAAATAGCAATACCATTATTTACGAACTAAAATAGTTGTCCCGACAATTTTATTAGTTGTGCCAACTAATAAAACCACTGGCGATGCAGCTGTTTGCGGATTTCTTCTCTTGGTCATCTTTGTTCGACTCGGCACATTTTCAGCTTCAGACTTGACCACTTTTGCCTGACAAAATATTGACTTTTTTTACAAATATTAGGCACCACAAACTACGTTTATTTTTTAATTGTATTCATTGAATTTGCTGAATATTAGCAAATTTAATCTTCAATTTATTGTCATAAATAATTAGGAATTATAATTTAAATTATGACAGTCAGGTGCAGCTTACACTCGCGATTCCACTGATACCAAAAACTCGTTTTTCTCGAAGAAATGTCGCTTATCTATGTCTTTCCGTTTTAAGGCAGACGAGCACAAATAAAATCTATCCAAGTACATTCTATGTGTGATAAATATACCAGTTATCAAAAAGGATAAATTCGTTCCCATACCTTATATAAAAAAGTCGTCTATGGCTGAAAAAATAAAAATATCAAACAAACTTTCTTCGCTGATTTGAACTGAACGAAAATTTGATTTGATAGAACTCTGCGTGAAAAGTATTATTCACACTAAAATGTATTATCTAATACTTTGCTTCAATATTCATCCATACCTGGTCAACTATGTTTCTATAATATGAATAAATTAATTATGAAATCGTACTTTTGGTTTTCCAAATTATATTGATTGAACTTTCTCACGCTTGCTTCCTAAAAATGCTCCCGTGTTTTTAAACAAAATTAATATTTCAAAAGCAATAAAAACCTAGAGTGAAGTGCCGATTACTTTAAATTATATGTATTTAACTTTACTACACTATCTGATGTTCGATAGGACGTTAGTCGTTTTATGAAACGCTTAGAATGGTTAGATGGATAGTGAAACTCTGATCTATTACACTAACTGTCTCGAGGTGCTTGCAAACTTCATGATACGGAAAAAATTCTAGGCAGTTCGTGCAACTGTCGGTTATGACACGATTCACTATAAAATTTCATGAACTGTCTAGAAATTTAATGAAATGTCTAATTACGACATAAACACTGTTAAAGAAGCAGAGTTAAGGCTGTTGGAACATTGTCCAAAAAAATGGCAAAATCTGTGAATTACTCAAATTTCGTCACTAAGACTCGATAAATTGGGATTAAAGTTTTAAAAAGGCACTTTAAAAATTATCTGGACCCCGGAAGGGGTTTCGCATTCTTGGCGGGAATTTTAAACTTAAATAAAAATGCAATTTGTTATTTTCTTTTTTTTTGTTTAATGACGATTCCGAATGATTGGTGAATATAATAATATCGCTGCCATTGAAATAAACTATTAATTTCTGCTTGGAATGGTAAACGTGGTCTCGGAAGAAGAAAAATGTATACGTGCTAAAAGGATGTCGGGAGCTATGTTGGCATCCGGTAGATTGCTCTGATTGGTTACACAGCAGTGGGCGGGATCTGCCCTTCCTCGAGGACACGAGATTGAATCATTGCCCCAGGAGTAAAAAACACATCTACTTCGGGAAAGTCTGATTTTTGCAGTACTTTAGGGTGCCTGGAGTTGGTTCCTCGAGGATACAGGATTGAACCGATGCCGCAGGTATAAAAAACACACCTTCTTCAGGAAAGTCTGGTTATTCCAGTATTTTAAGGTTCCTGGAGTGGGTTCCTCGAGGACACGAGATTGAACTAATGCCCCAGATGTAAAAAACACATCTCCTCCGGGGAAGTCTGGTTTCTACAGTACTTTAGGGTCCTTGGAGTAAGTTCCTCGAGGAGACGAGATTGAACCAATGCCCCAGGTGTAAAAAACACATCTCCTCAGGAAAGTTTGGTTTTTACAGTACTTAGGGTGCCTGATGTAAGTTCCTCATGGACAGGAGATTGAACCAGATTTTCCTGAAGGAAACGCCTTTTCACACCTCGAGCATTGGATCAATTTCGTGTCCTTGAGGAACCTACTCCAGGCACCCCGAGGCACTGTAAAAATCAGACTTACCCGAAGAAGATGTGTTTTTTAAACCTGGAGCATTAGCTGGATTTTGTGACCTCGAGGAACTCACTCTAAGCACCCTAAAGTACTGTGAAACCCAGACTTCCCTGAAGAAGATGTATTTTTACACCCGGGGCATTGGTTCAATCTCGTGTCCTCGAGAAACCCACTTCAGGCATCTCTAGGTATTGCAAAAATCAGACTCCCCCCAAGAATATTTGTTTTTTGCACCTGGGGCACTGATTCAATCTCATGTCTTCGAGGAACTTACTCCAGGGACCCTAAACTACTGTAAAAACCAGCCTTCCGCAGAGAAGGTGTGTTTTTTACACCTGGGGCATTGATTCAATCTCGTGTTTTCAAAGAACTTACTCCAGGCACCCTAAAGTACTGTGAAACCCAGACTTCCCCGGAGAAGATGTGGTTTTTACATCTGAGGCATTGGTTCAATTTCGTGTCCTTGAGGAACCCACAGTTGGTGCAAGGTTTTGATGTGAGTAGCATAATTTTCTTGAAGAAGAAGTTGTTCGCATACCTGGTGCATGGTGTGATGCCCGGAGTGTGATTTTCGAGAGCGCAGCTCATCACGGGAATTCAAATTGAGTCCAAAATTAATTTGTAGAGATTTTTATAACATTTCCGTATGGAATTTACATGTTGAATTTCCACATTGAATTTCCGTGGAATGCTTTCGGTATAATTTTTTTCACGTGGGTTCAAAAAAGGACAGGTTGACTTTCTCGATTTCCCGTCTCTTTCTATTCACTATTCCACTTCCGATGGCCGTAGCTAGCGGTCCAGTACTATATGTCGATGTAGTGAACTTCGATGGCCAATATTTTAAAATAATATTGGCCGGATTACTAATTATATATAATTAAAAACTAAAGGTTAAAAACCCACCGCTGGGTCCCACTGGGAGCAACTGTCATCTAAAAAATGACATCGGCTCCCAGTAGGACCGCGGTAAATCCCAACATAATAATAAAATAATAATATAATATTATTTTTTATATTAATAATAACATATAATATTACATAAAAATAAATATAATATTTTTTATTAAAAATTGATATTTTCTAGGTGGAAATTCAACAGTTTGAGTGAAAATTTATGTACTTTTATGAAAATTCTTCTTTTTTGGTAAAAATTTAATCTTTAATCCTTTTTGTTTTAAAATTCAATTGTTCCGTTGAAAATTAATCTGTTTTGGTTGAGGATTTAACTATTCGGTTAAAAAATGTGTATTTTTGGCTTAAAAATTCAACAATTTAGAAGACAATTCAACTACTTAGTTGAAAGTTGAATTACTTTCTTAAAAATTCATTTTTTTGGCTGAAGATTCATCTCTTTCGTTGAAAATTTAACTATTCCATTTTTAGAAAATTAATCTTATTAAAAAAATCATCTTTTGAGTTGAACTCTTTCGTTGAAATTTTTTTTTTGTAAGATTCATAATTTTATGTGAAAATTCATCTCTTTGATTGAAAATGTAAATTTTTTGTTGAAAATTCGTTTTTTTTTTGTTATTAGGAATTAATTTTTTTCATTCAAAATGTAGTTATTCAATTTTTTATTCGAATAACATATAATAATATTAAATATATTATAATAATAAAAATGATTAATGAAAAATAATAATAAAGAATAATATAATAATGATAAATATAATAATATTTTTTATTAAAAATTGATCTTTTCTAGTTGAAAATTCAACAGTTTTACTGAAAATTCATGTATTTTTATCAAAATTCGTATTTTTTGGTAAAAATTGAATCTTTAATCTTTTTTGGTTTAAAATTCAATTCTTCGGTTGAAAATAATCTGTTTTGGTTGAGGATTTCCCTATTTGTTAAAAATTTCTTTTTCGGCTTGAAAATTCAACTACTTAGTTGAAATACTTATTAAAAATTCATTTTTTTGGTTGAAGATTCATCTCTTTCGTTGAAAATTCAACTTTTTCATTTAAAAAAAAAATTAATCTTCATGGTTAAAAAATCATCTTTTAAGTTGAACACATTTGTTGAAAATTCATTTTTTTGTAAGTTTTTTGTTGAAGATTCGTTTTTATTTCTGGTTAAAAATCACTTCTTTTTTACTGAAAATGTAATTATTCTAATTAAAGATTCATCATTAAAGTTGAAAGTTTATACTTTTCGTTGAAAATGTAAGTTTTTTATTGAAGATTCGTTGTTTTCTTTTGTAGGAAATTCATTTATTTCGTTAAACATTCTACTATTTAGTTTGAAAATTAACATTATTGTTAAAAATTAATATTTCCGGGTAGATAGTTCGACTGTTTTCGAGTGATTTGTATAAATATTCGTCTTTTTGGTTTGAACATTCATCTCTCTTTGGCAAAAATTTAATATTTTTTGGTTAAAAATTCTCCCTAAATTTAAATCAATTAAACATTTCACTAATATCAATCTAGCGACTGAATTCTTGCTATTAATCAGCTATTTTTAACGATAAATCAGTCAAACTTATTAATTTATCAGTGAAAATAATTGATTCACAGCCAAAATTGAGAATTGATTATTAATTTTCTTTCATACATTTTTACTATTAAATAACAATTTGAAAAATTAATTCTTGAATTAATTTTTCAAACTAAGAATAACTAGTCCATTTTTTTGAACATGATATTTTTAATTAAATATTATTCTTTTCTGGTTGAATATTAAACAATTTGACTGAAAATTCATGTATGTTTTGAAAATTCCTCTTTTTATTAAAAATTTATCTTTCTTGGTTGAAAATTCATCCGTTTTCTTTGAAAATTCAACTGGTTGAAAATTAACCTGTTTTATTGATTGAAAATTGAATTGTTCTGTTGAAAATACACCTGTTTTGGTTAAAAAATCAATTACGTGGTTTGAAGTTAAACTACATTTTCAAAAATTGCTACATCTTTTTGGTTTAATTCGACAAGTAGAAAATTTTTTTAATTAATTTTTTTTGACTGAAAACTTTTACTATTCCATTTTTTATTAAACTCATTCATCTGTTTGGCTTAAAAATTCATCCATTTTATAGAAAATTAAACTATTTGGTTAATAATTCGTTTTCTTTTTAAGCTTAATTCAACAGGATGAAAATTAGTTCTTTTTTTAAATAACCTTGTCAACTGAAAATTTTGAAAATTCCATTTTTGATTAAAAAAATCTCTTTCGAGTTAAAAATTGAACTATTTGGTTTAAAGTTCATCTTTCTTGATTTAATCTTTATATATTTGGTCCAGGATTCAACTATCATGATAAAAATTCATCTTTTGATAGAAAAATTATTCAAAAATTTTAAAGATGTATAAATAAAAATTCCTAAATTTAGATTTCATTTTCACAATGACTGTCATTGCATCACGTCTAATGAGAAGTTGTTGGAATTTTCGAGATCAAATGAGATAAACAAAAACAAATAAATTATGCAAATCACGTAGTAAAAGCTGTTCTTAAATTTTGATTTTGATCTACATATTCTATTTTTGTATAAGACCCTAATTTTTGTTACATATTTTTTTATAAATTATTACCGAAAATAATGAGTCAGTAAAATAAGATTAATATTTTTATACGCGGAAGAAAAATCATAGACATAGAAAAACATAATTCTCTTATTTTTATTTTTCTGCGGATTGCCTCGTCTTGTACACATATATATTCTTCATCATCGTTGGCACAAAGGACTCATTCTGTTTGAAAACTGACTCATTGCGAAATCACACGACCATGAATAAGAGAAAACGCATGCTTGAGTAAATTTATTATACTAAAAGGTTTCAGATGGAATTTTATCGTTCCGTTCTCCATAAATCCTGTCTTCAGCGCGTAGTTGAAGATTGCAGTAAGTCAGCAAGTCAGTAAGGAAACAGTAATTTCCCTCGTAATATGATTTCATATGAAAATTAAAAATCTGGTTAAATATTTGTAACTTATAATAAAATTGTATCATTATTGGCTCCTACTTATATTTTACATAAGAAGACTACAAGATCTACTTTCAAATGCAGTACTTTTGGGAACTAACACTGCCGAAGATTTGAGAATTAAAATTTTTCCGGTAATGAATTTTTTATAACTTTTTCGCGACTCTAGAAAAATTATTATAGAAAATCATTATAAAAAAAACAGTATTAAAATGAGGAATTTAAAAATGTTTAAAGAGTTGGGGCTAAAAATAGAGTGTAGTACAGATTTATTTATTTATTTAACTTATGTTAGATTTCCAAACATATAAGGAAGTTTTAAGGAATTCCAAAGGATTTAAACAAATTTTGAGGGATTTCCAGGGATTTTAAGGCTTTTAAAATGATTTTAAGGGTTTCCAAATATTTCAAAGAATATTAAAAAAAAATTGTCATCGGTTTTCAAGAGATTTAAACATATTTCCACGGATTTCAAGGAATTTCAAAACATTTAGAGGGATTTTAGAGGAATTTGAAGATTTCTGAAAATTTCCGGAATTGGAAGATTTTCAAACATTTCCGGAATTGTAAAGAATTCCGAAGGATTTCAAAATATTTTAAAAATGTCAAGAAAAAGAGAAATTCAAATTTTTGGGTAGAAAATGTATTCTCTTGCTTGAAAATTTATATTTTGCTTTGGTAATTCAAATATTTGGTTAAAAATGTATCTTCTCCATTTTAGGGCAAAGATAGCCAATTTATTAATTTTATTAAATTGACGCTATTTATTAATTATTCATTTCTGACACGCATGAATTTTATTCTTTACGAGTCAATATTGCACTCTTATTGTCTTCAGATTCTTACAATAACATTTAAAGGTCGCTCAAGGCCATTTTAGGGCGAAAATGGCCATTCCTAATTAAAGTAACGCTATTTATTAATTATTCATTTCTGACACGTATGAATTTTTTTCTTGACAAGTCAATATTGCACTCAGATTTTTGTCAAATTTTGACAAAAACATTCAAAGGTGGCTCAAGGTCATTTTCTTAATAAAATATTGATTCAATTAAATTTTCTCTAGTTCTTTTTCGAGAAACAGTCTCAATTTATTAATTGCGACAAAAAAATTAGTCAAAAGGTTTAATAACTGTGTGTCATATATTACTTTAAGGCCATTCAAGGTCATTTTGCGAAAAATGGTCATTCAAACATTCTTTCTTTTTCATGGTAGATTTTTTTTGTTAATTTTGCTTTGAATTTAAAGTAGAAAATGTTAAAAACAGTGAGATATCGGAGCTTTATTATTATATGATCAAGTTTAGTTGTAAAATTGTAATTACGAAGAATTAATTATCATAAATGCAAAAGAAGGGGTAATGATTTACCTTTTAGAAAAGAAAGAGGAAAACTTAGTTGGCGATAAACTACCATCTAATATGCAAGTGTTACCACTGTTTTTGCATTATCACAATTTACAAAAAGGTCATTTTTTGCGTAATAACCTTAAATGTCCTTCAAATAATAAGACAAAGATTTATCAAACAACTTGACTATTTTTTTTGTGCTGAATTGAATAAATTGACACTGTTTCTCTATAAAAAAACTAGAGAACATTTAATGCATTTAACCTTTTATTACGAAAATTACCTTGAGCCACCTTCGAATGTCATTGTAAAAATATGGAAAAATTTTGAGTGCAATATTGACTTGTAGAGAACAAAATTTGTACGCGTCAGAAATGAATAATCAATAAATAGCTCCAATTTACTTGAGAATGGCCTTTTGCCCTAAAATGTCCTTGAGCGACCTTTGAATGTTATTGTAAAAATACGACAAAAAATATAAGTGCAATATTTCATTATAAAGAACAAAAATCATGCGCGCCAGAAATGAATAATCAATAAATAGCGTCAATTTAATTAAGAATAGCAATTTTTGCCTTCAAATGACCTTTAGCGACCTTTGAATTTTATAGTAAAAATCTGAAAAAATCTCAGTTCAATATTGAATAATTGTAAAGAACACATTTCAGACACGCTGGGAATGAATATGCAATAAATAGCGTCAATTAAATTAAGAATAGTCATTTTCGCCTTAAAATGACCTTGAGCGACCTTTGCATGTTATTGTAGAAATCTGAAAACAATCTGAGTTTAATATTGGATTATAAAGCACACAATTTATACACGCTGGGAATGAATATGCAATAAATAGCATCAATTAAATTGAGAATGTCTATTTTTCCTCTAAAATTTCCTTGAGCGAACTTTGAGTGTTATTGTAAAAATATGAAAAAAATCTGATTTCAGTATAGAATAGTTGTAAAGAACACAATTCAGACAAGCTGTGAATGAATATGCAATAAATAGCGTCAATTTAATTAAGAATAGCAATTTTTGCCTTAAAATGGCCCTTAGCGACCTTTGAATGTTATTGTAAAAATCTAAAAAAAATCTGAGTTCAATATTGAATAGTTGTAAAGAACACAATTCAGACACGCTGGGAATGAATATGCAATAAATAGCGTCAATTTTATTAAGAATAGCCATTTTCGCCTTGAAATGATCTTGAGCGACTTTTGAATGTTATTGTAAAAATCTGAAAAAAATCTGAGTTCAATATTGGATTATAAAGCACACAATTTATACATACTGGGAATGAATATGCAATAAATAGCGTCAATTGATATAAGAATCTTTATCTTTCCTCTAAAATGGCCTTGAGCTGCCTTGAAATGTTATTGTAAAAATATGAAGAAAAAAAATCTAACTGCAATATTTAATTGCAAAGAAAAAAATCATGCGCGCCAGAAATGAATAATCAATAAATAGCGTCAATTTAATCAAGAATAACAATTTTTGCCTTAAAATGACCTTTAGCGACCTTTGAATTTTGTTGTAAAAATCTCAAAAAAATCTGAGTGCAATATGGACATGTAAAAAACAAAATTCATACGCGTCAAAAATGAATAATCAATCAATAGCGTCAATTTCATTAGGAATGAGCATTTTTGCCTTAAAATAGCCTTGAGCGACCTTTGAATGTTATTGTAAAAATGTGAAAAAAATGTGAGTGCAATATTGAATAGTTGTAAAGAACACAATTCAGACACGCTGGATATGAATATGCAATAAATCAATTTAATTAAGAATGGCCCTTTTTGCCTTAAAATTACATTGAGCGACCTTTGAATGTTATTGTAAAAATCTGAAAAAAATCTGAGTTCAATATTGGATTATAAAGAACACAATTTATACACACTGGGAATGAATATGCAATAAATAGCATCAATTAAATGAAGAATGTCTATTTTTCCTCTAAAATGGCATTGAGCGACCTTTAAATGTTATTGTAAAAATATGAAAAAAATCTAAGTGCAATACTTAATTGCAAAGAACAAAAATCATGCGCGTCAGAAATGAAGAATCAATCAATAGCGTCAATTTAATTAAGAATAGCAATTTTTGCCTTAAAATGACCTTTAGCGACCTTTGAATTTTATTGTAAAAAACTGAAAAAAATCTGAGTGCGATATGGACATGTAAATAACAAAATTCATACGCGTCAAAAATGAATAATCAATCAATAGCGTCAATTTCATTAGGAATGAGCATTTTTGCCCTAAAATAAACTTGAGCGACATTTGAATGATATTGTGATTATCTAAAAAAAATGAGTGCAATATTGAATAGTTGTAAATAACACAATTCAGATGCGCTGGAAATGAATATGCAATAAATAGCGTCAATTAAATTAAGAAATGTCTATTTTTCCTGTGAAATGTCCTTGAGTGGCCTTTAAATGTTATTGTGAAAATATGAAAAATATCTAAGTGCAATATTGAATTGTGAAGAACAAAAATCATGCGCGCCAGAAATGAATAATCAATAAATAGGGTCAATTTAATTAAGAATAGACATTTTTGCCTTGAAATGACCTTGAGCGACCTTTGAATATTATTCTGAAAATCTAAAAAAAAATCAGAGTGCAATATGGACTTGTAAAGAATAAAATTCATACTTGTCAGAAATGTATAATTAATATATAGCGTCAATCCAAATAAATTAATAAATTGGACATTTTTGCCCTAAAATGGCCTTGAGAGACCTTTTAATGTTATTGTAAAAATCTGAAAAAAATCTGAGTTCAATATTGGATTATAAAGCACACAATTTATACACGTTGGGAATGAATATGCAATAAATAGCGTCAATTTAATTAAGAATGAACCTTTTTGCCTTGAAATCACAGTGAGCGACCTCTGAATGTCATTGCAAAAATCTAAAAAAAACCTGAGTGCAATATGGATTTATGAAGAAAAAAATTCATACGCGTCAGAAAGAAATAATTAATAAATAGCGTCAATTTCATTAGGAATGAGCATTTTTGCCCTGAAATAGCCTTGAGCGACCTTTGAATGTTTTTGTAAAAATCTGAAAAAATCTGAGTGCAAAATTGAATAATTGTAAAGAACACAATTCATACACTCCAGAAATAAATAATCGATAAATAGCGTCAAATTAATTGAGAATGGAAATTTTTGTCCTAAATGGCCTTGAGTGACCTCTAAATATTTTTTTAAAATTCTGAAACAAGTCAGAGGTCATGTTCTCGGCAAAAGGAACAATTTGCAGGGGCGCCAAGTTGAATTAAAAAAAAAGCCAAAAAAATCACCCGAATATATAGCTTTAAAAAATATGAAATAATATCCAAATACACTCATTGTAAAAAATCGTTTATTTTTAAATTATTTAAAAAATTAAGTTTCTTCCCATGCAATTGATATTATTGTTTAGCCCTCGGCGTGCAGACATCTTGCTAGCTGACTCCACAACGTGAAATACCTAATTAGCTTATGCTACATTGTTCTTTGTGGTTAAAATTCTGTGATTTAAGTTCAAAATCCTTTGTCTAGAGAAAAGGTGAGAGGTGTGGAGTCTACAGAATGACAAGTGTAGATTTCTCGATAAGATTTGAATAACATTGGGTACTCGGTGATGTTGGGTACTCGGTGATGCTGGAAACGGGAGGAGAGAATGACGAGTTGAAGATAATAATGGGTGGTTACGAAGAGCGGGTGAATGAATGAGTGGCAAGTTACGTGTAAACAAACAAGTATCAATGCATCTAAATTGAAACATAAAACGAAATGAATGAGCCCATAAATACTTAGACTTAATGGTAGGGTGCGGGTAAGCTATTGCTTTGCGATCGTTACTTATGCGGTTTGCGAACTGAACGAGCACTCTGCCTTTGTGAGAATATAGTTCCTCAGAAAACAAATCTTACATTAGAAAGATCTATACCCAGATATTTTCACTTCATCCAATCCTATCTTCAAAGACTGTACATTTATTGGGGATGTTGATAAAAAATGTTTTTCGAGCAAATGTCTCATTGATCTAGAAAATTGTATACAGAATGCAATTAGGGGCCTACTCCCTTTCAAGTTGAATTTTTTTCTTTGATTTCATTTGATAAACGTCTAAAGTAAACCACAAAAAAAAATTAATTTTAGGCAAAGAAATTGCATTTACAATCAAATAGTTGAACTTTCAAGCAAAATAGAGGAATTTTCAACAAAATAGTTGAATTACCCACTTCGAAGTACCCTTTGAAGTACACACCTCGCATTTACCCTGGTTGACCGATTACCTGCAACATTTCGTACCCTCAGTTTTCTTTTAGGTTAAATTTTCAATTAAAAAAGATTAAACTTCAACCACAAACAGTTGCATTTTTAAATAAATGGTTGAATCTTCAATCCAGAAAAAGACGAATTTTTTTAGAGGGTTATTGAATTTTCAACCAGTAAAGACGAGCTTTCAACGAAGAACTTTTCTACAGAGAAGATGAATTTTCAATCCAAAAAGACGAATATTAAAGAAAACAGACAAATTTTCGAGAATAATCATGACTTTTTAACAAAATAGTTGAATTTTGAAACAAAGATGAATTTTCAACAAAATAGTTTAATTTTCAATACAAACAAAAAATTAATTATGAACCAAACAGTTGCATTTACAACCAACTACTTGAACTTTCAATCTATAAAGATGAATTTTGAACCAATCGGTCGAATTCTTGAACAAAATGATTCAACTTCAATAAAAAAGAGTTGCTTTTCGAGACAGACTTTTCAAGTAAAAAGAATAATTTTTCAGAGGACAGTTGAATTTTCAAACCAGAAGGACGAAATTGCTACCCAAAAAGACGAATGTCCAACAAAACAGTAAAATTTATGATAAAAACATGGCTTTTTAGCCGAATAGTTGATTTTTTAACAAAATAACAAAGAAGTTCAACTTTTAACCAAGTAGTTGAAATTGGAATAAAAACAGTTTCTCAACGAAAAATATAATAGTTGATGTTTCTACAAAAAAAAAAAAGATTTTAATTCTAAATTAAAAACAGTCGAATTTAACCGAAAAAGATTTTAAGTTTACATCGAAAACAGTTAAATTCAACCAAAAAGTAGTATTTTCAACACAATTGGTAGAATCCTTCACCAAAACACATTAATTTATAACCGAATAGTTGCACTTTTAACCAAAGAGGTCAAATTTCTATCAAAAGGAATGAATTTTCAACCAAGAAAGGTTTTTCATTCAAGAGAGGAACAAAATTTCAACCAAATTTTAGAATTATCAAGCCAAAGAGGCACATTCTCTACGAGAAAAATTAATTTTCTGTCCGAAAATAAGAATTTTCAACCAGAAAGTTAATTTTCAAATGAATAGTTGAATTTTATACCAAAACAATAGAATTTCCAACCCAAAAGATGAATTTTCAACAAATGATTGAATTTTTAGCAAAAAAGTAGAATTTTCTACAAAACAGTTGAATTTTGTAAACCGAAAATATGATTTTCCAATATAAACGTTAATTTTCAAACAAGTAGTTAAATTTTCAACTAAAAACGATCTATTTTCAATCAGGAATGTAATAGTTACATTTGCAGTTTAAAAAATTGAGTTTCAACACAAAAAGAAAGTTTCAGCAAAATAGTTCAATTTCGAACCAAACAGATGGATCTTCTACTGATAAAGTCAATTCAAAACATCAATTCTCAACCAAATAGTTAAACTTTCAACAAAAGCGATCAATATTCAACCAAAAATGGAATAGTTGAATTATGCAGTTCAAAAAATTGATTCACAAAATAAAATAAAAAGAATTTTCAACAAAATAGTTAATTTTTTAAACAAAGTCTTCATCTAATAAATAATAATGATATATATATACATAATTAAATATTAATCTTCATTTAATAAAGTCAATTTTTAACAAAGCAGTTCAACATTAAACAGTAGTTGAATTTTCAATCAAGATGATTAATTTTCTACCAAGAAAGATGAATTTACTACAAAATACACAAATTTTCAACCAAATAATTGAATTGTCAACTGAAACCAGTCAATTTTCAACCAAAAATGGAATATTTGAATTTTAAGTTATAAAAACTAATGTTCAGACGAAAAAACAACAACAAATTTTCAATAAAATAGTTAAATCTTCAACAAATAAACAGAAGGTTTAACAAAGTAGTTCAACTTTGAGCCATGTAGTTGAAGTTTCAACCAACAAAGATGAATTCTCAATGAAAAGTTTAATAGTTGAATTTTCAACTAAAAACGATGAATTTTCAGTCAAAAAGGGATTTGTTAAATTTTCAGTTAAGAAAAGAATTTTTAACAAAATAGTTCAATCTTCAACTAAATAGTAGAATTTTTACCCAAGAGAGATGAATTCTGAACCAAAAATATAATCATTAATTTGTTGAAGATTCATCAATTCTGTTGAAAATTCACCTCTTGAGTTGAAGCTTGAACTATTTTATTGAAAATTAATCTTGTTTAACTGAAAACTCAACTAATTGGGTAAAAGTGGAACTATTTTGTTGAAAATTTATTTTTTAGATTGAAAGTTCATCTCTTTGATTGCAAATTTAACTATTTTTGTGGAAAATCGTTTCTTTTTTTTGTTAAAAATAAATTTTTGTAACTGATAATGTAAGTTTTTTATTTTTGGTTGAAATTTAATCTTTTTCAGTTAAAAATTCATCCTTTTTTGGTTGCAATCTAATCTTCTTGGTTTTTAAAAATTGGATTATTTTATTGACAATTTATTTCTTATTGTTAAAATTTAATATTTTTCAATAGAAAATTCAACTATCTTGTTAAAAATGTAATTATTTTTTTAAAAATTCGAATTGTTTGATTCTTTTTTTGATTGAACTATCAATTATTACATTTCTAATTGAGAATTCATATTGTTGATAAAAATTCTACTTTTTGAGTTGAAACTTTAACTGTCTTCGAAAAAATTCATCTGCTAGGCTTAAAAATTGAACTATTTGGTTGAAAATGTAACAGTTTTTGGTTCAACGTCCACCTTTTATTTGAAATTTTGGCTATTTGGTTGAAAATTCGTCTTGTTGATAAAAAAATTCGTCTTATTGGTTTTAAAATACACCCCTTATGGTAAAAATTTCATCTTTTTTAGTTGGGATATCAAGTATTAAATTTTTTGCTGAGAATTCAATTTTTAGGTTGAAAATTCAACTATTTGCTTAAAAATTCAGATATTTTGTTGAACATTTGATTATTTTGTTGAAAATTCCACTCTGGTTGAAAATTAAACTATTTTATGAAAAATTAACTTTTTTTTTTGTAGAAATGTCAACTAATACATTTTTTACTATATCATTAAGTCAAATCCCTTTCCGGGTAAGCATAATCTTTTTGTTGAAAATTCAACTTTTCGGGTTGAAACTTCAATTTTCTTTTTAATTTGTCTTCTCGGTTTGAAAATTCAACTATTTGGTTGAAAATGCAACTGTTTTGGCTTAAGTTTAATCTTTTCAATTTGAAAATTCGAATATTTGGTCAAAAATTCAACTATATTGTTGAAAATTTTATTCTTTTTTGGAAAATTCAAATATTTCGTTAAAAATTCATCTTTTTGGTCTAAAATTCAACTGTTTTGTTAAAAATTCGTATATTTGGACAGAAAATTCATCTTTTTGCAATAAAAATTTATCTTTTGAAAAATTAAATTATTAAGTAGAAAATGGAACCGTTTTGGATTGAAGTTTATTATTTTTTTTTTTTTTCGAAACTTGGACCATTTGCTTGAAAATTCATCTTTATGGGTTAAGTAATTCAACAATTTGGTTAAAAATTAAACTATTTTGTTAAAAATTAAGCTACTTTGTTCAAAAGTCATCTCTTTATGTCGAAAAGTTAACTGTTTTGTTAAAAATTCGTCTATTTTGGTTCAAAATTCATCATTTATGGTATTAAAGTCATATTTTGGTTTGAAATAAATTTAAAATGTTTAAATTTCGATCTGAAATCTTACAAGATTAAAATGCTGGTCTTTAAATATTATTTCTCAGGGGAAATAAAAAATTGCTCAGAGAAGAACCCTGAAAATTTTGATTCAAATCGGATTCATATAATAGAATGTAATACACACAACTCCCGATATAAGAACCCCCGGTTATATCGGGAGTTGAGTGTATTTTTAATTAATTTTATACCTCACCTTTTTAATTCATTATTGCTTAGTATGGAGAGTACTCGAGATCAGTTCACATTATGTAGGAAGTTTTTCAGTCAAGAATATCTGCAACAAAAAAAAAAGTTGAATTTAGTTTTCGGTTGATCGAAACTTTGTGATGATTTGTACGAGAATAATTCCTTCTTTACATGCTTATTTGTAAGCGGAAGTTACAATCCTTTTTTTATTTACTTAATTGCAATTTATAAAGAAAAGGCAGAAGAAGCCTCTTGATAAGGTTTATCGCAAAAGTGTTATCGGAACGAGTCAAATGTCGAAACTTTGTATAAATGCAGTCATTTGATCGACAGGTCGAACTTTGCGGACGAAAGGAGTAATGAATGATTGATTCATTCGAGGGGACAATGATTTGCTGTGTTATAAGTACACTGAAGTTCTTTGTCTTAATGTCAGCTCGATTCAAAGACTCTGATGGAGCGATTCTTTTTATGCGGGATGCACCAGACAATTAAGGAGGTCAACAAAAATTGAATTTTTGATAAAGCGAGGCAGTAAATTGCATGAAAGTCATGTAAAGCGAAGAGATAATGATAATTTTAAATTAAGAAGAATTTTGCACACTTCTTATAAACTTCGAACACTTCTTATAAAATTATCTGATTACCCGTATTAATTTTATTCCAAAATAAGTATGCTAATGACTTTGAAAAAATCAAAATTTGCTATTAGGTCCTAACATTCTGTTATTATTATCTGTTATATTATTATTCTGTTATTACCTTTGTAACAATGCAAATTTTTGAACCTCAGGAGTTTAAAAACAAGGTTTCTGAAAAATGTCCGTGTATGTATGTGTATGTGAAAAATGAACAATTATAAGTAATTGTAAATAAAATCGACAATAAAAAAGCACAGACAAAATCGCCTTTTGCATCCCCTCAGACTCCTTTTACAATTCAAAATACTCTTTTTATTCGATTTTATTTTATTTGAACATTATTCTAGCGTCATTCTAGCTTTATTCTAGCGATATTTTAGCTTTATTTTAGCGTTAATTTAGAGTTAATTTACGGTTATTTTATATTTACTTTTTCTTTTGTTAAAATAAATAATTTTTTCTGGCTTTACTATAGCTTTATTTTATCTTGACTTTAGCTTTATATTAGTGTTACTTTAGCTTTATTTTAGAGTTGCTTTAGATTTTATTTCATTATAACTTTTTATTTTATTTTAATTTAATATAACTTAATTTACACTCTATTTCAAGTTTATTTTAACTTTTTAACTCTATTTGATTTCTATTTTAATTTGAATTTCACTCTATTTAAAATGTGTTTGAGAACTCTTTTTAAACATTTTTTTACTATATTTCAACTTTATTTAAAGTCCATTAGAATTCTATTTGAACTTAATTTTTAATCTATTTGAACTCTACTTGAGCTTTATTTTAATTCTATTTGAACTATATTTGAATTCTATTTGATCTCTATTTGAACTATATTTGAACTCTATTTAATCTTTATTTGAATTATATTTTAACTTTATTTGAACTCTATTTGAATTTTATTAGAACTTTATTTAATCTTTATTTTTTCTCTATTTGAACTTTATTTTAACTCTATTTGAACTCTCTATTAAATATATTTAAAATATATTGGAACTTCATTTGAACTCTTTTTGGATTATATTTGATCTATATTTAAAACTATTTTTGAACTACATTTGAACTCCAATTGATCTTTATTTGAAATTTTTTTAATTCTACTCTATTTGGACTCGATTTGAACTTTACTTTAACTCTATTGGAACTCTGTTTTAACTCTTTTTTAACATTTTTGTACTATATTTGAACTCTATTTGAACTCTATTTGAATTTTATTAGAACTTTATTTAAACTTTATTTGTACCCTATTCGAACTCTATTTGAACCTTATTTCAACTCTATTTGAACTCTCATTTAAATATATTTAAACTATATTTGAACTTTATTTGAACTCTATTTGAATTTTATTAGAACTTTATTTAAACTTTATTTGTACCCTATTCGAACTCTATTTGGACCTTATTTTAACTCTATTTGAACTCTCATTTAAATATATTTGAACTATATTTGAACTTTATTTGAACTCTTTTTGAATGATGTTTGATCTCTATTTAAATTATATTTGAAATCCAATTGATCTCTATTTTTAATTTTCTTTGACTGAACTCTATTTGAACTCAATTTGAACTTTACTTTAAGTCAATTTGAACTCTGTTTTAACTCTTTTTGAACATTTTTGTAGTATATTTCAACTTTATTTCAACTTCATTTCGACTAATCTATTTGAACTCTATTTGAACTTTTTTTAAATTCTTTTTTCACTATATTTGAACTCTATTTGAAGTATATTTTAATTCTAATGGAAATTAATTTTTAATATATTTGAACTCTACTTGAGCTTTATTTTAATCCTATTTGAACTATACTTGAACTCTATTTGATCTCTATTTGAATTATATTTGAACTATATTTGAACTCTATTTAATCTCTATTTAAATTATATTTTAACTCTAGTTGAACTCTGTTTGAATTTTATTAGAACTTTATTTAAATTTTATTTTTACTCTATTTGAACTTTATTTCAACTTTATTTTGACTAATCTATGTGAAATCTATTTGAACTTTTTTAAAATTCTTTTTTCACTATATTTGAACTCTATTTTAAGTCTATTTTAATTATATTGGAACTTTATTTGAACTCTATTTTAACTCTCACTTAAACATATTTTAACTATATCTGAACTCTTTTTGAATTCTTCTTGAATTATATTTTATCTCTATTTAAGTTATTGATCTCTATTTGAAATTTTTTTTAACTATTCTCTATTTGAACTCGATTTGAACTTAACTTTAACTCTATTTGAACTCTGTTTTAACTCTTTATGATCATTTTTGTACTATATTTGAACTTTACTTCAATTTTATTTTGACTAATCTATTTGCACTCTGAACTTTTTTTAAATTCTTTTTTCACTAAATTTGAACTCTATTTGAAGTCTATTTGAAGTCTATTTGAATTATATTTGAACTTAATTTGTAATCTATTTGAACTCTACTTGAGCTTTATTTTAATTCTACTTGAACTGTATTTGATCCCTATTTGAACTATACTTGAATTCTATTTGATCTCTATTTGAATTATATTTGAACTCTATTTTAATTTTATTAGAACTTTATTTAAACTTTATTTTTACTCTATTCGAACTCTATTTGAACTTTATTTTAACTCTATTTGAACTTTACTTTAACTCTATTTGAAATCTCATTTAAATATATTTGAACTATGTTTGAACTCTTATTTAATTATGTTTGATCTCTATTTAAATTATATTTGAACTATATTTGAAATCCAATTGATCTCTATTTTAATTTTTTTAACTCAACTCTATTTGAACTCTATTTGAACTTTACTTTAAGTCAATTTGAACATTGTTTTAACTCTTTTTGAAAATTTTTGTAGTATATTTGAACTTTATTTCAACTTTATTTTGACTAATCTATTTTAACTCTATTTTGACTTTTTTTTAAATACCTTTTTCACTATATTTGAACTCTATTTCAAGTCTATTTGAATTCTATTGGAACTTAATTTTTAATCTATTTGAACTCTACTTGAGCTTTATTTTAATCCTATTTGAACTATATTTGAACACTATTTGATCTGTATTTCAATTATATTTGAAATATATTTGAACTCTATTTGATCTCTATTTGAATTATATTTGAATTTTATTAGAACTTTATTTAAACTTGATTTTTACTCTATTCGAACTCTATTTGAACTTTACTTTAACTCTATTTGAAATCTCATTTAAATATATTTCAACTATATTTGAACTCTTATTTAATTATGTTTGATCCCTATTTAAATTATATTTGAACTATATTTGAAATCCAATTGATCTCTATTTAAATTTTTTTTAACTCAACTCTATTTGAACTCGATTTGAACTTTACTTTAAGTCAATTTGAACCTCTTTTAGAAAATTTGTGTAGTATATTTGAACTTTATTTCAACTTTATTTTCACTAATCTATTTGAACTCTATTTGAGCTTTTTTTAAATGCTTTTTTCACTATATTTGAACTCTATTTGAAGTCTATTTGAATTATAATGGAACTTAATTTTTAATCTATTTTAACTCTACTTGAGCTTTATTTTAATTCTATTTGAACTCTATTTGAACTCTCTATTAAATATATTTAAATTATATTTGAACTTCATTTGAACTTTTTTTGAATTATATTTGATCTCTATTTGAAACTATTTTTGAACTACATTTGAACTCTAGTTGATCTCTATTTGAAATTTTTTTAATTCTACTCTATTTGGACTCGATTTGAACTTTACTTTAACTCTATTGGAACTCTGTTTTAACTCTTTTTGAACATTTTTGTACTATATTTGAACTTTATTTCAACTTTTTTTGACTGATCTATTTGAACTCTATTTGAAGTCTATTTGAATTATATTTGAACTTGATTCTTCATCTATTTAAACTCTACTTGAGCTTTATTTTTGTTCTATTTGAACTATATTTGAACTCTATTTGATCCGTATTTCAATTATATTTGAAATATATTTGAACACTATTAGAATTTTATTAGAACTTTATTTAAACTTTATTTTTACCCTATTCGAACTCTATTTGAACTTTATTTTAACTCGATTTGAACTCTCATTTAAATATATTTGAACTGTATTTGAACTTCATTTGAACTCTTTTTTAATTATGTTTGATCTCTATTTAAATTATATTTAAACTATATTTGAAATCCAATTGATCTCTATTTAAATTTTTTTTTAACTCAACTCTATTTGAACTCGATTAGAACTTTACTTTAAGTCAATTTGAACTCTGTTCGAACTCTTTTTTTAACATTTTTGTAGTATATTTGAACTTTATTTCAACTTTATTTTGACTAATCTATTGGAACTCTATTTGAACTTTTTTTAAATTCTTTTTTCACTATATTTGAACTCTGTTTGAAGTCTATTTGAATCCTATTGGAACTTAACTTTTAATCTATTTGAACTCTACTTAAGCTTTATTTTAATCCTATTTGAACTATATTTGAACTCCATTTGATCTCTATTTGAATTATATTTTAACTATATTTGAACTCTATTTAATCTCTATTTTAATTATATTTTAACTCTATTTGAACTCTATTTGAATTTTATTAGAACTTTATTTAAACTTTATTTTTAATCTATTTGAACTTTATTTTAATTCTATTCGAACTCCAACTTAAACATATTTGAACTATATCTGAACTCTTTTTGAACTCTTCTTGAATTATATTTTATCTCTATTTAAATTATATTTGAACTATATTTGAACTCTAATTCATCTCTATTACAATTTTTTTTTACTATTCTCTATTTGAACTTGATTTGAACTTTACTTTAACTCTATTTGAATTATATTTCAACTTAATTTGTAATCTATTTGAACTCTACTTGAGCTTTATTTTAATTCTATTTAAACTCTATTTTGTCTCCATTTGAATTATATTTGAACTATACTTGAATTCTATTTGATCTCTATTTGAATTATGTTTGAACTCTATTTGAATTTTATTTGAACTTTATTTCAAATCTATTTGAACTCTCTTTTAAATATATTTGAACTTCATTTTAACTCTTTTTAAATTATATTTGACCTCTATTTAAATTATATTTGAACTCTATTTGATCTCTATTTGAATTTTTTTAACTCTCCTCTATTTGAACTTGATTAAAACTTTACTATAACTCTGATTGAACTATGTTTGAACTCTTTTTAAAAATTTTTGTACTATATTTGAACTTTATTTTAACTTTATTTTGACTAATCTGTTTGAACTCTGTTTGAACTTTTTTTAAATTCTGTTTCATTATATTTGAACTCTATTTCAAGTCTATTTGAATTTTATTTTGATTCTATTGTAACTCTGTTTAAATACTCTATTTAAACTATATTTGAACTTTATTTTTACTCTATTTGAACTCTATTTGAAGTATATTTTAATTCTATTTCAATTTTATTTCAATTTTATTTTCATTGTATTCCAACTCTTTTTAACTATTCTATTTGAACTATATTTTAACTTTATTTTCACTCTATTAATAACGTTATAAAGACATTAATATCGGTATAATAATAATTAGATTAGTATTTTCATTTTTTTCCATTAGTCTATAGTTTATAATTTAAAATTATGTTATTTCAATTTTAAACAAGTATGAATGAAAAACTCTTAAATTTTGATGTTTTTGAAGGTTACACGTCAAGAATTTTTGATATTTTAATATTTTAATTTTCAATTTAGAGTTCTGCGTTGTCAAAATTTGAATTTTGAAAAGATAGAATTGAAAATTATTCAATTTGTAAGATTTTTATTTCCACGGTATGTAGTTTTGAACGGGGTTTTCGGAGTCATTCAATTTTTAAGATTTACAGTTAAATATTATTAAATTTTAACAATTTTCAATTTAAAATTGTTCAATTTTTAAGATTTAAAATTGAAGATTCATTGATTTAAAATGTTTATAGTTTAAAATTATGTAATTTCGAACGCTTTTTTTTAGAATAGGTATGTAGTCCAATGTTGAAGATTTACAATAGAAAAATATTGAATTTTGAAGATTTGTAATTGAAGACTCTTCAATAGTCAATGTGTTAAGTAGAAAATGATGCAATTTGGAATGCCTTTTTATTGAAGTAGGTGAACTTTGATGATTTAAAATTGCAATTATTTCAATTTTATAGATTGATAATGGAAAATTCTTGAATTTGGAAAATATAGAATTAAAAATTATTCAATTTTAACGATTTTCAATTTGAAATTCTTGAAGTTTTGAGATTTACAATTGAAGATTTATTAATTTGGAATGTTTATAGTTTTAAATGGTGAAATTTTGATCATTTTATTGGAATAGGTATGCAATTCAATTTTGAAGATATACAATGAAAAATTATTGAATTTCGAAGATTTGCAATTGAATACTCATTAATAGTCAATGTGTTAAATAGAAAATGATGCGATTTTGAAGATTTTCAATTGAATACTCTTCAATATTTAATGTGTAAAAAAGAAAATTATGGAATTTTGGATGCATTTTTTTGAAATAGTTGAATTTTGAAGATTATAAATTTAAATTTATTCGATTTTATAGATTGGAAATTGAAAATTCTTGAATTTTGAAAATATAGAATTCAAAATTATTCAATTTTTAAGATTTATATTTTAAAGTTATGTAATTTTACTTAATTTAATTAATTTTGTTTAAATTGTAAATTTTTGAGGTTATTAAAATTGAAGATTCATTAATTTGAAATGTTTATAGTTTGAAATGATGAAATTTTTTATGTTTTTTGGAATAGGTATGTAGTTTAATATTGAAGATTGACAACGGATAATTCTTCAATTCTGCAGATTTGCAATTGGAGACTTTTCAATATGATTATTATTATTATTATTATTGTGTTATATTATATATATTTTTTATTAATTATTAATTTACTAATTTATTTATTTTTATTATTATTTAGATTATTTAGATTATTATTATTGTGTGAAATAGAAAATGATGCAAATTTGCATGGTTTTTTGAAATAGTTGAGTTTTTGCGGATTTAAAATTGAAATTTATTTAATTTTATAGATTTACAATCAGATATTTTTTTATTTTGAAAATGATTCAATTTGTAAGATTTATATTTTAAAGCTATGTAATTTTGAACGTTTTGTAGAATTGATTCAATTTTGAAGAATTAAAATAAAAAATTCTTTAATTTTAACGATTTGCAATTTAAAATTCTTCAAGTTTGAAGATTTACAATTGAAGATTCATTAATTCAGAATGTTTTTAGTTGAAAACAATGTAATTTTGAACCTTTTTTTTTTTAATAGATATGTAGTTCAATTATGAAGATTTATTACAATGGAAAATTCCTCAATTTTAAAGATTTGCAATTGAAGACTCTGCTTCAATATTGAATGCTCAGAATAGAATAAAATGCAATTTTTTATGCTTTTTTAAAATAGTTCAATTTTAAAGATTTAAATTTGAAATTTATTTAATTTTGAAGATTTGCAATCGAAAATTCTTCAATTGTGTACAGTAAAAATAATAGCGTTGATTTATTTTTTGGAAATTCTTATAATTTTTAATATATATGTAACATAACATGTTTCCTTATATGAAAAAATGAATGGTAATTTGGTAATTCAGATGTTTCGTATAGTAAGTAACTTCATTGTATTCAACTATTTAATAAGACATTGAAAATGTTTGAAAAAATTACATAACATAGGCAGGGGGAAGGTAAAAAATTGGCAAAGAATGTGTTACCCAATTTTTTCCCCTTTTTTTCGATTATTATTTTTTAAAATATGTAGCTGTGGGAATCTATGTAACTTTTAATTAAGCTGCAATATTGTGTTTGAAAATAAATTTATTATTAATGTATATTTCTTCCTGGTCCAGAAATGGGCTACTCTAAAAATTTATAATTTATTGTGTTTACATTCCAGGCTACTTTCGTCAGGCATTCGACTGAATGTTCACTAAGAATAGATTTTGTATCACGAAAGCTGCAAAATGAAAATCGAGAGAATGCGTATAATATCTTAAATTAGGCAACACTGTAAGCGAGTATACTTGTTGGCGTCAAAAGATTCTTGTGTATTTTTTTATATTTTTATTTTATTTTCCCTCTTGGATGCGAACATAAATAATCCTTTTCATGAATGAAAGAAGTTGACTATTCACTGAGATCACTGGTTTGATGATCCAACAAAATAGTTTTCTTATTAGTGTTCTATAGCACCAGTAGGCGTCTACCAACTTAAGTCTATTTTTCATGTTTTTATAAATATAACAAATAACATTCAGTTTACTTTTTATGTATTTATATATTTTTTATAACATCAATTTTTCAAAACTTCAAGTTATTTGTTATACTGGAACATTATTTTAGTGAGAGAAGATAAATCATTGAAAAAACTTCACCAAATATTGCAGCCAAATAATTCTGTTTTTGTATAAAATATTTTCATATATTTCAAAACAAAACAGTAGTTATAAATTTTCCCAAATATATAGTATATATAAAATTAAGCTTTCGACTATTTAATACTTTTAAAAAAGTGTCGAAATACATTAAAATTTCAAACTTCACTAATGGAAATGTATTCTCACAATAAAACACAATGAATTACAAAATATTACAATATAATCTACACAGTAATATTAGGTACAATTTTTTTAATTTATAAATAGATGTACGTAAAAGTATTCGAATAGTAGCAAAAAGTTATAGTTTGTAGTAGATGTTATCCATTGTATTTACAAAAATAGTTGAAAATCATAGAAAATTAAAAAAAAAATTCGGATGTACTTCCGAAAAGGTCACCAGAGAATATCGAAATGTTATTTGGCCCATAGATATTCCAATAACTTGTAAATAATTTTTTCTTACATCATAAAATTAAGGCATATTAAAAAAAATTGCAGAAAGTACTACATCAGCCATTATTGGGCTATGAAAAATAAAATGTTAAATAATTAAAAGTATGCCTTACTTAAAAATTTGATGTTTTTTCTGATCCTTAAACAATTATAAT
The DNA here is from genome assembly GCA_011634705.1 of Andricus grossulariae. Taxonomy (NCBI): domain Eukaryota; kingdom Metazoa; phylum Arthropoda; class Insecta; order Hymenoptera; family Cynipidae; genus Andricus; species Andricus grossulariae. The sequence continues at coordinate 41,980,683 of JAABKJ010000755.1, read as the reverse complement.
GTGGGATGCATATAGAAAACATTTGGATTCACAATATTCACATACATCTAGAATTAAAATAATAGAATGCAATACATTACAGTAAGGTACAGCAATGTGGAAATTGTAATCGTCTTTAATACTAATAAAAAACTTAACAAAAAAATTAGGTAAAATAAATATTAATAGCAAAAATGTATAGTTTTTAGCAGATTTTTTCTCTTTATTTGCAAACTTATATTATTTTGAACGACTTGTTAAGAACTAATGGAAGATAAATCTACTAGAAACTACAATTTTTTCTGAAATTTGAACACTTTCAAAATTATACAAGTCTACAATTTTTTTTACATTTTTTTCTTTTAATTACAAGATGCTGTTTATTCATTGTTTTTTTTTTTTATTGAATTATTGAATAATATTTTGAATAATAATAATACAATAATAATAATAATATTGAATAATAATTGAAAATTAATTCTTTGAAGTCCAACCGATAAACAGTACGATAAACCATTTGAACTTTTTGGTATAGATACAATAAATTATTTTTCGATGTTAGTTTTGTTAAATTAGTTATTTTAGTCTGTGCAAAAAATCCTCTCTCGGTGATGAGACTGAATCGTATCCAACTTAAAAGTTCTTGCACGCAACTTTTCTTCAGAAAGCTTTTTTATTATTGTTTACTAAGTGTTATTTTGCATTAAAAACTCAATAAAAAAGTACTATAAAAGAATTGTATGAATTGAAAACTATGCTTGTAATGAAGGTTTTTGTATAGCAGCAAATGGTATTTAGTCATTAATGTTATTAAAGCGTTTTTGTACTTGTCATTTCTTTATTGTTTATTACTTATGAACCCTTTTGAAAAAAAATGAAATTAAATTCTTTGTATTACATATTTTTAATGATTGTTTAGGAATTGTTAGATTTTGTCAAAAATGTGAACTTTTCTCCATTATGTTTAACACTTTTATATCAAATGTATATTACATTTATTTATGTACCTCGGTCTGGGATTGCTTATTTAGATATTGCAATATAGAGTACAACTTTTATTTATCATGATTACTTTAATATTTGTTTCTTATTTGGCATTAAATATTATTCGCAGATATATACCCTGAAAAATGTCTAATTTCAATAAATTTATATTATTGCAGTTCATAATATGCATTGGTATCGAAACATACGTTTTTTTTATTGTCTTGCTTCTATAATTGAAAAAAGTGCGCATCCTATAAGAAAAAAAATTTTATTGTTAAACATTTTATTTCATTTCGTGTCGTTTTTTCATACATTTAATTTGTTTATTTTCAATGTATTTTTTTTCAAACTAAAAATACGCATTCTAGCGTAAAGTTGTTTTGAGCAAATTTGTAAATATAATTTAGGCGAAAAATTTTATTTAATAAAATGTTATTGTAGTTTGTGTCCTTTTTGTTTTTCCCAAAGAGTTCATTTTTTATTTTATTTTATTTTTTTGTGTCGTTTTCTAAAAAAATTAATCTTTTTATCTTTAATGTCATTTTTTAAGATTAAATCAAAAAGTACGCGTACTATCAAAAAATTACTAATGAAAAATGTATAGCTCTTTTTTGGATAAGACAATTTTGTTGATTAATTTTTTTCATAGTTTGTGTCGTTTGTCCAAAAATTAAATTTTTTATTTTTAAATGTAGTTTTTTACGAATAAAACAAAAACCATGCATCCTATAAAAAAAATTAATAAGAAATTTGTAGCTCTTTTTTGGGTGAACAACTTTTGTCACATTATTTTTTTCGTAGCTTATGTCGTTTGATAAAAATTTTTTATCTTTTCATTTTTAATACTGTTTTTTACAAATCTAAACAAAAACTACGCTTCCTATCAAAAAGTGGTTATTTAAGAATTTATAGATCTTTTTTAAATGCACAATTTTTTCCTTGTAATCTTTTTTCGTATATTGTATAGTTTGACGGCAAAATGGAATTTTTTATTTTTCATTCTTTTTTTGTGTGATCAAAACTTGAATTTTCGATTTTACAAAAAAATTTACAAAGTTGTTATGACAATCTTGTAGGGCGTTCAAAATTCAACGTTTTTCTACTATTGACTTCTTGTCATATCGTGCGTTGTTTGGCTTTAACTTTTCACTTTCGTTTGTTTTTTGAATTTTGTATAAATGCTGTAACTCTGGCCTAATTTATTTTTTTATCCAAAAAGTATTTCGGATTAATTGTTAGACTTTTTAAATACTAGCTTTAGTTGGTTTCAAATTATGTCTTTTGGTTTGAATATTCTTCTGAAAAACTGAACTATGTGAAGTTACTCAATTTGAGTTAAAAAAAAAATTAAAACGATGGAATGTTTAACCGAATAAACTTTTCTACAGGTTAAATATAGAGTGAGTGAACAAAACATAATGAATCATTTTTTTTGGAAAAAAATGCGTTATGCATGGTTTTACCATTTTCAGGACTCGAGGAACATAATTGATTATTGACCCTTGCATAAAAAAAAATTATCAAATCAAACTTGCACTTTAAAAATGTTGTAACCTTCAAAATATATCAATTAAAATCTATATTTTTTGTACTAAAGTGTTCAATATGTTATAAAAACTGCATAAATCCAAGTTGGATAACCAGCTAGATGCTTCCCTCTATGATGCTATTTGAATTCTTCTTCTATCTCTGGTGTTTTTCAAACCCAACATTCATCTAATTATTAAGGAATCATCTCGAATGGATTTATCATCTTTTGTTTGCTTACTCTTCAAATGTCTAAACAATTAACCCTAGAAATTATTCGAATTCTTTAAAAGTTTAACCGTTCAAAAGCGGAGCACTAGTTTCCTGTCAACAGCATTCATGCAATCGCTAATACCTCGATCTTCTTTCATCGCAAACATCATTTGCGTAATACGAGCAACGTCGTAGTTTAACTCGCACGTATTATTCGGTGAGTACACGAGGTCGATTTGCAATTCAAAGATCCTCAGCTCTACTGTACACTTATAAATCGAAAAGCAGCGGAAGGCATCGAGTAGGGTGGCATAAAGGGACAATCTTGAGGGTTGAGGTGAGGGGGGGGGGGGCAAGGTGGAGCAAAAGTCCGTGCCTTGCATAAATCTTGATCTTTTCTCGATTGGAAGAATAACGAGATCATTGTTTCGTAAGAAGGGTACACCAGCTGTGCCCAGCAGCAGCCAGTAACAGCAGCAGCCAGTAACAGCAACAGCCAACGTTGTTCAGCCCTTGCTTAGATATTAGTCTCGGTGAGTGTACAACTGTGCAGGTCCTTACGACTCCGTAAGGGATTGCAAAAGGGAACAATAAAAACAGTAAAAAATACTCTCGGCGACCATTTCGCTGTGCAAAAGAAACAAAGAATGTCTTTATGAGATAGCGAGATTAGTTCGTTCCAAGCGGTTCTGGACGCTCTTTGTTATGATACTAATCTGTCGCGTATAGTGAATAACGTGAGTACAATGTACACGGAAAAAATAAGTTTTTGAAATTTTATTTGACTGTCCAAGACATTGGGACAGTCCAAAAATTTATAAAAATTTCGTATAACGTTTATTAGAAGGTTCAAGACAATCCTCGAAATAATGAAAAGAGAATTATTCCATGACTCTCACTCAGAAATATCCTCTTGTGTCAAAAGCATGCTCCTTGATACAATTGGAATTTCAGTTTAAATGTAAGGTTAAAAAGATTTTCATTTGTCTCAACAAGAATCTTTTTGCAACAAATATTATCATTTTGCGACAAACTTCACCTAATCTTGCAGCCAAATGATTATGTTTGTGTAAAAAATAGATTCACGTGGTTCAAAACAAATCAGGACGATGCTTTTGTTTCAAGAAAACTTTTTCTCTGAGTTTCTTGAAATCTCTTTTTATTATTCCGGGAGTACTCTTTTCATTATTTCGAGGATTGTCTTGAACCTTGTAAGAAACGTTAGGGGAAACTACGCCAGAGTAGGCATCCTTTGTTATACCTATATGCTTTTAAGAAAATAATTCAAACCACTCATTGAAACCCCAGGAAGTCTGAACTATTCATTTCATTATTTCCACAAAAAACAATTCATTACATCAATTGTTTACCTGTTTTTAATGTTTTAAAAAACATTTTGAAAGCTTGTTTTTTCAAAATAAACAATTGTCAATGTTCTTTAATAATTTTAAATACAAAAAGGAAAGCCTTGGGTCCAAAAATATTGTTAATGAGGTTCCAAACTTTAATTCAAATACAAAAAACTGATTATACCTTGACAAAATTTGGTTTGGTTATATGCTAAATGTTGTGCCGAATATTTAATTAAAAGTTTTAAGATATCTCTCTACACACATATTCTATTAAATTAAAATGACCAACTTTTTGAATTGGCATACTCTTGCATAGTTTCCCCTATTATATACGGATTTGTTAAAGAAATTTGTGGCTTATCCTAAAGTCTTGAAATAAAAAGTTTTGATTTTTTGTGCCACTTGCGTACCCACTCGGGATATCGCAATTTGCCAATACTACCAGTGACTAAGATGTATCAATTGTATCATTCACTTCCGGTCGATGAAGCAGACTTTTTTATAATGCAGCTTAAAAAGCTTGATTGAATTAAGTTTTTGCGATTTCATTAGTTGTAGAGTGAAAAGACAGTGGATCCCTTCAGAAGTTTTTAATTTTTTTGTATTTTGTTTGGACTTGCATAAAATTTTCATGAAAAACAATCAGGACCGCCTGAAAATTGTTTTTAATTATATGATTCAATTTTTCAATGATTCAAAAATTGTATACGGTTAAAAATGTATTGAAAATGCAACCATCACTTCAAGTACATTACTGAAATTTCAATCATTAACAGAATTCAATCAAAATTCATCACACGGTATTGAAAGTTAAAGTACATGTTACTGAAAATTCATGAATGCATAACTAATCTTCAAACTGAGCATAGGGTTCGGTCCTCAAGGTTCTTAATAAAAAATTATTCAAAATTCCGTTACAAATTCGTAGATGTTATTTCTAACCAGTTTTAGATACCGTTTATCAATCATAATTATCTTATCATTGTTTCATTTTTAATGATATTTGTTGTCAGATCAAGGATAAATATCGTTAGTTCATCTTTACATTTTTTCCCGTACATTATAAAGATTGATCAGTTTCAAGGTTTAATATGGAACCAAAACTTCCATAGTTTTAAAATTTTCGAATTTGAAGAATGTTTTGACTTTACGATTCTTAATGTTCACAAGTTTCAAAGCTTTCTACTTTACGAAAGAGACCCTAAATATTTCTATAATCTTTTTAATTAAATGTTCATGTCAATATTTAAATATTATTAATAATAAAAAAAAGATAAAAAAGTTCTTCCATTTAAAAAATGCCATGTCTGATACATTATGACTACAATGGCCTAGCTGTGAATTCGATCTCGGAAGTAAAAATAAAAATATACAAATAGGTCAATCAAAACGTCTCGAATCAAGGATCCTTTTCTATTCTTGTATGAACGTTGAATTATGTCAATGAAAAAAGTTGGTAAAAAACAGATTTTTCAAATATTATAAATGACCATAATTTCCTTAATCCTTGATAAAATGTATGAATATCATAGGTCAATCGATTCATCTGGAATCAATTATTCTTTTCTATTCTCGTATCAACTTCGAATTATCTGAATGAAAAAAGTTTCACTACAAAAAACAGATTTTTTAAATATAATGAATGATCATAACTTCTTTACTCTTCAATAAAATTGATTAATATTATAGGTCAATCGATTCGTCTCGAACCAAGGAATCTTTTCTATTTTTGCATGAATTTTTGAATTATATGGATGAAAAAAGTTTTGCTATAAAAAATCCATTTTAAAAATATTACGAATTGCTCAAGAAACAGGTAATAAATATTTTTAGAAATCCACACACACACACGTCATATACATCCGGACACGTTCAATTAAAGGAATTTAAAAATTTTCGAAATTGTTACCATTACAAACCTTCATCTACATGAGGAAGCAAAAGGAAAACGACAAATGAGTAATGAGTAATTACATTTCCTCAATAATAGTAAAAAAATTATTTTGAAATATTATATATACAACAGAAAATAACACAGTCTCTTAAAAAAAATCTGTATGGAAGTTAATAAGAAAAATTAAAACATAATTCTCAAATAAAAATAAATTTAAAAAGTTTGTTTTTTGATCGTAAATTGTTCAAATCTTAGAATATTGGCGATTATTTATCGATTTTGACATTTCACATCCAAACCAACATCAAATTTGATATTATAGTCGATTGAAAGTTGATAATGTACAGTTACCGAAAAAATTAAATACCTACTAACGCCATAGTAACAGCCCACTAAGATTTTCGATAATTTTGATTCATCGAAAACACGAATCTGAATATAAATTGCACACATCTCAAATTTAAAATGAAAAAATTTCAACTATTTCCGCACGATAATTCTTCAGTCTCTCCGATTCCTACGCATCTAATTTTTCAAATCAGCATTTAATTTCAAACTTTTTAAAGTTACTGAAAATTAAATAATAATAATACGAAAGTACCAAAATTCATACAAAAGAAAAACAAAAATGCCTTCGACACATTGGGCTATAACAATCTTAATCTTTAAAAAAAAATGGTGTAAGTTTGTCATTGGTGAAAGTTGTCTATTGGTTATTATAGAATGAGTAGAAAAAAAAATTAATCCAAAATTTTGAATTTTCAAGCTAAAATGACGAGCTTTTTCCAAAACAGTTAAATTTTCAACGAAATGGTTGAATTTTCTACCAAATATTTGAATTGTCTAACAAATTGTTGAATTTTGCATCCAAAAAGATGAGTTATCCACAAAAAAGTTCAATTTAAAAATTTCAAATGTTTTAGAAGATAGTGGACTTTTAAATCGAAAAAGATGATTTCTTAACAAAAAAGCTCATTTTCAACGAAGAAAGATGAATTTTTAACTAAATAGTTGAATTCTCAACCAAAAAGTTGAACGTTCAACAAACAAGAATAATTTTCTATCTAAAAAGTAAAAAGACGACTTTTTAACAAAATATATGAATTTTCTACCAAATAGTTGAATTTTCAACCAAAATGTTAAATTTTCAACAAACAAGATTAATTTTATACCGAAAAGACGGGTTTTCAACAAAATACTTGAATTTTCAAACAAAGTTGAATTTATAACAAAAAAAAAAAGTAATTTTCTACCCCAAAAGACGACTTTACAACAAAATACATGAATTTATTACCAAATAGTTGAATTTTTAACTTCTACAATAAACAGGGTAAAGTTTCAACCAAAAATAGAATAGTTAAATTTTCAGATAAACCTCTGATAAAAGAAAAGTAACTTTGAGAAAAAAAAAAAAAAAAAAATTTCGACAAAATTGTTAAATTGTCATTGTCAATCAAAAAGATAAATTTTCGATCAAGAAGATTAGCGTTGTACCAAAAAAGACGAATTTTGAATAAAATGCAGGAATTGTCAACAAAATGATTTAATCTTAAAGCCAAAAAGACGAATTATCTGCAATCAAGTTGAATTTTCAACCCAAAAATATGATTTCAACCAAAAAATTTAAATTTCAACCAAATAGTTTAATTTTCTATGAAACTGTTGAATTTTGGAGCCAAACCGATCATTTACGTTCATTTAAAAGCAAATAGTTCAACTTTTAACTATGATTATAAATACTTAATAAGACAATTAATTTTTTTACAAAGTAGATCAACTTTAAGTCAAATAATCGGCATTTCAACCAAACAATTGCATTTTCAACCAAAAAGGATAAATTTTCAACCAAGAAGGTTAATTTTCTACCAAGAAAGACGAATTTTCAACCGAAAAGTTGAATTTGCAACTAAAAAAGATAAATTATCAACCAAATAGTTAAATTGTTAACTTAAAAATATCAATTTTTAACCAAAAATGGAACAGTTTAATTGTCAGTTTGAAAACTTTGTTTTGAACCAAACATGAAACGAATTTTTTTATCCTTCAACTAAAAAATTAATTTCTAACAAAATAGTTGAAGTTTTGATAAAAAAATATGACTTTTTAACAATATAGTCGCATTTTCAACAAAATAATTAGATTTTCAACCAAATAATAGAATTTTTAATCAAATGAGATGAATTCCGATCCAAAAATATAATAGTATTCTTTTCAATAAAAAAGTGAACATTTACCCAAAAATATAGTTTTGTAGTTTCTTGAAAGTACCGCCAGGCTACTTTTTCCTTTAGAACTACACCACTGGGTTGTCAAAAGCGGTTTAAGAAAGTTTCACTTTCGTTAAAACTTCAGTTAAGCCAATGTTTGGGCTTACAATAAATCTTTTATCACTGTGAAACTTCTAAAGCCTTTGAAAAATAGAAAGCTTCAAACTTTCCAAAATTCTTTCCACTATTAAGTGTTTCAAATTGATCCTCTTCAGACGGGGGGTTGACCCTATTAGCAATTTCGATGTCGACCTGAATTCAAGATTTCAAAGAATCCAATTGAAAAAACTTTTTTCGGGAATTCAAAAGAATTCAGAACCAGGTCCGGTGCCCACCTAAATTCGATTCTCTGAAGCCCTAAATTTTATTTTCTGATGAGGAAATGGATAAGCTTGAAGAATTTCTACGCCAGTGTTGAAAACATGAAATCTACATGACCACAACGTGAGCAGATTGTCGAGAGGCCAGTTCGAAGAGCTGAAATCTATTCTATTTGATCGTGTGGCTCCCCAGGGCTGACCTTGAAAGCCATGAAAGAAAGGCTAGGCAAGATGGCCCACGGAAGAGAAGATGGACGAGGGGCCCAGAAACGGGCGGGGTTGGTCCGAGAGGGGTAGACGTAGAGACCGAAAGTCACTCCCCTTTTCCCGGAGCCTTGGGTCCCATCCCTAACCGACCACCATGAGAAAGATCATCATGGTGGTTTGGCCGAGTAGCCATTCTCGTGAGAAGAGACCCGGATTCGATTCAGGTCGACTTCTAATAAAGACATTCTTCATTCCTTTTGTGTTAAGGCCCCGTCGGCTAAAACCACTCTTGCCCCTTTTGCCCATTACCTTTCGTCTTTGAGCTTTGACTTTGACTAGTTACTATATAGTTGTAGTCACATAGTGAAAAGACAGTAGCCGTTTATTCACTTTACAAGTTTAGAGCGACGAGTCTTCAAACAGATGCTGAATGACCCTCTCGAAAACGGATGTTCTAATTACTCAGAGCGAGAGGATGCAGTCTCGCGTGCCGTCTTATAGTGATAGTGATTTAAATATGAATTACTTTGATATATTTTATTTTATTATTCATGCATCTCACTCTGAATATTTAGAGGAGTCGGAATATTATAATAATTATACCTGTTTTTATTTTGATTCGCCTTTTGTGTCTGTGATACTCAGATTTCACACGTGGTGATGGAAAAAATATTCAGAGTATTCTAAAAAGCATCAATATGCAGTTATCTTAAAATTTATATATCTTCGTTGAAAATTTCGAGTTTGATCATGTTTTCTAATGGCGGGGATCAGAGCGCAAAAGGCCGACCATTACTCTTACGAGTATGGGACTGATTCCTGTTATGGACTGGACTGTGTACAGTGCGCTGTAGGAGTCAGTCCATCCACGAACTGTGATCTCTACCATCAGCACTACAGACCCAATTTTTCACATTCATTTTTCTCCGAAAGAGCCCAAAAAAGGGGAAATAGGGAAACTTTTTTATAAAAAGGGGGAAAATAGGGGAAAGATTAAACATTTATTTTTACATTTATAAAAGAAGAAACAATCTTTTTGTAAAAACTAAGAAATTGTATAGTTTTTATGTAATCTTAAATGAGTTTTTAACGATTTCTGCCATTAAAGAATTTATTTTTAAAAACTGGATATAGTTATTGATACGCAATTCACGGCGTTATAAATTAATAATGTAATTAATACTTTGAATTTTAATTTGGAAACCAAACTCTTCAATGCTTCTTAATTGAAATTAAAAATAGTACAAACTACAGACCCCATTTTTCACATTCATTTTTCTCCGTTTAAGAGCTCAAAAAAGGGGAAATATAGGGTAATTTTTTACAAAAAAAGGGAGGAAATAGGGAAAAGATTAAACATTTATTTTTACATTTATAAAAGAAGAAACTATCATTTTATAAGAAATTGTATAGGTTTTAAATAATGTTAAATAATTTTTTCAATGGTTTCTGCGATTTTGAAACTTATTTAAAAAAATTGAATATACTTAGGTCGTTGAAAACTCATTTATGGTGATATGAATTAATAGTATAATTAATACTTGTAATGTAAATAGGAAATCACACTCTCCACTGTTCTTAAACTGAAATTAAAAATAGTACAATTTTGAGTAGCTCACATATTTTACACTAACAGTAAACACACGTCCTGGATTTTTATTTTATAACATTAAAAATAAACTATTTAAAAATCCATAATAAAGAAATTTTTAAATATCAAGAGTTTTACAAATTTTTGAAACTAAATCTCTTGAAGTTCTTTTGAATCTTTTAAAATAACTTAAAATAACCTAAAATCCTTTAAGATTTGTCAAATTCCTTCATATTCCTTAAAACTGTTGAAATCCGTAGAAATTAATTCCTTGAAATAAAATTTAATTTATTTACTAAGTTCTCTAGGAATTCGTTAAAATTCCATGAAATAGTAAAAATCCATTAAAATAAGTAGAAATCATTTGAAATTTCGTAAGTTAAAATTAAATTAAAATTTGTCATTAAATTTCTCTAAAAAAGAGCTGAAATAATATGTATACACGCGAAGCGCGCGTTCACGTTCCTGAATTTTTATTTTCTAATATTAAAAACAAAAAATATTTAAAAATCCATAATATATCATTTTTAAATATTAACAGTTCTAAAATTGTTTAAACGAATTGAATAATTTAAGAAACAATTAATTCTAGTTATTAAGATATGTTACATTATTATTAAATATATATTGTTAAATTTTAAAAAGATATATTTTTCAAATCTTCAATTAAAATTGTTCTAAGCACTAAAAATAGTATCTATTTCAGAAAATATAAAAGTACGAAGTAAAACTGAAAGACTTAACTATACACATCTTAAAATTAAATCCTGAGGGATAAAAAATTTTGTAATAAAAAATTATTTTAATTCTTTAAAAAAAAAAAATACCATTTTTTGGTTTTATTTTGGTTCCAAACAAAAGCCTGGTATTCTTTATTTAAGAAAAAGTAAGAGAAATAAATTTGCTTAAATTTTGATAAATCTTTACAATAATTAAATATTATATGGAATGTATATTTAAAAAAAATTAACATCTACTAAAAACTGTGCTCGAATCTGCTAAACTGTAAAAAATTGGCTTTTGTTAGTTTTTGAAAATTGTTTAAATTCTAGAATTTTAAAACTTTTGTTTAATCAAAAAATGTCTTTAAAATCAGTTGTAAATCTTGTAATTTTGGTTTAATTTTTGGTCTAATTGTACAATTTCATTTGGTTCATTTTTAGATATATTTCATATATAATTCAAATTTTAAAGAAAAAATTATTGTTACTACTTTAGGACAATTTTGAAAATCTGATGATTTTTTAAATTTAAATCGAAACAGTTTTCAATTTAGGTTCCTGAAATTAAATTGTTTAAATTTTTTGTTCAATTTTGTTGAATATTTTATTATGTTTATTAATATATTCATATAATTTGAAATTATTTAATGTTACGATTTCGATTTAAAATAATAAAATTAAAATATTTCAGTATGAGAATCCTTTAGCTATTTTTCTACAGTAAAATATTGTTCAATTTTGAGTAGTTACCACTTTAAAAACTGTATAAAAATATTGTGAATAATTTTTTCTATTTGCATCTTTTCATACGAAACAAAAAAACTTGCAGGATAGGAACCTACAGATATAAAATTGAGTTTGTTTGTTATTATTACGAACATAAATAAATTAATTTTAATTTTAGCACTTTTCATACTATTTCGGCTACCTTTAAATGGTCCTGAAATAATTACAATTCTAACATAATGATAATTGTTATTTAAACTTAAACTAAAGAATCTTGAACATGGATACTTGGACAGGCAGACCATCGTACTTTATTACATATAATTAAAAAAATATTTAATCTGTATAGATTCAGAAAAAAAATATTTTAGCTTTAAAGATTTATTGAAACCCTCAATATATTAGTTTGAAATCATCAAGAAGAACGGATTTAATTACTTAAGAGAACTTCCGGCTGCCGAGGCTCTTTCAGAGTACGAGGCCGGAATTTTAGCTCACTTTAGCACATTCTAGTTTTGAATAAAATAATGTTGTATACGTAAAACGAACAATTGTATTTAAAAATATCGTATACTTTAACTAAAAAGGGGAAAGTTTTTCGAGAATAGGGGGAAAAAAAGGAATTTGAAAAAAAAAGCGAAACGCAGGGGAATAGGAGAAAGACTGTGCACCCTGGTATTTCTAATAAATTTTGAATTGACGCATCTTTAAGAATTATTTAACAGAACCATATTTTACAATTTCAATTTTGTTTTGGAAAAAATATAGACATTTTGGAAAAGGTCGCTTGTGTCGAACAGTAAGCGTGAAGAATTTTGAAGAAAAAGATTGTGTATGAAGATTAGCTACGCCACTGGTTATGTGTTAGCGAGGCCCTGTTTCAACAATAACTCGTCAGCGTCCTCGAATGCGTGCCAATTTTTCTGGAAATCCTTAAATATTGGTGATTATAATTCAGAGAGTGCACCCGGCAAGAGATGTCGAGAAAATAACTCAAAGGTGAGGGTCCTTTGCAGAAACGGACGAGCTGAATGCCGCTCGTTGAAGCAAGTTTCAAGTTCTTTTGAAAATAGGACTTCCGAAGATCATAACTTTTCCCGAGAGTGATGGCATGAGATTGAGATCGACATTTTATTTTGTCTGCCACGAAAATAGACCGATAATTCATGTGGGACGCTGCTTGAATCATGGGGAATGATTATAATGGGTCAGGAAACTTTTCTTGGCCATGGAGTCAACTTGTTTTCCATCCAGCCCTCTTTTCATTTTACAGTCCCGTAAATATTTCCAATTCAAAAAAGTAAATCTCGAAAACTGGAAGAAAACTTGAATCATAAATTAGTTTTTCTGTCACCTTGTCTATTTGAAATATCAGCATTGTGTATTACAAAATTTGGAACCACAAATGACTGATTTCATTTGAAATTGGGCAGTTTGTCTCCGTCGATGTCACGGGATTGTTTGCGGCTGAACTATATTATTTTCCAAGGCGAAATATGCGACATGAATTTTTTCTTTTTTCCCAAAAAACATTTTATTACCAACTTAGGACTACTTGTGTATTTAGGTAAATTATGAAAACATTAACGAAAATTTTCATATTGAACAAATTGACATAATCTAATTTTTTTACGAAAGCTTGTAGAGCAATCTACGCTCCTTGAAATTCATTACAGATACTTTAAAAATGAATACAATTACCAAAATGACGTACATAAAAAAAACTAAAGAATTTAATTATCTGGATTAGCCCAACTTTGATTATTTTCTTGATTTTTTTTTTAGATTTATGCATGTTTAGAAAAATGACGATAAGTGATGAGATAATTTTATCGAAAAATAAAACTCCCGAATACTGGAAAATTCCAAAAATATACTTATAGAACTCAAAAATTTCCGAAATTCAGAATTACAGAAAAAAAACAGAAAATATTTCGTAACGTAATTGAACTATTTCGTACGTAGAAATTAAGAGAACAAGAAAATTCAGAAATTTCAACTTAACGAAGTGGGTAAAGACTTGAAATGAGTGAATTCACAAAATTTCTAATTAAGAAAATTTGAAACTCACAAGAAAAAAAAATTTTAATTTAATAGTTTTTATCTGTTAGAATAATAGTTTATTTTATATCGTGCATAATGCATGCTGTATAGGTTTAAAATGAAAAGAACTCTTCAAAAATTTACACTGTGCACGTATACTTGTAAAATAAAACATTATTTTATAACCAAGAAAAATATTAAATTCAATTTTTTGGGGGGGAATTTGAAACTTCGATAATATGAAATATTGGAATTTCGGGAATTCGCTAATTTCAAGAATTCACTAATTTTAGGAATTTCGCTAATTTCGGAAATTTTTTAAATACGGGATTTAAAATGTCGGTAATTTTGTACGTTTTTTTTACGGTCGCACAAATTATATGTCAAATTAATGTAATAGAATTTCTAGATTCAAAATGGAAATTTATTAAATTTTAAAGACTCTTATAATGAAAAGTTCTTAAATTTTGTCAAGAGTCAAAAAATGTCAATATTAAAACTTCCAAATTGAAGAAATTTCAAATATAAAGCATTAGAATTTAAAAAATTATGAATGTTTTTATTATTATTTTTATTTGAAATGGCTGATTTAATACGTGAATGAAGAATCTGAAAATATTTATTTTGCAGAATTATAATTAAAATTTATTAAATTTTAAAGACTTATAATAAAAAGTTCTTAAATTTTGTCAAGAGTAAAATGTTTTCAATTCTTAACTCTTCAAATTAAAGAAATGTCAAATGCTCGGTCAAATGTAAATCATTAAAATTATTTAATTTTTTAATTTAATTTAAAGATTTAAAATGAAAATTTACAATATTTGAAATATTTAAAATAAAAATTCGGAAATTTTGTCAAGAGTCAAAAGTTTTCAATTCTAAATCTTCCGAATTGAAGAAATTTCAAATGTAAATCATTAAAATTATAAAAGAATTTTAATGTTTATTTTTTTTAAGGTAATTTGAAAAAGGCTGATTCAACACGTGAATTAAGAATCTAAAAATATTTAGTTTGCAGAATTCAAATTGAAATTTATTAAATTTTAGAGACTTATAATTAAAAGTTCTCAAATTTTGTCAAGACTCAAAAATTTTCAATTATAAATCTTCCAAATTGAAGAAAATTCCCATGTAAATCATCAAAATTATAAAAATTTTAATAATTATTTTTTTTTTTTCATTGAAATTTAAACTTAAACTGGCTTATTCAAAAGGTGAATTAAGAATATAAAAATATTGACTTTGTTCAATAATTTTAATTAATATCGTTTATTTATTAATATATTATAATATTAATTTTTTGAATAATTTAATATTATTAAATAATACATGTTTATTTCTTTAATAATAATTTGATCATTATATTTTCATATAAAATTTCATTAATAAATATATCATTATTAATTATTATTTACAAAAATAATTTATATAAGATAATTTTATATTTTAGTATTAATATTCAATATTAATACAATTAATATATTGATTAATATATTATTCAATAAAGAAGTTCAATTTTAAACTAAAGAAATGGAATTCGTACTAAAATTATCAATCTACAACAAAAATTAAATTTTAAGAAAGTAGTTCAATTTTCAACGAAGGACTTGAATGGTAAGCTTAAAAAGATGAATTTTGAATAAAAAATATAATAGTTGATATTTCAACAGCAACACAATTAATTTGAAATCAAACAAAATATAATTCAACAAAAAAGTCGATTTTTCAGCAAAATAGTTGAATCCTCAACAAAACCAGATTAATTTTCAACTAAACAGTTGCATTTTTAAAAACAAAAAAATTAAACTTTGACCAAAAAGATGAATTTTCAACAAAATGCAAAAATTTTGGATCAAAGAGTTGAATTTTCAACCAAGATGATGAGTTCTAAAACAAAAAGATGAATTTTTAAATAAAATCATGAAGTTTCTACCAAAAAATACGAATTTCCAACCAAAAATTGAATAGTTAAATTTTCAGTTAAAAAAATTCATTTCCAACAAAGAAAATGAATTTTCAACAAAACAGTTAAATTTTCAACTGTGAAAATTCAATTTTCGGTTAAAAACGAATTTTTAACAAAATAGTTAAATTTTCAACGGAAGAGATTAATTTTCAACTAAAACGATAGAATATTCTACTGGATTTGTTAAATTTTTAGTTAAAAAATTACTTTTAAACCCCCTCCTCCCAAAAATGAATTTTCCACAAAATAGTTGAATTTTCTACTAATAGAAACTTCAATAAAACATTTAACAGTTAATATTTCAATCAAAAAAGATTTTTATTTTAAATCAAGAACAGTTGAATTCAACCAAAAATATACGATATTTCAATCTGAATTGAATGTTCAACTAAAAAAAAAATTTCAGTCAGGAGAGAAAAAAATTTCTTCTGGAACTGTTGAATTTTTATTTAAAAAGATAAATTTTTAACTAAAACGATGAATTTTAATAGGAATATATGAATTTTCAACCAAGAAGATGAAGTTTCTACCAAAAAAGACGAAATTTCAACAAAATGCATACATTTTCAACCACAAAATTTATTTAACATTCAACATTAGTTTAACAGGATTAGTTAAATCTTTAGTTTAAAAAAATATATAATTTTTAAGCAAAAATAGACGAAGTTTCAACAAAATAGTTGAACCATTATTTTTTTCATTGGAAATTTAACTATTTTGTTTAAAATTTGTTTCGTTTTTGGTTAAAAATGAATCTTTTTAGTTGAAAATTCAACTGTTTGGTGGCAAATTCATACGTTCTGTTGGAAATTCGTCTTTCATGGTAGAATATTAATCTTCTTGGTGGAAAATAAATTTTTTTGTCATAAAAAAATATTTTTTTGAATGAAGATATAACTATTCCATTTTTGGTGGAAAATTTATTTTTTATTGTTGAAAATTTTGTCCTTTTGGTAGAAAATTAATCTTCATAGTTGAAAATTCATTTTTTTGGTCGAAAATTCAACTATTTCATTCAAAATTAATTTTTTTCTAAAAGACTCATTATTATAGTTAAAAATTGATTTCTTTGGTTGAAAAGTTAAATATTTTGTTGAAAATTTAATTACTTTGGTAAAAATTAGTTTCGTTTTGTTGTTGTTGAATATTAATTTTTTTAGTTGAAAATTCAACTGTTTGGTGGAAAATTGATGTATTTTGTTGAAAATTCGTCTTTTGTAGTAGAATATTAATCTCCTTGGTGAAAAATTAATCTTTTTGGTTGACAATTCATTTCTTTGGTTAAAATTTTAACTATTTTTTTTTCAAAATTCTTTTTTTATGGTTACAAAGTAATTTTTTTAACTTTAAATACAGCTGTTCCATTTTGGTTTGAAAATGTATCTTTTTTAGTTGAAAATTCAAGTATTTTGAAAATTCATTCTTTTAATTAATTCATTCATTCTTTTGGTCAAAGATTCCTCATTATAGTTGAAAATTTATTTCTCTGGTTAAAAATTTACCTGTTCTTTTTTTAAATTCATCTATTTTATTCTATGAATATCTAGCTATTCTATTTTTGATATAGAATTAATCTTTTTTGTTTGAAAATGTGATCATTTGGCTGTAGCGTAGGTTGAAAATTCAACTAATTGGTTTAAAAATTCAAATTTTTTGTTAATAAATCCAGTTTTCTCCGTGCTCTCTTAAACTGAACCAATGAAATTGTCACTGGTTGAATCAGTATTTGGATTATTATCACTGGTAAACCAGTGATTTACCGATTTTTACTAAATGAACCAGTAAGTGATTCAACTTAAACGACGTTACTGAATATACCAGTCACGACGCATACGACCATATGACTACTGGTACTGAGAAACCAGTGAACCTCACTGATTAAACCAGTGATGGAATTACACTGAGTGAACTAGTGAAACCTCACTGATTGTCAGTGACACACTTCTGGCTGTTTCAACTAATGAGATGTCACTGGTTCATTTTAAGAGGGTGCAGAAAAATAAACACGCCATTAAAATTGCTATTTCGTCACCCTAATCTTTTAATCCACAGAATTTAACCTTTAAATATAGCTATCATATAGTTAAACATAAAATATGTTAACCATAAATATCTGGATATTAATGTGAACATCTAGTTTTTTCCGTGCTCTCTTACACTGAACCAGTGAAATTGTCACTTGTTGAATCAGTATTTTAAATTATCACTGGTGGACCAGTGATTTTCTGATTTTTTACTGGGTGAACCAGTAGATGATTCAACTAAACCAGCGTTACTGAATATACCAGTGACGACAACACGTACGACCAGATGATTACTGGTACTCAGAAATCACTGAACCTCTATGATTTAACCAATGACGGAATTCCACTGCGTGTACCAGTGAAACCTCACTGATTGTCAGTGATACACTTATGGCTGTTTCAACCCGTGAGATTTCGTTGAAAATCAGTGAGATTGTACTGGTTCATTTTAAGAGAGTACAGAGAAATAAACAGGCCATTAAAATCTGATTCTATTTCTCCTGAAATTGCGTACCAGGAATGAGGTGTTCATGGTTGAAGCCAAGGGCCCATCACGCAAAGTAACTAAAAGTGCCAGTTCTGGATCCGGACCCTCGTTCGAGCAATAACAATCAATTGAAAGACCGTATCTCTAACCCTCCGATTAACCAGGGTTCCGCGATCTTCTCGTGGAAATGCCATTAACCATAAACTTGGTCGAGCGTCGGCCATATCGACAATCGACCACGAGTTGATGCTTCTCAGTTCTCCAACTCTCCAAGACTTCCAAAGTCAATTCCCTTGAACGACAAGACTGGAAAAGGGTATGTAGCGACTCTTCTTGCTCCTTCAAGAAGCGAGAAGCGAGAAGCGAATCTTGCGCCTCGAGATGTGGCGCTTTGGAATGTGAAATGGCAAATGCGAATTGCGAAATGGATAGTAACAGACGAGCAAACAAGAGAGAGATAAAAGGCTACAAGTGGAAAGAGGAAAGAAGCAGAAGCTGGAGCCAAGTCTCCATTCTGGGCGCAAACAGCGCCAGTGGGTTTATTGGCGAATAATACACAATAGGCTGTCCGGAGTGGAGAATAGTATTCCCGGTGTATTTCCCTAAAGTGCCATCCGAGGGCAGTCAAACCATAAAGTGGCGAGAGTCTTGGCTGGCAAAAACTTGAGAGAAAGGCAAAGTTTCACCACTGAGGTAAGGGTGGATCCAGTCCGGTCTCGGATTTCATTCCTATCATCCTATTGCTATTGGAAATTTATATACATATATCTATATTAGGGTGGTCCAAAAATGCGTTGCAATTTTTTCTCTCTCGAATTGATCAACCCCAATTTTGTTTTAATCCACAAAAAAATAAATGCGTTGAAAAAAATTATATTGAGAGGTTCCGCAAGTCCCATGAAGTTTAACACTTCCCATAAGAAAAAAAGACGTTTTGGTCAATTTTATTCAGAATCGTCAATATAATGTGAATCGAGTTAGAACTTAAAATTCCTCTTCACAAATAGCTATAGAATTCAAATGAATAACTACTTTTTAAATGTCACCCTCATAAGTCTGTTCTGTAGGGTTAAAAAACCCCCATAAGAGAAAAATTGGGTTTTGCGAGTTTTTCGCACTAATTATAATTTTTTGCGGTTTGTTAAATACATATTGTTTCTCACACATGAATTATTACTTTCTATTCATAATAAGATGTTTAAATAAATTGTTTAAACAATTTATTATTGTTTATAGCATTTTTCTCCTATAGAATAGAGTTAGTTTTTTCCGAATTTTTCAACTTATTTTCAACTTTTCAGTAACAAGAAAACAATAAATTAGGTTCAACAGAAATAATTATTTAGGCTATTTATTATTATTTATAACAGTATTCTCTTAGAATAAAGCTAGAACGCTGCAGATATTTTCTCTCAAAGTTTCCACTTTTTGTCCACCTTTCAATTAGAGCAAGGTAATAATTACCTGTAGTCAGCAAAAATAATTGTTAACAAACAATTTATTATTATTTTTGATAATATTCTTTTCGAATAATATTAAAAAATTGCTGTTTCTTCTGAAATTTTAAACTTTTTGTCCATTTTTCACTTAGTAAGGTAATAATTATTGCTAGTTAACAGGAATAATTGTTTAAACAATTTATTATTGTTTATAACTTTCTTCTGTTAGAAAATTGCTAGAAAGTTGCAGTTTTTCCTGAAATTTTAACTTTGCTTGCTTTTTAGCTTAATATATAATAAAACATTAAGGAGAATAATTTTTTTAAAACAATTCCTTCCTTCTTTATGAATATATTTGTCTGAAAAAAGAGATATTTGAAATAATCATCAAATTTTCTATATAGATCATATTAAAAGTTAATTAAAAAAAAAATTTTTTGTGGATTCGAACTATATGTATAAAGCATAATACTATTTGCACAGGTTAGCCGCAAAACTTCATTTTCAAAATACCCTGAATTTTCCTTGACTAATTTTTTGTTTTCCCTGAACATTTCTATCCAAAAATCAGAATTTTAATCTTTTAACATTTTTATCACAGAATCTTTTATAAACGGAATAAAACAACTACTAATTCCAAATTAAAAAATTAAAATTTATTTATTTCCACCAAACAAGCTGTCTTTTCTAACAGAAGATAAAGTTTTACTCCAAAAGGACAAAACATTGAATTTTCGACCAAAAAGATTAATTTTTCACCAAAATAATTAAATTAAAAAAAAAGTTGAATTTTTAACCACATTTTTTAATGTTTAACTTACAAAGATGAATTTTCAACAAAAAAATGAATTCTCAACGAAAAACATAATTGTTGATATTTCAAACCAAATAAAAAACACAAATTTTCAACAAAATAGTAAAGTCTTTAACCAAAGAGTTGAATTTTTCACAAAATAATTAAATATTTAACAAAATAGTAGAATTTTAACCGAATAGTTGAATTTTCAACAAAAAAGGATACATTTTTAACCAAAAATGGTCAAATTGAAATTGCAAAAAAAAACTAATTTTCAAGAAAAAACTAATTTTTAACAAAATAAGTAAAATTGGAAAAAAATGAATTTTCAAATAAAGGAGATATATTTTCCACCAAAAATAGAACAGTTAAATTTTCAGTTAGAAAAATTATTGATCAACCAAAAAAAAAGAATTTTCAACAGAATAGTCAAATTTTCAATCAAAGAGATAAATTTTCAACTAAAGTGATAAATCCACAACCAAAAAGACGAATTTTCAACAAATACAGATTATTCAGTGAAAAAAAAAGTTGATCCAAATTGTTGAACTTTCAAGCTAAAAAACAAATTTCCTGTAAAATAGTTGAATCTTCAATTCCAGAATATGAATCTTCAATAAGAATTTTCATTTTCAACCAGACAGTTGCATTTTTAACCAGAAAAAATATGATTTTTCAACTAAAAAAGATCATTTTTCAATCAATAATGGAAAATTCACATTTTCAGTTAAAAAGATTAATTTTAAACAAAACAAAGAAACAGAATTTTAAACAAAATCGTTAGATTTTTAACCAGTGAGATTAACCTTCAACCAAAAAAATAATTTTTTAAACAAAGTGGCTTAACTTTTACCCTAGTAGTTAAATGTACAATTATAAAAAATACATTTTCAACCAAAAATGTAAAAGTTACATTTTTAGTTGAAAAAATTAAATTTTTATGTTGTATAAAAAAAAATAGTTTTCAACCAACAAGATGAATTTTCAAATAAAATGATGAATCCTTCAATTGGAATAGTTAAATTTTCAGTTACAAAAATTAATTTAAAAAAAAAATACGAATTTTCAACCAAGAATTGAATGTTCAACTGAAAAATGATAAATTTTTAACAGAGTGGTTCAACTTTTTCCCTAGTAGTTGAATGTTCAATTATAAAAAATAAGTTTTCAACCAAAAATGGAATACATAGTTACATTTTCATCTAAAGAGATTAGTTTTCAACTTTCAAACAAAAAATCAAAAAATGAATTTTCAACAAACGAGATGGATTTTCAAATAAAATTATGAATCTTCAACTGGAATAATTAAATTTTCAGTTGGAATAATTAAATTTTCAATTGGAAAAATTAATTTTCAAATAAAAAAAAACACTAATTTTCAACAAAAAATATGAAGTTTCAACAAAAAATATTAATTTCAACCAGGCTATATTTTTTTTAACAAGATGAACGTATTTTCAATTAACAAGGATCATTTTTAACCAAAAATAAAAAAGTTACATTTCCAGTTAAAAAAACTTAATTCTGAACAAAAAGAAAATGACTTTTCAAGAAAATAGTTATACATTCGCAACCAAAGATGTGAGCCTTCAACCAAAAAAATAAATTTTTAACAAAGTGGTTCAACTTTTGCCCGAGTAGTTTTATGCTTAATTAGAATTGAATTCAACCTTTAATTTTGAATTTTGAGCTCTTTAAATGTATAATACTTGTTAGCATTAGATTATTTAATTTGGATATATATCCTAAATATTTTAAGCCATAAATTCTTGAATTTCAAACCTTTCAATTACAAAATTTAAATAACCCCGAGTATGTAAAATTAGTTCTAGGAATAAAAAATGCAGATCCTGTTTGGTGATTACTGTTAGAAATATTCGGAAAATTTCGACACACTTAGGATACTAAAGTAACTGAAATTTACGAATTGAGGTTGCTGTAAATGAAATTCAGTAACTTTTATAGTAAATTTACTGAATTTGAATTAAAATTCAGAAATAGCATCTAAAATTTACAAATAATTTCCTAAAATTCCTTGATGGTAACAGAAATATAAGTTATCGTGACCGAAAGAAGCGCGCAGTTAGCAACTGCGAACTCCTCGCTTCATGGGTCATGAGCGGCAATGTACTGCAAAAGGTTGTTTACAATTATAACGATGCAGCAAACCTAATTTTTCCGATATTGAACGATCTCAAGCGTGAAAAGGATTAGAAACTTGTACGAGAAGAATAAACTGAAATTTACGAAATTAGGTTGCTGAAAACGAAATTCAGTAACTTTTATAGTAAATTTACTAAATTTGTATTAAAATTCAGAAACAGTATCTGAAATTTACAAATAGTTTCCTAAAATTCCTAAATGGTAACAGAAATATAAGTTATCGTGACCCTAAGAAGTGCGCAGTTAGCAACTGCGAACTCCTCGCTTCTCGATCGCGTTTGAAGCGGACAAAGCGGGGTGGTTGTGGTCATGAGCGGCAATGCACTGCGAAAGGTTGTTTTGAATTATAAGGATGCAGAAAACCTATTTTTTCAAAAATTGAATGATCTGAAGCGTGAAAAGGATTAGAAATTTGCACGAGAAGAAGAAACTGAAATTTACGAAATTAGGTTGCTGAAAACGAAAATCAGTCACTTTTACAGTAAATTTACTAAATTTTTATTAAAATTCAGAAACAGTATCTGCAAATTACAAATAGTTTCCTAAAATTCCTAAATGGTAACAGAAATATAAGTTATCGTGACCGTAAGAAGTGTGCAGTTAGCAACTGCGAACTCCTCGCTTCTCGATCGCGTTTGAAGCGGACAAAGCAGGGTGGTTGTAGTGATGGGCGGCAATGCACTTCAAAAGGTTGTTTTGAATTATAACGATGCAGCAAAACTATTTTTTTCGATATTGAATGATCTCAAGCGTGAGAAGGATTAGAAATTTGCACGGGAAGAAGAAACTGAAATTTACGAAACTAGGTTGCTGAAAACGAAAATCAGTAAATTTTATAGTAAATTTACTAAATTTGTATTGAAATTCAGAAACAGAATCTGAAATTTACAAATAGTTTCCTAAAATTCCTAACTGACAACAGAAATATAAGTTATCGTGACCGAACGAAGTGCGCAGTTAACCACTACGCAGTCCTCGCTTCTCGATCGCGTAAGAAGAGGACAAAGCAGGGTGGTTGTGGCCATGGGCGGCAATGAACTGCAAACGGTTCTTTCGAATTATAACGATGCAGTAAGCCATTTTTTCCGATATTGATTTATCTCAGGCGTGAAAAAGATTCGAAATCATCATCTGCCTCGTAAATAAACTTCTAAGAAAGGTACATCAGGACCACAAGTGACTAGCAGCAGCTGCGTTAGTTAATAATTAATCCAGGTTTCAATTGAATGGTGAGTCCACTGTTTACGTCGAATGACGCCCTCATGGCTAGGTAGGTTATATATCTATATTTTTGAGTCGTACCGTTGGTTCGTTAATTTTAATATAAATTTGCAGTATATATAGTGACGCGTCTCTGAAAATCCCTGCAGAATTTTCTAGCAGTGTACATTTCAGAAGGGGATTTCAAAATCAAGTGAATTTTGATGTGATGGAAAATAATCTTGTGGTGCTTTTGTAGATTTGTAGGCGAAGAAGAGAGCAATATTGTCAGGTAATAATGATTTCGTTAACGAACGTCTTCGAGTGAGGCCACAACAAAGTCAAAATTTAATCCTCTTTGCTGGAAAGTCCCTTTAATCGGGGCTTGGGTCTCTTAATATACTCCTAGGGGTTCCTGAAAATCAGGAGGAGTAAATTCGAGAAGCATTTATCAAGTAGAATATAAATTCTCTGAAGAAATAATTTATAATATGGATAAAATTATGATTATATTTTTTCAAATTCTAAAAGTGTAAATTGTTATACGGTCAAAGAAAAGTCTGTAAAATGAAAATTAGAGAAAGTAGAATTTGACTGGGTGGTCGTGAGCAAACTTTCATTTTTTAAATTCCCTGAGTTTCCCCTGAGCTTTCCTTGATATAAATCTTTTACAAATGGAATAAAAAATTTTCAATTCAAATTTATAAATTCTTAATTTCATATTCTCAGGCGGCCACAGCCTAATTTACTTGAAAAAAGTGAACAAGTGACCAAAAACGGCTTATCTTCTAACCCACAAAGTGACTAATGTGACTAATATTCTTTTAAATTCAAAAGAATTTCAATAATTTTCAACAAGACCGTTGAATTTTTAACCAACTTGATGAATTTTGAAACAAAAAATATTAAGCTTCAACCAAATACACAGTTGAGTTTTTAACACGAGAAATTGAATTTCTAACAAAAAGCTGAATTCTCAACGAAAAATTAAATAGATGATATTAAAAAAAATAAATAAAAAAATAGTTGAATTTTCAACCAAAAAAGACAAATATTCTTAAGTAAAGAAAGAAAAGACATGTCATTAAAATTGTTGAACTTTTAAGCTAAAAGACGAACTTGTGGTAGAAAAGTTGCATTTTCAACCCGAAGATATGAATTTTCAACAAAAAAGTTGATTTCCAACCAAACAGTTGCAGTTTTAACCAAAAAGGAGGAAATTGCAACCAAAAAGGCTAGTTTTACACGAATATAGACGGAATTTTGATCAACGAAGATCAATTCTTAACAAAAAATGAAAAAAAATTGAATCTTCAAAGAAAAAAATAAGATTGAAAAAACTGATGCAATTTTTACCCAATAAGTTGAATTTTCAATTTAAAAAAATCAATTTACAGCCAAAAATGGAATAGTGCATTTTGAATAAAAAGAGATCAAATTTTTATCAAAAGAGACGAATTTTCAACAAAAAGGATGAATTTTCAACTGGAATAGTTAAATTTTCAATACAAAAATTAATTTCAACAAAACAAAAACGAATTTTCAACCAAAAAGATGACTGGTCAAGAAATAATGTAATAGTAGATATTTAAAAAAAAGGATGATTATTTATTAAGGTCCAGCCTAATAACAAAAAAAAAACAAAAAAACAAGGCAAATAAATTACTAATAAAAATATTATATCAGGGTAGACCCAAATTTCAGTTTCAAAATTCTTTAACTTTACTCTGACAAATTTTTCAGTTTCCCTGACCATTAATATCTAAATACCAGAATCTTAATCTTGTAGCACTTTAAATATTTTCAATATTGACAGCAAAAAAGTATTAAATAAAAAAATATTAATGAAATTGTTAAAGTTGAAAAAATTGGGATTAAATGAGAAAATTCGAAATATTTCCGATCGTAGCTTCGCGATTTTTTCCGTAATCAAATGAACAATCTATAGTTAAACAGGTGTGTTTTTCTGCTTTCAAACAAAATAACAAATTAGAAATCAAATTAAAACTACCAAAAAGTGGTTCAGCAGTCGTATTTCATTCGGCAGAGAACAGGTTTAAAAACCTATTTTTTCTTGAAGGGATGAAAAATGCCAGGAATATGAGACAAATTCATGGACTTTCCGAAGTTCGTCCAGGTAAAAACCAATTCATAGAATTTTCTTGCTGTTTCCAAGTAAAAACAAATTCAAGGACTTTTCCAGGATTTGCCAGGTAAAAACCAATTCAAGACTTTTCCAGGCATTTCCAGGTAAAAAACCAATTCATGGAATTTTTCGGGGGTTTCCAGGTAAAACCCAATTCGAGGACTTTTTCGGGGGTTTCCAGGTAAAAAACAATTCAAGGACTTTTCCAGGTGTTTCCAAGTAAAAACCAGTTCAAGACTTTTCCAGGCATTTCCAGGTAAAAAACCAATTCATGGAATTTTTCAGGGTTTTCCAGGTAAAACCCAATTCCAGGACTTTTTCGGGGTTTTCCAGGTAAAAAACAATTCAAGGACTTTTCCAGGTGTTTCCAAGTAAAAACCAATTCAAGGACTTTTTCGGGGTTTTCCAGGTAAAAAACAATTCCAGGACTTTTCCAGGTGTTTCAAAGTAAGAACCAATTCCAGGACTTTTTCGGGGGTTTCCAGGTAAAAACCAATTCAAGGACTTTTTCGGGGTTTTCCAGGTAAAACCTAATTCTAGACTTTTCCAGGGGTTTCCAAGTAAAAAAGCAATTCAAGGACTTTTCCAGGATTATCCAGGTAAAAACCAATTCAAGACTTTTCCAGGGTTTTCCAGGTAAAAACCAATTCAAGACTTCTCCAGGGGTTTCCAAGTAAAAACCAATTCAAGGAGTTATCCCCGATTTTTCAGGTAAAAACCAATTCAAGGACTTTTTCAAGGTTTTACAGGTAAACCCCAATTCAAGGAATTTTTCAGGGTTTTGCAGGTAAAACCCAATTCAAGACTTTTCCAGGAGTTTCCAGGTAAATACCAATTCAAGGACTTTTGCGAGGTTTTCCAGGTAAAACCCAATTCTAGACTTTTCCAGGGTTTTCCAAGTAAAAAAACAATTCAATGACTTTTGCGAGGTTTTCCAGGTAAAACCTAATTCTAGACTTTTCCAAGGTTTTCCAAGTAAAAAAACAATTCAAGGACTTTTCCAGGATTTTCCAGGTAAAAACCAATTCAAGACTTTTCCAGGGGTTTCCAAGTAAAACCCCATTTAAGGAGTTTTCCACGATTTTTCCGGTAAAAACGAATTTAAGGAGTTTTCCAGGATTTTTTAGGTAGAAACAAATTCAAGACTTTTCCAGGGGTTTCCAGGTAAAAACCAATTCAAGACTTTTCCAGGGGTTTCCAGGTAAAACCCAATTCAAGGACTTTTTAGAGGTTTTCCAGGTAAGCCCCAACTCAAGGAATTTTTCAGGGTTTTCCAGGTAAAACCTAATTCAAGGAGTTTTCCAGGATTTTTCAGGTAGAAACAAATTCAAGACTTTTCCAGGGGTTTCCAGGTAAAAACAGATTCAAGACTTTTCCAGGGGTTTCCAGGTAAAACCCGATTCAAGGACTTTTTAGAGGTTTTCCAGGTAAAACCTTATTCAAGACTTTTCCAGGGGTTCCAGGTAAATACAAATTCGAAAACTTTTCCAGAATTTTACAGGCAAAACGCAATTTAAGGACTTTTCCAGGGGTTCGCAAGTAAAAAAAAAATAATTCAAGGGCTTTTCCAGGATTTTCCAGACAAAAACCAATTCAAGATTTTCCAGGGGTTTCCAGGTAAAAACAAATTCAAGGACTCTTTCGAGGGTTTCCAGGTAAACCCCAATTCAAGGAATTTTTCTGGGTTTTCCAGGTAGAACCCACTTCAAGACTTTTCCAGGGGTTTTCAGGTAAAAACCCATTCAAGGACTTTATTCTTTGCGGGAATAAAAATTCCAGGACCATAAGTAAAATTAAAGTATTTTTCAGGTTTTTTCATATAAAAACCAATTCAAGGACTTTTCCAGGCTTTCCAGGTAAAAACCAATTCAAGGGCTTTTCTAGGTTTTCAAGGATTTCCAGGACGCTGGACATCCTAATATACACGAATCTACCAAAAAACGGTTCAGCAGAGAACAAGTTCAAAACCCTACTTTTTTCTTTGCGGGAACAAAACTTCCAGGACCATGAGCCCAATTCAAGGACTTTTCCAGATTATCCAGGTGTGAAACAATTCAAGGAATTTTCCAGGTTATCCACGTGAAAACCAATTCAAGGACTTTTCCAGGTTTTCAAGGACCTTCAGGACGCTGGACACCCTGATATACAGGAACCTACCAAAAAACAGTTCAGCAGAGAACAAGTTCAAAACCCTACTTTTCTCTCTGCGGGAATAAAACTTCCAGGACCATGAGCCCAATTCAAAGACTTTTCCAGATTTTTCAGGTAACCCCCCGTTCAATTACTTTTCTAGGCTTTCAAGGATTTCCAGGACGCTAGACGCCCAGATTGAATTAATCCGCATATTCGCCTTAGTCGGATTAGCAAAATTCGATTCGGTCAGAAGGTACCGCTCGTAAATATCGTTTAGCTCCTCGGTAGTCGCTACCTCGACTCCTAGTGTCCGCGATATCTACAAATCACCCTTGGATAGGTGCGGCACTGAGTGTATCGCAAAACAAGACTCGCCTCTCCGTCGGCAAAATTAATATTCGGACGGTGCTTAGATTTAGAAGGCGAATTTGCAGATTAGTTTCCTCTCTAGGATATGTGGTCGCGGTGCAACGGTCCGGCCGAATTGCCCGATTGGTCGTTCACCAGGAGGCGGGGGCGGATTCTAGATTTAGTTTCCTAGGGGTCGAAATCCGAACGGAACGAACTGAACATTTTGAGAAGGGGGGAGTGGGTGGGGGTCAGCCTCAACGTATTTGTTAGGCGAGCAGCAAGTGTGCCGGACACATCTTTAATATATGCATCGTCCTAATGGACGAGGTCTACGAATTGTAGTAATAGTGATTTACCACATTTCGCTCCCCTAAAACAAGACTAAAACAGACCGTTATAGTAACGATAAGAGGGATGTTAGATGCTTTTCCAGATTCTTGTAACAGATTTCCCACAAATCTTGCGTCAAGAGGGAAATATTATTTTTTGCTTTCATTTTTTAAATGAGGCAGAGGAATAGTCCCCAAATTTTAGTTTTAATTTAGCAAAATTCATTTGAGATAATACGAATTTGCCCTAATTTCTATTTTTCCGAATACCATTTGGTGTAATTTGTATTTATCAGAATTTCCATTGCTCATAAGGGATCGTCCATAAACTAGGTTAACCATTTTTTTGCTATTTTTGACCCCCCCCCCCTCCGCCCGGAATATTTTGAATTAAAATAATTCAGATACCGCATATTGAATTCAGTATGAAACAGTTTAAATTCCTAAGACGT
The DNA here is from genome assembly GCA_011634705.1 of Andricus grossulariae. Classification (NCBI taxonomy): domain Eukaryota; kingdom Metazoa; phylum Arthropoda; class Insecta; order Hymenoptera; family Cynipidae; genus Andricus; species Andricus grossulariae. Next base: position 41,951,369 of record JAABKJ010000755.1, on the reverse strand, counting down.
CAAGTCGAAATATATTGCATTTTCAACAAAATAGTTGATTTTTCAACCCTAAAAGATTATCTACCAAAATAGATTAATTGTCAACCCAAAAAGACGAAATTTCAACAATAAAATCAATTTTTAACCAAAAAGTTGCATTAACCACCAAACAGTTCCACTTTCCAGCAAAATAAAGGTTCATTTTCAACCTAGAAAGATGACTTTTCTACCATAAATGATACATTTTCTACCAAAAGACTAATTTTTTAACAAAATAGTTGAGTCCTCAGCGAAATAAATCAAGTTTAAACATTTTCAGTTTAAAAAATTTATTTTCAATCTGTTGAATCATACCAAAAAGACAAATTTTTAACCTAATAGTGGAACTTGCAACCAAGAATATAAAATTTTCAACAAAAAAGTTCATTTTCGACCAATTAATTACATTTTTTTCCAAATTGTGAATTTTCAAGCCAAACATACGAATTTTCTACAAAACAGATCAATTTTCAACTAAAACGATACATCAATTGTAGCAATTTTTCAAAAAGTAGTTGAACTTTAAACCAAGTAGTTGCTTGTTCAGCCGAAAAATACGAATTTTCATCAAAATCGTTGAATCCTCAAACACATAGATGAATTTTCAATAAAGAAAGATGAATTTTAAACCAAATGGTTGTCTTTTCAACTAAAAATTTTTGTTTTTAACCAAAAATGGAATAGTCGAAATGTATAGTATAAAAAATTAATTTAAAAAAACAGCTAATTTTCAACCTGTTGAATCAGGCCAAAAATGACACATTTTTAACCAAATAGGTGAATTTAAAACCAAAAAAATGTACTTTCAACAAAACAGTTAATTTTTAAGCAAATAGTTTACTTTTCTACCAAATTTTTTAATTTTCAAGCCAAACTGATGAATTTTCTACAAAACAGATCAATTTTCAACTAAAAAGATACATTAATTGTAGCAATTTTTTTTTAAAGTAGTTAAACTTTAAACAAAGTAGTTATTTCTCAATCAAAAAATACGAAGTTTCAACAGAATAGTTGAATCCTCAACCAAAACAGTTTCATAAAAAAAAGTTACTTTTCAACAAAATGGTTGAGTTTTCGACCAGAAAGGATGACTTTTTAAAAAATACTTGATTTTTCAACCAAATTGTTTAATTTTTAATCAAATACTGGAATTTTCTACCTATAAAGATGAATTTCCAACCAAATAGTCGAATTTTGAAACAAAAAATATTAAACATCAACCAAAAAACAGCCGGATGATTATTGATTAAAATTTCAATATAATACTTGATTTTTAACTAAATAGTTGAATTTTCGAAAGAAGACAAATTTTCAATAAAAAAAATTAATAAATTTTCAACCAGAGATGAATTTTCAACAAAAAAGTTCATTTTAAATCAAGCAGTTGTAGTTTTAACCAAAAGAAAAAATTTGAACCGAAAAGATTAGTTTTCTATCAATAAAGACGAATTTTCAACTAAAAAATATCAATTTTCAACAAAAAATGGAAAAGTTATATTTTCAGGTGAAAAATTATTTAAGAATGTTTTTAAACAGATTCTCAACAAAATAGTTAAATTTCTAACCAAAGAGATGGATATTAAAAAAAAAACAATGTTGACAAAGTGTTTCAACTTTTACACAAATAGTTGAAATTTCATTTAAAAAAAAATCAATTTTTACCCGAAAATGGAACAGTTACATTTTCAGAATTTCCAATTTAAAAAATTAATTTTCAAACATAAAAAAAATGTGTGACCCATGTCAGTTTACCCGATCGGAGCCACAGCAGAAGTATAACAAACTGCTCTCTTATACTGAAATAACTTTACCTCAATTTTTTGAAAGAAATCGTTTTATTCCAAATTTTTTAAAGAAGAATGCATTAAATATTAGGATTGTTAGAAATATATGATAATTTTTGGATTGTTTCTTTTCCTATTTGGAAAATGTAATCATTTAAATAGATTGGTTTAGAATCAACCATCAAAAAGTTAAATTGTCACTGGTTGAATCAGTATTATGAATTATTACTGGTAAACCAGTGATTTTCCGACTTTGACAGGATCAAACAGTAAGTGGCTTAATTGAAACGTCGGGTCTTTGTATTCTTCGAGTGTAAGTGAACTTTATTGTGTACTAATATTTGTGCTAGAAATATTTGGGACATGGAGGCAATAAGCAGGAGATATACGCAAGAGATCCGATATAACAGCAGTTTCGGGGGTTGCCTCGCACTGGCCTTGCTTGTGAATCGGTACCCTCGAAACGTAAACAGTCAGGGCCGCCTGAACCGTTTCCATGATATTGCGCAATGTACTCGACTTCGTGGGTCAGCAGTTCTAGGAATTCGTAAATCGGATGCTCTTCTATGGAAACTCTTGTATAATATCTTTCGTTTGAAAGTGCGGATGTCCCTGGCCACTTGGGTTTGACTTTGAGCGACGCGACACGTTGACGCAATGACGGGCCTTCCCACAGTTAGGCGCAATATATTATATCATAGTGCGGTTTTTAAAATATAATTTTGCAAAGCTTATCCACAAAAGTGATGAATGAAGAGTGTCATACCTAATCAGCTGACGGACGACCAGACGACTGCTGGTACTGGAAGGCTTTAGACCGACGAGCGGAAGGTTAGTTTCACGCGCATAGAACTGTTGGTGCGAGACTTTCGCCTCGAAGAGCGCGTGAAAGAAGGGTTGCCAACTTATAAAATTAATGTACTCCAGCTGATGGAAACTGTCGGTAACGTAGATCATCAAAGGTAATGATACGCAGTTAGTGGTAGTTTCGATCAGCTGGAATATCTGAATTCTATAAGTTGGCAACCCTTCTTTCACGCGCTTTCCGAGGTGAAAGTTTCTCTACCCCCACCCGTTCTACGCGCGTGAAACTAACCTTCCGCTCGTCGGTGTAAAGCCGACCTTTGAGTAACCAGCGATGGAATTCCACTGAGTGAACCAGTGAAATCTCGCTGATTGCCAGTGACACACGTCGGGCTGCTTCGACTAGTGAGATTTCACTGTTTAATTTTAAAAGAGTGATCAGAACCTTACTAGGCACGGGCGAAATGGTGAAGGTTTGAACCACGAACTCAAAAAAATCACTGTCATTTCCCGGTGTTTCGCAGTCCGGTTTCAAATTCCTATTTTCAAATCTAAATCTGTATATGTAAAATTCGTCATATTAATGAAGGCTTGATTATCCCTCGACGAATGATCGATTCGGAGGCACGAGCCACTTTGAAAATCAAGATTGGAAATCTCTGGATTAAACCCTAAAGCGACATCTCCATCTGGACCGTTTGATTGTTAAGGACATGTGGGGAGAAGATACCGAGACTGGAGACTGGAGGCTCGAGATTCGATTTGCGGGACTGGTTTTGCAATTCAAATGTCCGGTAGCGCGCCTTGACAAATGTAGCAAAAAAAGTCGCGTCGCGCACCAAGAGACGGACAAGACAATGGGATGTTTAGAGATCGTCCTTACACGATACACACGACCCCCCGTTTTCTCTTTTATTCTCTCTCTTTCCTTCAGCCAAGTTCGCACCCAATCTGCCTGCGAAACCGGCAGGACAAATTGTTTCGTCGACAAACTCTTGATTCGAGAAGAAACGTCGCTAGCTATTATGTCCACGTGACTTTAAGACTTTCAGAAAAGAATTTAAACACCTCTCCTTCTTTTCTTTCTGTCTTTTCTTTTCACGATTTTTTTAGTCTTCTGACAATCACTTCTTCTTTAGTCAATTCTCTATTAACGTTACCAGTTGTGGAGCGGAAGGGGGGGGGGATATGTGGAAATAACTTTACGAACTTAGATAACATTTAGAACTTAAACCCAATAAGAAAATCTAACTATATTTTTGGATAAAAGTTCTTTTTTTTATTGAAAAGGCTACTATTATGTTTCTGAGTCGAAATTCGTCTCGTTTTGTTAAAAATTCTATTATTTGGTTGAGAAATTAATTATTTTGTTGAAAATGCAACTATATTGTTAAACTAGCTGTGAATTCGATCTTGAGTGTTTCCACTTTATTTGTATTCATATTTATATTTATATGGTGCTCATTTCACGAGCAATTTGCTTCCCGTTAGCAAATGTAAAGTCGAACCTGGATTTAGCGCCGGTTTTGAGGCGGACCTTGACGTTAAATCCAGAGTCTCGGAACTATTTTGTCTCTCTCCTGTTTTATCTCTCTCTTGTTTCTCTCTCTGTTTTGTCACGCATAAGTGCACACCGCACATCTCCCCGCAAACGCCTCTCACGTATCCCCACGGCGCGGCGTCAATTATCGGAAGGGCAAAATCCAGGGGAGCTAAATCCAGGTTTCACCGTATTTGCTTCATCATGCAGGAAGCATTTGTGGTTTCTTGAATAATAGACAAACTGAAGAATAGAAATTTACAAAAAATACAACATTAAAAAATACAAACATTTTTTTTAATACAATGACAAATGAGACAAATCAAATTTTGTATTTACAATGGTAATTTTTCGAGCTGAAAAAGGGAAGGGGGAAACTCTATCGCACCCTATCCCTTTGCCAACTTTATGCTAAGTTTATTCAAGTTAAGAATTGAGTTTTCAATTTAAAAAATTAACTTTCAACCAAGAGGTTTAATTTTCACACCAAAATTATTGAAATTTTTTAATAAAAAACAGTGGCATTCAAAGAAAGACGAATTTCTAACAAAAATTCAAAATCAATTTTGAATTATGTTACTGAAAAAAATGTCACTATAAAAAAACGGTTTTTTTTTTTAATATTATGCATTACCATAGCTTCCTTACTGTTCAATCAAATGTATCAATATTATAAGTCAATCGATTCGTCTCGAACTAAGGAATCTTTTTTATTGTTGAATCAACTTTGAATTATGTTAGTGAAAAAGTTTTACCATAAAAAAGCGTATTTTCAAATATTATGCATTACCATAGCTTCCTTACTCTTCAATAAAATATATCAATATTATAGATCAATCGATTCGTCTCGAACCAAGGAATCTTTCTTGTTTTTGTATCAACTTTGAATTATATTAGTGAAAAAAGTTTTACTATAAAAAACCGATTTTCAAAATATAAAAATTAACATAACTTTCCTACTCTTTAATAAAATGTACTGATATTATAGGTCAATCGATTCGGCTCGAACTAATGAATCTTTTATATTCTTGCATCTACTTTTAATTATATTAATGAAAAAAGTTTTACCATAAAAAACCGATTTTTGATATATTATTTTTATCTGCAACCCTTTTCAAGTTATCGTGTTCACAAAAAAGCGTGACACACACACACACACACACAATTGTTTAGAACATTTTATTAGGCATTATTGAATTGAGGCAGTTTTAATTAAATGAATTACAATTTTTTTTGAAAATGTTACCATTACAAAGCTTTCTCCATAAGGAAGCAAAAGTCATCTTTTTTATCCAAAATTAATGTATTTTGTTGAAAATTTATTTTTTAGTTGAAAGTTCAACTTTTTGGTTGAAAATCCACGTATTTGATTGAAAAATCATCTATCTTGGTAGAAATTAATCTTCTTTGTCGAAAATTTATTTTTTGAGTTAAAAATTATGTTTATTATCTGAAAATTTAACTATTTCATGTTTGGTTAAAACTGTATCCTGTATATATGTATTTGGGTAATTTTTTTTATAGAATTAATCAATAAACAGAACAAATTAATTAATTATTTAATCTTCTTGGTCGAAAAGTCATCTTTTTGTTTGAAAATTTAACAGTTTTCTTGAAAAATCGTTGTTTTTTTTCAAAGTTATTTTTTTATCAGAGTTTTTATCTGAAAATTTAACTATTCCATTTTTGGTTGAAACTTTAACCTGTATGTTGCATAAGAAAAAAAATCAACTACTTGATAAAAAATTCATGTATTTTGTTGAAAAGTCGTCCTTTTGGGTAGAAAATTATTCTTGTTTGTTAAAAATTCAACTTTTTGGTTGAGAATTCAACTATCTTGTTAAAAATTCATCTTTCTTGATAGAAAATGCTCTTTTTTGTTAAAAATTCATATTTTCCGATTCGAGAGTCCACTGTTTTCTAAAACATTCGACTTTTTCGTTTAAAAACTTTACTCATTTGTTGCAAATTCATCTTTCATTGTAGAAAAGTCATCTTTCTTGGTTGAAAATGAACTTGTTTGAAGAAAATTCAACTGTCTTCTAAAAAAGTTGTCTTTTTGTTTTGAAAATTAAAATATTTGATTGAATTTTAATGCATCCATGTATGTATGCTGCAAATTCAACTATTTGGTTAGAAATTCAACTATTTGCTTAAATATCTAATTATTTTTGAAAAATGTAACAATTTTGTTAAATTTATCATTTTTAGTCGAAAATTCAACTATTTTGTTAAAAATTCATTCTTTTGGATTGAGAATTATTCTTTTGTGACAGAAAAGTCATTCTTCTTGGACGAAAATTTATCTTTCTTGGTTGAAAAGAAACTTTTTTGTTAAAAATTCAACTGTCTTCGAAAAAATTCGCCTTTCTGGATTGGAAATTTTACTATTTGGTTAAATCTTCAACTATTTTTTCGAAAACTCGTCTCTTTTACTGGAAATTTCATCTATTTGATTGTTAATGCAACTGTTTGGTTGACAATTAATTTTTTGTTGTTGAAAATTCGACTTATTGTGTTGAAAATTCATCCCTTTGGGTAGCAAATCTTTTTTGGTTGAAAATTCAACTATTTTGTTAAAAATGCAAAATATTTCGGCCTTAAATCTAACGAATTTAAAGTCTTTCAAAAGAAAGTGGCTTGGCGCCACCAGGCCAAGTTTTTTCCGGGTATAATTTTTTATAGTACGAATTACATTACAAGATATTCTTAAATATATCAGCACTATCGATTAGTTAAATAATTAAATAATACTAAAAATATAATTAATCATTTTTTGACTTTGTCTGTAAAGTCTAGGAATTTTAATAATAATTCTAAAAAAATTATTTTATCTTCTTATCCCGTAAAACGGGGTAAAGTCGTCCATGTAGAGTAAAGTTGCTCACCTCCTAATTTACATTTTGAAATTCAATATCAAACTTTCTACGGCAAAAAAAATATTATCGATTGTTTTAATTAGTAGAGCTGTCAAACTTTATTTTGAAAAAAAAATTTCAAACAAAGTGATGTATTTTTAACGAGAGTTTGAATTTCAACTAAGTAGTTTTAATTATAACCGGAAATATGCATTTTCAACCAAAAAGATGAATTTTCATACCAGAAGATTAATTTTCTACCAAAAAAGTGAGTTTTCAACCAAAATATGAAGTTTCAACGAAATAGTTCAATTTTGAACTACATAAAAAAGATAAATTTTCAACCAAAAATGGAATCGTTCAATTTTCAGTTAGAAAAATTAATTTTCAACCAAACTGATACATTTTTAACTAAAATAATGAATCTTCAACTGGAATAGTTGAATTTGAAACAATACCGATGACTTTTTAACTAAAACAGTGGAATATTTAATTAAAATAGTTAAATTTTTCGATTTAAAAAACTAAATTTCAACAACAAAAAAACCAATTAAAAAAAATAGTTACAATAGTAATAGTTTCTATTACAATAGTAATAGTTTCTATTACAATAGTAATAGTTTCAAATTTCAACCAAAAAGATAAAATTGGAAACAAGAAGATTAATTTTCAAACAATAAGATTAATTCTCTACCAAAAAAAGACGATTTTTCAACAAAATACATTAATTGTCCAAGAAATAGTTGAATTTTCAACTCAAAAAGACAAATGTTCAACCAAATAGTTACATTTTGAACTAAAAAGGATCAATTTTCAACCAAAAATGGAATAGGTCAATTTTCTGTTTAAAAAATTAATTTTAAACCAAGCTGATGCATTTTCAACTAAAATCATGAATCTTTAACTGCAATAGTTGAATTTACAACAACAAAAATTAATTTTAATCCATGAAGATTACATTCTACCAAAAATTACAAATTTTCAACTAAAAAAGATACATTGTCAACGAAAAATTGAATAGTTAAATTTTCAGTGAAAAATTAATTTGCAACCAAAAAGATGAATTTTCAACTGAAAGAATGGAATATTCAATTGGAATGGTTAAATTTTCAGTTTAAAAATGAAAAAAAAATAATAACAATTTTCAAATAGCTATATTTTTAAACAAAGGCTGGTTTTCATATTTTAGTAAACTTATTATCTATATAAAACTTACTAAAAAATTAACTTTTCAACTCTTGTTAAAAGTTGGTCTTTTTGGTTTGAAAATTCATCTCTTTTGGTATAAAATTTAACTTTTTGGTTAAAATCCAACTACTTTTTGGTTGAAAGTCAATTCTTTTTGGATGAAAATTCAACTATTTGGTTGCAAATTCGTCTTTTTTGGTTGATAATTGATCCTTTTTGGTTAAAATGCAACTGCTAGGTTCTAAATAATCTGGTTTGCTTGAGGATTCAACAATTTGGTAGAAAATTAAACTATTCGGTTGAAAATTCATCTTTTTCTTCAAGGATTCAAATATTTGGTTGAAAATTTATATTTTTGGATTAAATTCAACTGGTTGAAAATCAGTTTTTTAAATTGGAAATTAATTTTTTAAACTAAAATTTGTAAATTACTTTTTTAATCTGAATCTGAAAATTTAACTATTCCATTTTTAGATAAAAAATTAGCTGTTCTGTTTAAAATTTAATTAATTAGTTCAAAACTCCACTTTTTTGAAAGTCATTTTTTGAAAAATGCAACTGTTTTTGATTGGAAATGCAACTACTTTGTTGGAAATGTATTTTATTGATTGAAGATTGAACTATTTTATAAAAATTCGTTTTCTTTTGGTTGAAAATTTCACTGCTTTCTTGAAAATTTATTTTATTGGTTGAAGATTAAGCTATTTCATTAAAAATTCGTTTTCTTTTGGTTCAAAATTAATTTTTTTACTGAAAGTTTAATTGTTCCATTATTGATTGAAAATTGATAGTTTTTAGTTGAGAATTCATATTTTCTGCGTGAAAATTCAACTATTCTGTAAAAAGATTAGGGTTTTTGGCTGAAAAATGCAACTTTTTTGTTTAACATTTTTCTTTTTGCGTTAAAAATTTGATTATTTTGGTATAAAATTCAACTATTTCATTGAAAATGAACATTTACTTGAAAATTCATATTTTCGAATTGAAAATGAACATTTACTTGAAAATTCATATTTTCGAATTGAAAATTCAACTGTTTTGTAAATAATTGGTCACTTTGGCTTAAAAATGCAACATTTTCGTTAAAATTGTTTTTCTCTATTGACTGATGAATTTTTAACAACAACAAAAAAATGAATTTTAATCCAAAAAGATTAGATTCTACCGAAAAAGACGAATTTTCAACAAAAACAACGAATTTTCAACTAAGAAAGATAAATTGTCAACCAAAAAATGAATAGTTAAATTTTCAGTAAAAAATTAATATTGAACCAAAGAGATGAATTTTCAAATAAAATGATGGAATGGTTAAATTTTCAGTTGAAATTTTTTTTTTAAATTATAATTTTCAAATAGCTACATTTTTAAACAAACGTTGATTTTCATATTTTAGTAAACTTATTATTTATGTAAAACTTATTAACAAAGTAACTTTTCAATTCTTGTTAAAAGTTCGTCCTTTTTGGTTTGAAAATTCATCTCTTTTTGTATAAAATTTTAACTTTTTGGCTAAAAATCCAACTAATTTTTGGTTGAAAGTCAATTCTTTTTGGATGAAAATTCAATTATTTGATACATAATTGAACCTTTTTGGTTAAAAAATACAACTGTTACGTTCCAAATTAATCTGGTTTGCTTGAGGATTCAAGAATTTGGTAGAAAATTAAACTATTCGGTTGAAAATTAACTTTTTTTGTTAAAAATTCATATTTCTGGTTTAAATTTAACTCTTTGGTTGAAATTTTCAATATATATATATATATAATATTTCGAAAAAGTGAAATCTTGTGATGGACAGGAGTTAAGGCAGGATTCTACTTTCGAACGCGCGAAAAAATGCTATTTTTGTACATTTTTGTTAAAAACATTTAGAAAGATATTGATGTAGGGTTTGTTATGCTTCATAAATATACTCTTAAAATACATTTAAAAAAATTTTTAGTTTATTTTATGGGCTCTATATACATTCAAGTGGCACTTTATCGAAACAACGTTTTTTACCGCTTGTTGAAAAAATCTCCGAAACTAACGAATCGATTGGTCTGAAATGTGTACCACATATTCTTTACATATACATCAACCGGTGGTAGCAGATTTTTGCATTTTCGTGCAAAAAAAAAAACAAAATGGCGACAATTAAAAAAAAACAAAAATCAAATTTGTTTACTCATTTTTTGCAAAGTAATAATAGTAAAAATAAAAATTTTCATATAAATCTGCTACCACCGGTTGATGTAAATGTATAGTATATGTGGTAAAAATGTTAGACCAATCGATTCGGTAGTTTCGGAGATTTCTTTAACAAGCGGTAAAAACCGTGGTTTCGAGAAAGTGCCATTTAAATGTATATAGAGCACATAAAATAAACTAAAACAATTTTTTAAATGTATTTTAAGAGTATATTCATTAAGCTTAACAAACCCTACATCAGTATCTTTCTTAATGTTTTAAAAAGGAATTGAAAAAAAGAGCATTTTTGCGCGCGTTCGAAAGTAGAATCCTGCCTTAAACGAAATAGTTGATTTTTAAAGCAAAAGTATTTTTTTCATGAAAAAAAAAACCAATGCTCAAGAAAACAGTTAAATTTTCGACCACAAAATATGAAAATTTAACAAAATATTTGAATTTTCAACAAAATAATTTAATTTTAAACCAAAATGGATTATTATTAACCAAATTGTTGAATGTAAAAAAAAATCTATCGAGAGATGCATTTTTTAGAAGACAGCTAAATTAATTTAATGTTAATAATAATATTGATCAGAATTTTTTATTTATTGTTTATCATTACTCTGGGCCTTTTTAGGTCAAAAATAGCCCTTTGGTAACGTAGTTTATGGACGACCCCTTAGAAATGATACAATTTCGATTCCTTAACCTAATGATTAATTAATCATTTGGAGAGTCGCAAAATCTCCATTTCTATTAATTCCAAGACATAAGCCCCCCAATAATCACCCCATCGATTACACCAAACTCTTAACTACCAGGGGGAGCAGAAAATTAGCGACACAATCGACGGAAAGCGATTCGCAAAATCGATTCGACTCGTGCACCTGCTCTTTCGAATTCGACTTCTCGGCAAGAGATTTTCACAGAATCCTAGAGTTAATTAGAGGGCGATAAATCAAAACCTGAGACGGATAGAAACAGACATGGCAGCGAGAATGAGATTCGAAAAGCCTCTCGAGAATTGCATTTTTGGAGGGGAGAAAGTGGACGTGGAGAATTTCAGACACGAGAGACTCGAAAGGAAAGGGGGGGAATGGTAGAAAAAAAATTAAAATAGAGAGAATCGCAAAAGAGGAAGCGAGGAAATGTGAGAGGAGAGAATGAAAAAACAAAAAAAAAAGGATCTCGTGATGGACAGAGAATTGTCTCCAAATGTCTCGAGGCTAAATGACCTTCACGGGGTGCAACCACCTTTGGCACCCCTCGGTGATTAATCGCGCAGGGCGTTTCGAGAACTGACGTATCTCGATTATGAGGATGTCGATGTGGTGCAAGGGCGATGCTAGAAGGAGATCAGTTACCAAATGTCGATTTATTTCCAGCTATCTGGAGAAAGTAGGTCAAACTTTAGGGACATCGGACAATGTTGAGGTCTTCGAGAGCTTTACTTACAAAGTGGGTCTTACTATGGGATTATCAGTCAAAGACATATCATGACTTTGTGAAGCTCTCCGGCTGGGGTGATTGCTAGAGAGATTGATCAGCGACCTGTGACGGAACAGTATCACGGAACGAACGTGTTGCTTAAATAACGAGGCTAGTCCGCAATTTTTCTTTCATGTATAAAAAGAACCTTATAACTAGGGTCCTAGGCGATCAATAATGTTAATGCAAAACAAGCTTTTTTCCAAACTTATTTTAAACAATTTTAGTGACAATGATACGGAATTTTATAAGGGGGCATCCCCAAATTACGTAAAACCAAACAGTTGAGTTTACGACCTAAAAAGATAAATTTTGAATAAAAAATGGAAGAATTAAATTTTTAATTAAAACGATTTATTTTTAGCTAAAAAAAAGGCATTTTCAACAAAATAGTTGAAATTTCAAGCAAAGTGATGAATTAAAGATACAAAAAAATGAATTGTCAACGAAAAGTGTAATAATTGATATTTACACAACGAAACACTTTAATTTTTAATCAAAAGAAGTTAAATTTAAAAGAAATCCGAATATTCAACAAATTAGTTCAATCCTCAAACAAAAGACTAATTTTCCACCAAGAAAGATTTTTTAGTCATTAAAGAAAAAAAATCTCATTCAAAATGTTAAGTTTTCAAGCCAAAGAGACGAATTGCCTGCTAAACAGTTGAGTTTTCAACCCGAAGATAGTAATTCTTAACAAAAACGTTTGATTTTCAATCCTAAAATGGGAATTTTTTAGCAAAATAATTAACTTTTCAACCTTAAAAAGACAATTCTTCAATGAAATAACTGACTTTTTGACTAAAACAGATAAATTTTCAAGAAAAAATGAAATAGTTGCATTTTCACTTTCAAAAATTAATTTTCAGAAAAAAATACGAATTTTCAATAAAATAGTTCAATTTGCAAGCAAAAGAATGAATGTTTAACCAAGAATATTAATTTTCCATCGAAAAAGAGAAAGTTTCCAGAAAAAATGAAATATTTAAATTTTCTATATAACAAACGAATTTTTAGCGATAATGATGAATCTTCAACTGAAAAAATAAATTTTCAACCAAATAGTTGATATTTTAACCCAAAAGATGAATTTTCTATAAAACACATGAATTTCCAACTAAAAAAGAAAAATTTTCAAACAAAAATAGAATAAGTCAACTTTTAGTTAGAAAAATAAATTGTAAAAAAAAAACTTCAACCAAACGCAGTTGTATTTTTAATGAAACAGTTGATTTTTAAAGCAAAAATATTAATTTTTTAAAGGACAGTTTGATTTTCAATGCAAAAGAACGATTTTTTTCTCGAAAAAAAAAACGAATGTTCAAGAAAACATTTGAATTTTCGATCAAAAAATTTGAAAATTTAACAAAATAGTTGAATTTTCAACCAAACCGGATAATTTTAAACCAAATTGCTGCATTTTTGAAAAAAAATTCTATCAAGAGATGAACTTTCAAGCAAAAAGATGAATTTTTTTAGAAGAAAGTTAAATTTTTAATCTAAAAGGACGAATTTAATAGTAAACTTTCAGTTGAAAAAATTAATTTTTGACAAAAAAAAGTTTTCATCAATGTTTAACCTATTAATTGAATCCTCAACCAAAACAGATTAATTTTTAATCAAATAGTTGCATTTTTTTTACCAAAAAAGATCCTACCGAAAGAGATGAGTTTTCAAACTAAAAAGACGAATCTTCAACAAGACTTAAATTTTCAACTGAAGTCAACTAAAAACGATCAATTTTGAACAAAAAATGGAAGTTAAATTTTCAGTTTGAAAAATTAATGTTGGAACAAAGAAAAAAAAGAAAAACGAATTTTCACAAAATAGTTTAATCTTCAACCATTAATGTGAATTTTCATATTGCGTTTATTAATTCAGTTAGAATTTAAACGAATAAAACGAGCAAAAGTGGAAGTGTCTTAGAAACAGGGGAAAATAGGAAATATTTCAAAAAAAAAGAAAGAGAGGAACAGGGGAAAGAATGTGAAGTCTGGACAACAGTGATACAGAGTTTTATAAACTTCAACTTCATTTTATCGAAAAGACCCTGACTCTTTTAGGTTTTCCCTGACATTTCCTGACTTTCCTTGACCAGTTTGAATTTGAAATTCCCTGACTTTCCAGAATTTCCTGACCGGGCTGGGCCTTCCAACAACGGAAAGATGGAATTGATACTGAAAATTAAAAACTAAACTAAAGTCTTGATGCTGGAAGGAGATCTGTTACCAAATGTCGATTTACATCCAGCTATTTAAAAAACAAATAGATCAAAATTAAGGGATATCGGACAATTTTGAGGTCTTCCAATATCTGGAAGGTTGAACTGATAGTGAAGATCACAAACTAAACTTTTTATGCTAGAAAAAGATCAGTTACCAAATGTAGATTTACATCCAGCTATTCAGAAAAATTAGGTCAAAATTAAGGAATATTGGACAATTTTGAGGTCTTCCAATATCTGGATTCTGGAAGGTGAAGATGATATTGACGGTCGTAAAATAAACAAAAATTCGTGATGCAGGAAACAGATCAGTTACCAAATGTCGATTTACCTCCAGCTGTTTAGAAAAATTATTTCGGACAATTTTGAGGTCTTCCATTATCTGGAAGGTTAAGATGATATTGAAGATCGAAATCTAAACAAAAATTCTTGATGCAAGAAAGAGAGCAGTTACCAAATATTGATTTATTGACAACTATCTAGAAAAAGTAGGTCAAAATTTAGGGATATCGGACAATTTTGAGGTCTTCCAATATCTGGAAGGTTAAACTGATACTGAAGATCATAAACTAAACTTTTTATTCTAGAGAAAGATCAGTTACCAAATGTTGATTTACTTCCAACTATCTAGAAAAAGTAGGTTTTAGGGATGTCTGACAATTTTGAGGTATTCCAATATCTGGATGGTTAAACTGATACTGAAGATCATAAACTAACTTGTTGAATCCGTTACCAAATGTCGATTTACATCCAGCTATTTAGAAAAATTAGATCAAAATTAAGGGATATTGGACAATTTTGAGGTATTCCAATATCTGGATTCTGGAAGGTGAAGATGATATTGATGATCGAAAACTGAACAAAACTTCTTGATGCAACAAAGAGATCAGTTACCAAATGTCGATTTATATCCAGCTGCTTAGAAAAATTATGTCAAAATTGATAGCGGGATTTTGGACAATTTTGAGGTCTTCCATTATCTGGAAGGTTAAGATGATATTGACAGTCGAAAACTAAACAAAAATTCGTGATGCAAGAAAGAGAGCAGTTACCAAACGTCGATTTATTGGCAACTATCGAGAAAAAATAGGTCAAAATTCAGGGATACCGGACAATTTTGAGGTCTTCCAATATCTGGATTATGAAAGCTTAAGATGATATTGACGATAGAAAACTAAACGAAAATTCTTGATGCAAGAAAGAGATCAGTTACCAAACGTCGATTTATTGGCAACTATCTAGAAAAAGTAGGTCAAAATTTAGGGATGTCGGACAATTTTAAGGTCATCCAATATCTGGAAGGTTAAACTGATACTGAAGATCACAAACTAAACTTTTGATTCCGGAAAAGGATCATTCACCAAATGTCGATTTACTTCCAACTAACTAGAAAAAGTAGGTTTCAGGGATATCTGAAAATTTTGAGGTCTTCCAATATCTGCAAGGTTAAACTGATACTGAAGATCACAAACTAAACTTTTGATTCTAGAAAAAGATCAGTTACCAAATATCGATTTACATCCAGCTATTTAGAAAAATTAGGTCAAAATTTAGGAATATCGGACAATTTTAAGTTCTTCTAATACCTGGAACGTAAAACTGATGATCAAAAACAGAACAAAAATCTTGATGCTGAATTGTTTAATCGGCTTGCTTCGCTCGCTTGGAGAGATTTCCCCCTATCGCTCCAGGGAACATCATCCATTCAAACTCATCAGGTGGTGGTTTGA
Source organism: Andricus grossulariae (assembly GCA_011634705.1). Lineage (NCBI taxonomy): Eukaryota > Metazoa > Arthropoda > Insecta > Hymenoptera > Cynipidae > Andricus > Andricus grossulariae. Next base: position 41,935,566 of record JAABKJ010000755.1, on the reverse strand, counting down.
ATTTTGAGTGAAAAATATTACATCATTTTTTCCCTTACTTTTGTTTATTTATTTTTTAACCTCATCTTTTAGACATGACCGGGGAAATGGGGAAAATAAGAGGGAATTCTTTTCATTCTTAGTTTTATCAGTAGAAATATACCAATTTGGTTCAAAATATAAATTTATTGTAATGTATTGTAGATCGATTGTAGGACGAACCTTGATAAATTCGAAAATTTCAAATTAATATCTTTAAACAAAATTAGTAATTTTTATTTCAAATGATACTAAAAACATTAATTGTTGATTTTTGTGTAATTGATATATAAATTACAATAATTTAAAATGCAAATAATATGAAAAAATTGACGTTTCAAAATAAAAACCTTAGTTTTTGAGCAATTTCAAGTTTAAAACGCCTTGAATATTGAAAAAATTTCAGGATTTTGAATTTGAAGTCTTTGAGATTCTGAAAAATTTCAAATTGAAACATTCATGTTTGGTTTTAAATTTAAATTGTTCAAAGTTGCAGAATTATAAATCAAGGCCAATTGAGATTCTGAAACAATAATCATTAAAGTAGTAAAAAAACTTTAATGATTATTGTTTCAGAACATTCAGAACGATCGTAATCGCAAAATTCAAATCAGCCGGTCAAAAATGAAAATTAAAAATTCTGATTGACTGATTTGAATTTTGCGCCATTATTTTTATGCGGAAGCCATTTTTTTTAAAATTAAAATCAGCCTCTCCAAGATTAAAATTAAAAATTTTGATGCATTGGAATTTTGCGCCATTATTTTTAAGCGGACGTTATTTGCCCCCCCCTCTATACTTTCCCTCCTCTATTCCCCCTCCTCTCACTTTCCCTTCGATCCCTTACTATCTTCCCTCCCCTCCCCTCACTTCCCAAACTTCCCCTCCCTTACCCTAAAAATTGGGGCAAACTCTTATTCTTTGAAGCGAATTTCGGAAAAATAGACATTAAGAGAAATGAAGTTGGGGGAACATTCCGGAATATTTTCGAAAGCCTGGTTAGACCTTCACCCCTTCTTCCCGATAGCCATTAGGGTGGAAAGCGATTGGCGATTGCGATAGATTCTCCTTTATGCTTTGCTGGATGTTTAGCCTGAAGCTGGAAGGATCATGCATCGAAGACGGGGGTGATATTGCCAAGGGTGGCTTCGGAGGGTGGTATTCAATCGCGTCACCTCCGGTTCTGTCAACCACCGGTAGCAGAAGTAGAAGTAGAAGCCGAAGCAGAGACGCAGAGCAGAGGCAAACGTGGGTCGGTAGGTGATTGATACTGGCTCGGGCAGCGTTGCTTAATGTTCTCCTCGCCGGGATGGGAGGACCACCCTCCGGGGCTTTAAGAGCGGAACGAGTCGTGGTCGGTGCTCGTTAGTCAGTGCCGTATCAGTCACCGAAAAGCAACCCCCGATTTTTTGTCACATCCCCTCGAGTAGCTTCGAGAGATGGCAAGGCTGCCCTTAAAATAAGCCAAATTGTCTGTTTGTTCTGGACTGGTGTCTCATTGTCTCACTCTCTTTCCATTCCAAACCAACGACCCCTCTAAACTCTCCTCTTCACCTACTTCCTGTACACGTCACGTACCAGCTGATCACGTAACTTTGCCTATGCTAAACTTGGATTTATTTCAAAAAAATATCACTGGGCCCATAACCTATTAAAAGAATTTGGCCTATGCTAAAATTGAATTCATTTGATGAACACCTCCAGGGTGTCCACCCAATGAACGATTTGAAATTCCCGGTCATTTCCGGGGTTTCTCTGTCTATTTAAAAATGTTCAAAAGATTTGAATGATTTCAAACGATTTTTAAAAAGTTTCAAGAGACTCCTGAACATTTTAAAAGATTTATGATTTGGAAAAGGGAATTTGGTAAAGGAATTATAATTCTGAATTTAAACAGGGACTTTTTTCATTCACTTCTAAATCAGAATTAAAATCATTTCTAATAATTTCCGTTCCACATCAAAAATTCTCTGTTTGAAGTCAAATAATAATTCTTTACGAAATATTACCTTTTCTAAACCTTAAGTCTAAATTATAATTCATTACGGAAATCCCCTGTTCCAGAGTGTAAATTATAATTCTTTACGGAAATTCCTGAATCCAAGTCACAATAACATTTATTTGGATCGGAGATTTTTTTAAATTCCCTTCTATTAAATTAGAATTCTTTTCCAAAATTCCCATTCCATGTCAGAAATTCCCTGTTCAAAGTCAAATTATAATTCTTTACGGAAACTCCTAGTTCTACCGCAGGATTATAATTCTTTTAGCAAATTCCCTGTCCCACATTCAAAATTCTAATTTCTGTCCTTCCTCTAATTTTCTGTTCTAAAGTGAACCCAAAATAGAAATCATAGTTCTTTACTGAAATCCCCTGTCCCAACTCAGAATTAGAATAATAAAATATATAAAACCACTTTTACTTTGTTTGAATTCCAATCTTCACGGGCTCATAATCTTTCAAAAATATTTTGCCTATACTAAACTTGAATTAATTTGAAGGCCAATTCCCTGGGCCCATAACCTGTTGGAAATATTGTTACTAATACTTCCGTTTTAGCAGATAAAAGTAAACTAATGGTCCATGGAGTAATATAAGGAAAGTGGAGGAATTGTGCCGGAAGTCGGTAAAGTCGAGCGGACAATTTCGCAGGAGCAAATTAGCAGGTCCTCTCGTTGCTGCCTCACTCCCTTTCTGCTTCCCATTTCGTCTCTTATCCCAGAGGAGATCCCCACTTGCCGTGAACATTTGAACACGACGGGGGTGGTTTTCCTCCAGGATTAAATGGAGCGCCTAGATGACCGATGCTCGACTTCTCCAGCACGGGACGAACAAGGGGAACAAGGGGATTTCGAGGGTGGGATGTGGAAAACAAGATAAAACAAGGATAAAGCTCGCTTAGCCAACCCCCTACCAGAACATTGCATGAGTTGGGGTTTGAGGTACCAGAAAACGACGGCGACGGGTAGCTTTCAAAGCGCCTAATCGTCGAATCGTTTCACTCCACTTGCCTCGCCCAACATCTCCTTCTTTCTTGATTCGCCTCCTAACCATTTCATCTTCATCAGGGTGTCTTCCCGATGGATTATTTTTAATTTTCGGCCAATACCCGGTTTTATCCAGGTTAATTGTTACCTTTTCCCGGTCAATTTAAAACAGTTCAAAGGATTTGAATAATTTCAAATGATGTTTAAAGATTTCAAAGATTTCTGATTTAGAGCAGGGAACTTTGGAAAAGAATTATAATTTTGAATTGGAACATCCTACCATTTTTTATCATAAGAAATACAATTCTGAGTTGGAACAGAGAATTTTGCAAAAGAATTATTTTCCAACTCTCTTTTTCTAAATCTTAACTAAAATCACTTTCCGATATTCACGTTCCATGTCAAACATTTCCTGTTCCAAGCCCAACAATAATTCTTTACGGAAAATCCCTGTCCTAAAGTCTAAATTATAATTCTTTACGGAATTCCCCTACTTTAAAGTGGAAATTATTATAATTCTTTATAGAAATTTCTTGATCAAATGTCAAAATTATCATTCTTTTAGAAAATTCCCTGTCGAAAAGTCAAAAATATAATTCTTCACGGAAATTCCCTGTCCCAGTTCTCAAAATTATATTTCTTTACTCTAATTCCCTGTCCAAAACTCAAAATTATATTTCTTTACTAAAATTCTATGTCCCAAAGTAAAAATTATCATTCTTTACGGAAATTCCCTGTTACAGGTCACAATTACATTTATTTCCCGTTGCATGTCAAAAATTATTTGTTCCAAGACAAAATTATAATTCTTTACGAAATTCCCTGTTACAAATTAAAATTATAATTCTTTACGGGAATTTTGTTTATATTTCATTTATTCCCCATGAAAACTGAGAATTGTAACTCTTCTAGAAACTTCCCTGTCCCAAATTCAAAATTCTAATTTTTTTCTGAAATTGCTTGTTCCAATGTGAAAATTATAATTCTTTACGAAATTCCCTATTCAAAAGTCTAAATTGTAATTTTACGCGGTTTGTTTAGTACGAATGGTTTGTAATATATATAATATTACTTGATACTGATGATAAAATGTTTTAAACAATTGTTTAAACAATTTATTCCCGTTTGTAGCAATTTTATTGTTTATATCTAACAATATTATCTTAGAACAATATTTGAAAGTTTCTGTTTTGTCTAAATTTCCTTTCTTTTTTCAAGTTTTAGCTTAGAGGGAGGTATTAGTTAATCACAGTTAACAAAAATAAATTGTTAAACAATTTATTATTATTTATAACAATATTCTTTTAGAATAATGCTAGAAAGTTGCGTTTTTTTCTAAAATGCCCAACCAATTTTAAATTTTCACTCAGATTGAGGTAATAATTAATCAAAGTTAATAAATATAATTGCTTAAACAGTTGATTATTATTTATAACAATATTCTCTTTTTCTTAGAATAATACTAGAAAGTTACGGTTTCTTCGGAAATTTTCCACTTTTTGACAACTTTTCTGTCAGAGTCGGGTATTAATTAATCAAAGTTAACAAAGTATTTGTTTAAACAATTTATAATTGTTTCTAACTTGCTTTTTTTCTGAAATTCGCAACCATTTTTGTGCTTTTCACTCAGAGTGAAGTAATAATTATTCAAACTTATTAAACTTAATTGCTTGAACAATTGATAATTATTAATAACAATATTCTCTTAGATTAATCCTAGAAAGTTGCAGTTTTTTCTGAAATTTTCAAACTTTTTTCAACTTTTCACTTAGAGTGAGGTCAAAGTTAATCAAACTCAACAAACACAATTGTTTAAACAATTTATTTTTATTCATAATAATATTCTCTTAGAATAATGCTTAAAAAGTTGCGGTTTATTCTGAAATTTCCAACTTTTTGTTAACTTTTCAGTTAAAGTGAGGTTATAATTATTGCCCCTATAAAACAGGTTTATGGAAATGAAATTCAAGAAGTAATTTTTGATTCATGTTATATCGCTAATCGTGAAGAGAAAACGTCTTTTTACTCTTATGGGAAATACGTGTTCAATTTCATGGGATTTCCGGAACCACTAAATACCAATTTTTTTCAAAACAAAAACATAAGTATTTATTTTTTTGATTATAACAAATTTGGAGGAGGGGGGGGGGCACGAAAAAACCCAAAGCGTATTTGGACCACCCTACTGTTAATTTACTACTACTGTTGCCAAGAGCAAGTATTTTTAACCTCTTGTCAATTTTTAGGGTTTCGTAGCCCCGATGAAGGGAAATTAGGAGAGGCGAAGTGAGAGGAAATTATGAGAATGAGGGAAACGAGAGGAAATTATGAGAATGAGGGAAACGAGGGGGAAGTAGGGAAAATTAGGGTAATGTGGGGCAAATAGGGGAAATGGGAGGAGAGGGTGATGGGAAATGAGGAGAGATGTAATGAACGTGAGGAAAACAAGGGGAGGGGAGTGAGGGGAAATGAGAGGGGAGAACTAGGGGAAGTTATTGAGGTAGGGGAAAGTATTTAAAGTGAGAGAGGGTAGTGAAAGGAAGTGAGGGAAAATGAGGGGAGGAGAACTAGGGGAAGTGAGTGGAAGTAAGGGAAATGATTGGAAGTGATGGAGGGTAGTGATGAGATGTGAGGAGATTGCTGGTAGGGTAATGCGGGAGAGTAGGGGAGGGGAAGTGAGGGTTGGGGAAGGAGAATGCTAGCTGGGGAAGTGAAGAGAGGGGAGTTAGGAGGAGGAAGTTGAGGAAAGGGAGGGGTTGGGGATGGGTTGGGGAAGGGTTAAATGAGGGGAGGAGTAGGGGAGGATAGGGGAAGTAAGAGAATGTAGGGTCAGTAGAGAAGGGAAATTATCGAAGGGGGAGGTTTAAACGATTTATCTAACCTCTTAATAGGCCACTTAACCTTTTTTTTTGTGGGCGCGCGGCGGCTACTTTGAGTAATTTTTTTTTAATAGAAGATTTTTCAACTTTCGGTCGATATTAAATTTTTCTATTGACCAATTGTAAATTTGAAATATCCTAATTTTGCTAGGCTTCTTGAAAACTCCTTAATTGAAGGCCATCAGTGTAAGGAAACTGCAAACTTCAGTTACTGATTCTTATATCTCACGTTTATTCTACGCTTTTTAATTCAATAAAATTGCACTAAAAACATGAAGTTCTCGCACGGTAAAAACAATAGTTGTTAATCCTGGTCTTTTTTACCCGGGCGGAGGCACTTTAAAACGAAAGAGCAATAAAATCGGGATGAAATTGTTTCGCATGAACCCAGTTGTACACCAGGACGAGAGAGTATTCTTTCTCGAGTATATTTCTCTCCTCTGGATTGGAAAACGATGGATGGAATGCCGGAGAAGGTTACTTGAGCAACACGGCTCAAGCAATGGGCGCATGCAAAAAGTCAGAAGGGAATGGCGAGGACGGGATCGTTTCGGTGCTACGAGAGGCTGCCTGGGGTCGAGCATCGATCTTTCATTCACTGGACGACCTCGCAGTTATGAATGAAAGTCCTCGCTCTTTTTTAATATCACAACTCCTCACCTTCTTGTCGCGCTTAACGCGGTTTCGATTTTGATCGAAGACCAGGCGCACGTGTTTGATTTGTCTTTATTTCCAGGAAAAGGGACTGTGCATAAATTGCATAAACAGGTTGTCTACTCAAAACCTGAAAAGAAAATTCCCTGACAATTCCAGGTTTTCTCCAGGTAATTCAAATTGTTTCCGAATTGTTTTTTTTTTTTTTAACAAACGACTCGAAATATGTAGGGGAAACCATCCTACGATAGGAAAAAATCAACAGCATTTAACTGCATCAGTTTCCACAAATAAGGAAAAATTTTCTTTTTGAAATAAAGTTCAGATATTCAATTTAATATTCTTATAGAAAAAAATATTATGAAATTAGTCAATTAACTGTATTAAACATTTGTATTAGACCTGGTCACAGGTACGATTTTGATACCTCTGCCCATCAATAGATAATCGTTTCTGGTATTGCTCCTGGGCATGACAGAATACTCAATTCTCGATAAACATAATTTATCATTAGTATATCTACAATTGAAATGAGTTTATTGAGTAAATAATAGTGAAAACTATGATTATTTTACAAAAATCACAAAAGCTTAAATTATTGACATAAATAATATATATATATATATATATATATTATAGTAAATAATATAATAAAATTATTTACAATTAGAATGTTCACTTTTATCAATAATGTTTAGAATCATTTAGAAATGTATTTCATGTTTTCGACAACAATGTGTCTGATATTTTCGAAATATTTGGTGATATCACTTTTTTGAGATAGGATTTTGTACTAAATAAATTAGGTATTTTATCAAACTGTCTATTTTAAAACGGCATATTCTCATAAATTTTATTTTAATTTTCAAGCCCCTCCAGACGAAGATCGAGAAGATGATTTTAGGGCTCCGCTGTATAAAAATGTCGAAATAAATGGAATTACGGTTCGGATGAAGTGGTGCGTCACCTGTAAATTCTACAGGCCACCAAGATGTTCACACTGTAGTGTTTGCAATCACTGTATTGAGGTAAAAATACTTCTCAATTACTAAATCAATTGAATTGATTTTCCATACAAGGCTATGGATTTATAATCTTAATATGTCTTTTATCGAACAACAGAGACGTAACCGTGAATCATAGCTTACAAAATGAAATAATTCCGGCCTCATACTCCTAATCGCAATCATATTTATCTTCGAGAGATATTTATCTATTCAGAAACATCCACTTATATAGAAATTTCGGTTTCTAATCTTATCTCTTGAAACCTAACTGGTGATTTCGGTGAAGGTATTTTGTTTATCGTCGATTTTTAACGTTTTCATTTCTATTTCAGACATTCGACCACCATTGCCCATGGCTAAACAATTGCATCGGCAGGAGAAACTACAGATTTTTCTTCTTTTTTCTCCTCTCGCTAAGCTCACACATGCTCAGTATATTTGGACTTTGCCTCTACTTCGTGCTGCTACACAAACAGCATCTCGGAGAAGTTCAGACTATAGTAGCGTATCCTTTATTCAACTTCAAAGGACAAATGTCCCCTAGAATTCTTTTTTCAGGCTTTTTTTACACCAAGAATTATTTTAATGAGTCTGTTGGAAAAACGACACTCAAGCTCACAAATGGAAATATATATTTTATTTTAATCAAAGAGAGAAAGATTTACGTTTTAAAATAAACATAAAAACTGTAATTCTATTTTTAAACAGCGGGTTTTGGAAGATATATATGTAATTCTGAGTTTGAAAAGGGAATTTTTAAACAGAAGCTTTCAAAATTCAAAACCTTCAAACTAACATTCTTAAATGTAGACTATTTCATTAGGAAGAAGTTGAAATTGTCTTATTTCTAATTCAAAGCGTTCAGAATTGAACAATTTTATTTGGAATTCAAGAATCTTGAAATCGAATGATTTCAGATTAAAATTTCAAATGAGGACAATTTCAAAACGTTAAAAGTGGAATATTTCCCTATTAGAATTTTCAAAAATAGATCATTTAAAATTCAGAGGAATGAAAATGGTATTATTTCTAATTAAAAGCATTTAAAATTGAATAATTTAAAAGTGAAGACTTTTGAATCTTAATAAATTTAAATTCGAAGCGATTAAAATTGAACAATTTGAAATTGAAAACCAAATTGAACATTGCAAAGTAAAAGTTTCTGAAATTCTAGAAATCTAAATTTTTATTAAATTTAAAAAAGTGTAATTAACATAACAATTGATTAGACACATTTTTTTAAATCAACAAAATAAATTCAACTTTATTTACACCGTTTGAAGTAGACAATTTTGCAATTATAAACCTTTAAAATTGAATTATTCTAAAAAAAACGTTCGAAATAAAAATTAATTTTAAATTGGAAATTTAAAAAAAAATGAAAAAATATGTACTCTAGAAACTTGAAACTTAAACAAATCCGTATTTCATCTAAAACTAAAAAAAAATTTAGTCGTGAAGTATTGTGATGTTGAAACTTTTTTGTACGCAAACCCCTAAAAAATTATGTTACTTTAAGTAAATTGAATCGTTTAGAAATTAACAATTTTTAAATTGTCAATTATACTTTTCGAAATTCAATAATTTCATTTTTAATCGCAAAATTTAAACTACTTAAATTACTTTGAGTAAATTTAAATTGTTTAGAAATTAACAATTTTTAAGTTTTCAATGATACTTTTCGAAATTCAACCATTTCAATTTTAATCGCAAAATTTGAACTCAATAGAAAAATTGTGTTTTTTTAAACTTTGTTTGAAATGTCGAACTTTTTGGAACATTTTTCAAAAAAAGAAAAAAACTTCAGTATTCAATGCCTAGTTCTAAAATCTGCTAATTTTCAAGGTTTGAATTTCAGAAATTATTGACTTAATTTTTCATTGTTTAGAATTTATTCTGGAGGCATTTAATTCCAATTTGTTTAATTACTAATTCTTTAAACTGAAAAGTGTGCAGCTATCAAGTCTTTCATTTTGACACTCTGCGATTTCGAAGAATATGTGAAACCAGAAAGTTTAATTCGTTTAAAATTGAAAGCAAACTATTGAATTGGTTAAATTTCGAAAAGTATAGTTGACAATGTGAAAATTGTTAATTTCTAAACGATTAAATTTACTTGTTTTATTATAACAATTTTTTGCGACTAAATTTTTTTTAGTCTTAAATGAAGTTCGGATTTGTTTAAGTTTCAGGTTTCTGGCCTATACATGTTTTATTTTTTAATATTTCCCATTTTAAATTACTTTTTATTTTGAACGTTTTTTCAGAATAATTCAATTTTAAAGGTTTACAATTGAAAATTTTTCCATTTTGAACGGTGAAAATAAAGGTGAATTTATTTTTTGATTTGAAAAAGTTTGTCTTATCAATTTTTACGTTAAAGCATCATTTATTTAATTTATTTAAAATTTATATTTTTATAATTTCAAAAGCTTTTACTTTGAAATATTCAATTTAGTTTTGAATTTGAACTCCTTCCTAATGAAATTGTCTGAATTTAACAATTTTAGTTCGAAGGTTTTGAATTTTGAAAACTTATGTTTAAAATTTTTTCAATTTAAAGTCATCAAATTTTAAACGCTTTTATTCAGAAATGATACACGTTCAATTCCCTTTCATTCCATTCGAACGTTTTAAATTCTAAATCATTTCATACATTTTTCTTGAATTTCAAGCGCTTCCAATTCGAAAAGCTCTAATCCGCTCTCTAATTATCATAATTCTGACTTTGAACGCGGAATTTTTGAAAAGAATGATAATTTTGAGTTGGTTCAGGGAATTTTCCAAAAGAATTATAATTCTATTCTTGGAACAGCAAATTTTTCAAAAGAATTACATTTTTTACTTGGAACAGAATTTTCGAAAAGAATTATGATTCTGTTTTGGAATAGGAAATTTTAAATAAGAAATATAATTCTAGCATGGAACAGAAAATTTTCCAAAAGAATTAAAATTCTGAGTTAGGACATGGACATTTCAAAAAGAATTATAATTCCCAGTCTGGGATGATGAAAATTTGACCGGGAGAAAACCGGGAATTTAAAATCATCCGCCAGGTAGACACTCCGTCTTGTCATTAGTCACCATTTTTATTTTCGAATCACTTTATTTTTCACTCTTGGTACTTATTTTTTGCCATGATTTGTAATCCTTAACTCGCTAAACAGAATGGTACTCATGGGCGTGGTGACGTTGCTGGTAATTCCGATATTTGGTTTAACCGGTTTTCACGTAGTGCTCGTCTTCAGAGGGCGTACGACGAACGAACAAGTGACAGGAAAGTTCAACACAGGCTACAATCCTTTTTCCCGTGGATGTTTTCACAATTGCTGTTACACGCAATTTGGACCACAGTTTCCAAGGTACTTAAAAATTACAATCTTATTCTGTTTATTATCATATCTTCGCAAAAAAAGTTGTATATGATTAAAACTTTAAACCTTATTTTCTCAGTTTGACAGTCAGTGGATATGGCGCATTCTAGCTCGCATACAACTTATGTTCGAAAAAAATAACAATTTTAGGGTGTCCGCAGGTCAGACAAAACCTGGAAGTCAGGGAATTTTGTTTGATCAGGAAAAAGTGTGGGATTTTGAAAAAAAAAATGCAAAAGACAGGAATTTCTAAAGAAGCACTTTAAGCAAGTGTCCAGAATAATCAGGGTGGCCACAGGCACATTCAGTCACTTTTTTTGGTCTCAAATCACTTTTCAGCCAGATTTTTAAGATTGAATTCAGGTTTATACTTATTTCTGAATTTTCTTGAATTCTTTTGAAACATTGTATGGTATTTTAAAAGTTTCCTAAAATTTTTAACAGATTTCAATAATTGGAAGGGATTTTAAAGATTTTAGAGTATTTTTTAAAATTCCAAAGATTTCAAGACGTTTACAAGAGATTTCAAATTTCTGAGGAATTTCTACGAGTTTGAATGATTTTAGGGGATTTTAAAACATTTTAATGGAGTTTAAAATATTTTAATGGCCTTCAAAGAATTTATTCACAAGAATTGAGGGAGTTTGTAGGATTTCAAAGATTGTCAAATATTTCAAGGTATTTCCAACGATTTGAAAGATTTAAAGATATTTTAAAAGATTTAAAGGAATTTCTAATTGGCTTCAATAACTTGAAGGGATTTCACAGAATTTTAAAGATATTTGGGGTATTTTTAAAAATGTCAAGAAATTTTCAAGAGCTTTAAAAAATGTCAAGGGATTGCAAAATATTTTACAAGATTTGAAATATCTTGCGGTATTTTTAATATATATATATATGTATCAATAATTTGATGTGATTCCATAGGATTTTAAATATTTTAGGGTATTTTCAAGAGCTTTAAAAAGTGTCAAAGGATTTCAAAAGATTTCAAAGGATTTGAAATATTTTCGTGTATTTTAAAAGATTTCAAGTAATTGAAAAGTAATTTTTTTAATTTCAATGGATTTATGAAGATTTGAATGATGTAAAAAGATTTAAAAAAAATTAATTAGGATTTTAAAGAATTTCAGAATATATAGATGATTTTATAGGGCCTATAAGATTGTATGATATTTTAAAAGATTCCAAGGGATTTTATAAGATTTCTGAGGATTTTAAGCGATTTTAAAACCTATGTAATAAGTTTTCCTATAATCAATTTTCCCGGATTTTAGGAAGTATCTTGAGATTTCGTGTAATTTCGCAGGATTTTATAATCTTTAAATGGACTTCAAAGAATCTGTTCACAAGAATTCAGGGATTGATTTCAATAATTTGAGGTTTGAAATATTTTAGGGTATTTTTAAAGATTCTTAAGAATTTCCCATTTATTTAAGTAATTTAATGGAATTTCAAAGAATTTGAAATATTTCAGGGTATTTTTTAAAAATCCAATGAATTTTTTCAAAAGCTTTAAAACATTTAAAGGGTTTTCAAAAGATTTTATAGGGTTTGAAATATTGTATGGTGGTATTTAAAAAGATTCCAAGGTATTTTCCATTTATTTCAGTAATTTAATGGGATTTCAAAGGATTTGAAATATATTAGGGTACTTTTAAAAATTCCAAGTAATTTTCAAGTGATTAAAAAATGTTCAAAGTATTTCGAAAGATTTGAAATATTCAAAAGAATTTTTAATTGATTTCAATTATTTGAAGGTGTTCCAAATGATTTTAAAGATTTTATGTGCTTTTCAAGAGCTTTAAAAAGTTAAAAGGGATTTCTAAGGATTTGAATGATTTTAAGGGAATTAAACCAACTTTCATGGGGTTTCAAAGAATATCGGAAGATATGGAAGGATTTTATAGGATCTATAAGTTTTTAAAATAGTTTAAAAGATTGCAAGGGATTTTTTCAGATTTTCGAGGATTTTAACAATTTTAAGGAATTTTAAAAGTTCTTAAGGTATTTTAATAAATTTTCCAAGATTTCAAGAAATATTATCAGATTTCATAGAATCTTACGTGATTTTATAATATTGTAATGGATTTCAAATAATTTATTGACAATAACTGAGAGTTTTTGTAGGATTTTAAAGATTTACAGATTCAAAGTAGTTTTTAAGAGCTTAAAAACATTTTAAAGGATTTTAATGTATTTTAAAAGATTCCAAGGAATTTTCAATTTATTTCAGTAATTTAATGCGGTTTCAAAGGATTTTAAATATTTTAGGATATTTTAAAAGATTCTAAGGCATTTTCAAGAATTTTAACAAATTTCAAGGGCTTTCAGAAGATTTTAAAGGATTGGAAATATTGTTGGGAATTTTTAATGATTTCAAGTAATTTTTAATATATTTTAATATTTTGAAGGTATTCAAAAGGATTTTAAAGATTACAGAAGATTTTCAAGTGCTTTAAAAAGTTTCAAAATGATTTGAGGGAATTTAAACCCATTTTCATGGGGTTGTAAAGAATTTTCTAGAATTTCGGAAGATATGGAACGATTTTACAGGACCTGTATGATTGTAAGATATTTTAAAAGATTCCAAGGGATTTTATAAGATTTTCCTGAACTTCAGTAACTTTAAGGGTTCCATAAAGCTCTCAAGGTATTTCAATACATTTTCCAGGATTTCAGGCAATATCAGATTTCATAGAATTTCATGGGATTTCAAAGAATTTATTCGCAAGAAGTGAGGGATTTCGTAGGTTTTCAAAGACTTGAAGAGATTTTCACATATTTTTTGCAATTCATTAGAATTCTTTTGAATTTTTTGAAATTATCTTAAATTTTTTGAATTCACTTGAATTCTTCTAAGTTCGCTTAATTCTACTCAATTCAATGGATTTCTTTGATTTTTTTGGGTTTTGTTTAATTAATTCTGAATTCTTTAAAAACCCACCTTTAATTCTTAGACATTTCATCAAGTTCTTTTGAATTCCCTAAAATTTTTCTAAACACATTTCAAACTTACTGAATTCAATAATGTTTTCATATTTTTTAATTGTTTTTTATTCGCTTTATTCTTTTTAATTCACCATGAAGTTTTATGAGTTTCGTCGAATTCTTATTTCCTTTAAATTCCTCTCAGCTCACTCCAATTTTACTGAAATCAATGGAATTTTAAAAGAAAATTCCAATTGTTTTGAAGTCACATTATTAATCCACATTAGCACTTTTAGTAATTTTTTCGGTTTAAATGTCATTTACAATTTTGGACTTTAAATATTAATGAACAAGGAGACTGAAAAATTAGTCAGGGAATTTTGAAAATCAATTTTTGCAGCCACTCTAGACTTGTTTATTTAAGGTTCTGCTTTCATTAAAAATCAGCAAAAACCTGGAAAAGACGTTGAATTTTCTTTCTAAGAATCGCTAGACACCCTGTTGATTAAAATTGAACTAATGATTCCTTCTTTGCAGTTTAATTAAGCCTGAAAAGTATTCAGGAAAACGACGCGGCGCTTGCACGTCCGACATCTCTATCATCGCCACTGAGAACCAGGTAAAAACCTACATGGATAGCAGCAATGGTGTTAGAAATGCCAGTTCAAATGCTTACAATAAGGTAAGAGCTAGCGCAGTAGCTCCATTCTTTTTAATTCTCATATAGCTACAGCGTCGGCGAGGCAATGGCCTGACGCTTTCTTTTAATGCACGATGTTAACAGAGTTCTAAAAACGCTTCCGAGTCTCTCGGTTCCAGGTTTCAGTATGTATTACGTTCACCCTTTGGAAACTGCAAACGTGGAGTTTATTACACTTTAAAAGTTTATTGCATTCTAAATTTACAAACCCGCGATAGTCACGTGAAACGTGCCTCAAAGGCTAAATATTGTTGAGAGTTGAGAGTCCATCCATAAATTACGTAACATATTTTTTGACCATTTCTTACACCTTCCCTCTCCATGTAACAAGTCGTAACAAAAGTGGTTTGAACCCCCCTCTCCCTATGTTACGTTATTTTTTTCTTCAAATATTTTCAGCCATTTCTTATTAAATTCAATTTATTTATTTACTACCTGAGACACCTGAACTATCATTCCTTTTTTATGTATATATAAGGCAAAATTTGTTACATATGTATGTAAAAAATTGTCAGAATTTCAAAAAAAAAAAATCAACGCTGTCATTTTGACTGTTCACAATATTGAAGTATGTTCAATTACAAATTTATACATTTAAATACAGTTCAATTTTAAATCTTAAAAATTGTATTATTTTTCAATTTTAAATCTTCAACATTTTAAATATTGAAGTATTTTCCATTTCATATCTTCAAAGTTTAATTATATATAAAAAAACTTTAAAAATTACATCATTTTAAACTATAAACATTTCGAATTAATAAATCTTCATTCGAAAGGCTTAAAAATTGACGAATTAAAAATACAAATGTATACATTTAAATAAAGTTCAATTTTAAATCTTAAAAGTTCAACAATTTTTCAATTTTAAATCTTCAACATTTTAATTATTGATGTATTCTCCATTTTAAGTCTTCAAAATTGAATTTATTACAACAACAAAATGTTAAAAATTACATCATTTTAAACTATAAACATTTCAGATTAATGAATCTTCATTGGAAACGCTTAAAAATTGTAGAGATTTAAATTGCCAATCGTTAAAATTGAAGAATTTTTAATTTTGATAACTGGCTAGTAAAAGTTATGCAAGTTTTAAGGTTTTAAATTGAAAATTGTCTAATTATGATGATTTACGTTTGAAATTTCTTCAATTTTGAGGATTTAGAATTGAAAACTCTTGACTTGTGGTCTTCAAAATCATCCGAATTTAACTATTTTCATTTATACATTTATATATCTTAAAAATTGAAGACTTCTGTTAAAAATCTTAAAAATGAAACTAGATATTCTAAATAAAAGTTTAAAATTACATAATTTAAAACTATTAACATTCCAAATTAATGAATCTTCAATTGTAAATCTTAAAAATGGAAGAATTTCATATTGCGAATTTCTAAAATTGTAATATGTATCTTGAAAATTGAATAATTTGCAATTCTATATTTTCAAAATTCTAGAATTTTTAATTCTGATATGGATATATGGAATATGGAACATTCAGGATTGAAAACTCTTTACTTTTTATCTTTAAAATCGGTCAAATTGAAGTATTTTAATTTATACATGTTTAAAATTGAAGAGTTATCAATAGTAAATCTTCAAAATTAAACTATGTATTCTGAATAAAAGTTCAAAATTACATAATTTTAAACTATTATCATTCTAAATTAATGAATCTTCAATTGTAAATCTTGAAAATTGTAATATAAGTCTGAAAAATTGAATAATTTTCAACTCTATATTTTAAAAATTCTAGACATTTTTGAATTATAACTCTTTAAAATTTTTGAACTTTGATTTGTAAATCATAAAAATTGAAGTTTTTAATTTGAAAAATTTACAATTAAAAATTATCCAAGATTTACGTTTTATCATTTAAAAATGATGTAATTCTTGTGATCTGCATTTGAAATTTTTTCAATTTGGAAGATTGAAGATTCTTGACTTTTGGTCTTCAAAATCATCCAGATTTAAGAATTTTAATTTATACATCTTTAAAATTAAATAGTTATCAATAGTAAATCTTCAAAATTAAAGAATTTTAAATTGCAAGGCGTAAACATTGAAAAATTGTCTATTTTAAATCTTCAAAATTGAACTATTACAAAAAAAACAGGATAGACCCATTTCAAAAAGATGTTCCAAATTTCATGATTTTAAACTATAAATATGGAAAATTAAACAATTCAGGGAATTTTTAATTGTAAATATCTTCAAAGTGGATCAATGTCGAAAATAAAACATCAGAAAGATTCAGAATTCCAGAATAATTGAGAAAATATTTATTTTAAATTTAAAAAACCGCTCTTGCAACATAATTTTTTTCATTGAGCAAAAAATAACTTCAAAATGAAGAAAATCATTGTAAATTGAAGAAAAATTTTCATTGGAACCAAAAACCATTTCTTTGAATCAAGAGAAATTTCTTTGATGAAAAGAATCTTTCTTTAAATCAAAGAATCCTCGTTTAAAAGTAATTTGAAGACATCTTACTAGGATATAAAATCCGAAATTAACTTATTAATTTATTTATTTGCTTTTAATCCTTGCTGGGATAAAATGTTACATTTAAATAAAAATAATCTGTATAGATACAGGTTGCTGAAAGCCGTTTAAAATGAAAATTGAAACTAAAATTAAAATGGAAATAGAATTTGAAATTACAATTGTATGAAATTCGATGTAGCTATTTTAATACTTATTTTAATTTATGATAATTAATTTTATTGTATATTAATAAGTATTAATAACTGTCGTCAAGTCTAGAAAAGAAGATGACCAAATCTAAAGGTGTGTTTAATAAATAATGCAAAGTTAAAGCCAAATAAAAATGTCTCGTAATTTTAGGGGCAGTAGTCATTTAAAAAATTGCAAACAAATTGTCTTTGTAACGTTATTACAATCTTTTATTGTAATGATATTGAACTTTAACATTATACTATAATTTTTGATCAATGGATTTTCTATAGCGATATTTTGTTAAAAATATTACGTAACAGTATCAATTTACCAAAAAAGCTGTTACGTAATGTATGGATGGCCCCTTACGTGAATGAAATAAAATTTCACAACGTCAATTTGAATTTTCATTTGCCAATCATTCACTCGTGTCACCTCTTAAAATTAATCTATTCCGCGTAATTTTTATTTCTTTTTTAACGTAGCATCAGACCCTCGTTGAGAAATCTTTTAATGAAGAACTTAAACCACGTTTGATTTATTTCCGAAATTGTAGGCTCACGCTTATTCATTAAAGCATGCGCAGAGTTATTAGTTTTGCTACTCTAGTTTAGATATTATCATATAAATCTCTTTTTTTTTTTTGAAAATTTATTGAAATTTTATTTTTATTTAGACTACGTCTAGGTACGTGGTTCCTTTCACCAGTTATCCAGCTGCCCAGTGGGAAAAAAAGTATTACTTTTGACTTCCCTCTTCCTTGTGTCCTTGTTTCCTTGACTTCTTCGATCCCAAGGTCCTAATTATTGATGGTTCTAAATTGGGTTTAATCACTTGCGTGGAGACTTGGAGAAATGGTTTTTGAATTTATTTTAATTGTAGCTATCACCTGGTCGCGATGGATCAGATACGGATATGGAACCGACGGCTTCACAATCAGCAGATTGTGAACCTACTCCTCCATTACAAAGACATGGTTCTAAAAGTAACTTTTTCCTGCCATCTATGGAGAATAACGACTCTCCGCGACATCCTCTGCCTGCGCAGCATCGACATCCTATTCATTATCCTAGAGGCAGTCCACATCCCAGGCCGAGGTAAGCTCGTTTTTCTCGTTTTATTATTATCATTTCATTTTATCCTAAAACAGGTTGTCTACCCTACCTGGAAAACCTGCAATTGTCAGGGAATTTTTATATACCTGTAAAAACCTGCAAATGTCAGTGAATTTGTTTGAAAGTAAGGTAATTTTGTCGAGACCGTGTTTCATTTTTTCTTAAATTGCAATATAAAATTGAATAACAATGATTCATTTATAAAAGTAGCTTCATATTACTGTATTTAACTATTTTGTTGAAAATTAATTTTTTTTCTCGAAATTATTATTTTTAACTGAAAATTTAACTATTCTATTTTTGGTTCAATATTGGTCATTTTTAGTTAAAAATTTAAATATCTGGTTGAAAATTTGTTTCTTATTGGTGCAAATTAATCTTCTAGGTTGGAAAATCATCTGTTCCCCTGAAAATTCAACAGTTTGCTGGCAATTTTTTCTCCCTCCTGACTGAAAATTTTTTCTTTATTGAAAATTCAACTCATGTTGAAAAGGCATCTTTTTTTTTAATATCAACTACTAAATTTATCTTTCGGAATTCATTTTTTAATGCACATTTAATTACTTGGCTAAAAGTTAAACTCTTTTTTTTTTAAATTAATTTTTTTGGTTGAAGATTCATCATTTTAATTCAAAATTCATCTCTTTGGTTGAAAAATGAGCAATTTATTTGAAAAATCGTTTTTTCTTTGGCTGACAATTAATTTTTTTACCGAAAATTTAACTATTCTAACTGAGACTGTAACTATTTTGTTGAAGATTAATCTTTTTGTTTGAAAATTCAACTATTCCAATTGAATATTGCATCATTTTAGTTGAAAATTTATCTTTTTTAGTTGAAAATTCATGTATTTTTTTAACTTTCGTCTTTTTGGTAGAAATTCATCTTTTTGGTGTAAAGTAAGATTTTTTGTTGTAAATTCAACTATTCCAGTTCAAGATTTATCATTTTAGTTGAAAATTCATCTTTTTGGTTTATAATTGAACTATTTCAGTTGTAGATTGATCATTTTAGTTGAAAATTTATCAGTTTGAAAATTAATTTTTGTAACTGAAAATTTAACTATAAATTTTTTGTTGAAAAATTATTGTTTTTAGCTTACAATTCAACATTTTGATTGCTAAATTATCTTCTTAGTTGGAAATGCACTATTTAATTTAAAATTCATTTATTTTGTTGCAAAGTCGTCTTTTTTGGTAGAAAACTAACCTTCTTGTTTGAAAATTCATCTTTTTGTTTGAAAATAAAACTTCTTATTTTAAAGTTGAACTATTTTGTTAAAAGTTCATCTTTTTGGTTTACAATTAATATATTCCACTTGAACATTCATCACTTTAGTTTAAAATTCATAACTTTTTTTGACATTTTTTTTTTTAGAAAATTAATTGTTTTAACTGAAAATTAAACTTCTATTTTTGGTTGAAAACTGATCTTTTTTAGTTCGAAACTCCACTATTTGATTAAAAATTTGTCTTCTCAGTTGGAAACTCAACTATTTTGTTTTTGAAAAATCGTATTTTTTATAGAAAATTAATCTTCTTGATTGAAAATTCATCTTTTTGGTTGAAAATTCAAGTATTCCAGTTAAATATCCATCATTTTGGTTTAAAATTATTTTCTTTGGTTGCAAATAAAACTACAGCCGAATTCGGATTTAACGTCCCCGGATTTACCATTTCCGAGAATTGACGCCGCGCTGCGGGTAGGCTTGTCAGGAGCTGCGCGGGGTGTGCGAGGTTCACGAAGGCGTGACAAAACAGGAACTTTTTACGTTCGGAGTTGAGCTAAATCCGGGTTAGTTAGGGTAGGTCAGGTCCAATGACAGCCCCAAACCCGACGTTAAATCCGAGTTCGACTGTACTTGGTTGAAAGTTAAACTCTTTTCTTAAAAATTTATCTTTTTGGTTTTAAATTCATCTATTCCAGGTTGAAGGTTCATCACTTTAATTGAATTTTTTGTGGTAAATCAATTTTTTAACTGAAAATTAAAATATTCCTTTTGTAGTTAAAAACTGATCTTTTTTAGTTAAAAATTCACATATTTGGTTGAAAATTGATCTTTTTAGTTGAAAATGTAACTATTTTGTTGAGAATTCATGTATTTTGTAAAAAAATAGTCTTTTTG
Organism: Andricus grossulariae; assembly: GCA_011634705.1. Lineage (NCBI taxonomy): Eukaryota > Metazoa > Arthropoda > Insecta > Hymenoptera > Cynipidae > Andricus > Andricus grossulariae. Next base: position 41,915,093 of record JAABKJ010000755.1, on the reverse strand, counting down.
GGTAGAAGGAAGTTGAAGTGAAAATAAAATAAAAATTTGTTTGAATTATTAACTATTATTTAAATGATTAAATACATAATATTATTGAATATTATTATTATTACATATTTCCGGACGGAAAGATTCCTTTTCTAGGTCCGCCAATCAAGTTTTGAAGATTTTCGCTATTTGTCCTACAAAGTTGGACGACCAATCACGGCCTTTTAGAAATGCTTCACATCTCGATTTTTTTCCTCTTAGTGAAACAATGATTTTCTACTTTTTACTGTATTAAAAGAAAAAAAAAAAAAAAAAAACTTATTTAAGATTCTCGCTAGGTCGTCATATCTCTAAAAATTCAATAGGGTTGTTTCGCAATTTTAGACAAAATAATTCTTGAATAGTTAATTTTAAGCTAAACTTGACTGCGTTGTACAAAATTTTCCATCACTGTGTTATAGAGAAAAATATTGTTAAAAATTGCAACCGCGAAACACTCATTTAAATTGAAATCACGTGAGATGAAAGTCGATCGGGATTCTTTGTTTTATTTTGAAGAAACTACACAAAATGAGTAAAGGCGATAAAAAAGACAAGAAAGCACTATCCCAAATAGAAATGTTACTTTTAAATATTAAATGAAGCATTTTTTTCGTTTCATCGTAATGGCCCTGTTAAAACGCATTTAAAATTAGGACACATCATCAAAACCATTCATTCCAACTCTTGAGTTTTGTTTCGAAATTATAATTTTCTTTTGTTTTGAATGGCTTTGTATAAAAAGCGATCTTTACAGAGGAATGAACGGATCTCGCAGTCACACGCCCGATCCTTTATCACCTGAAGGTAGTGGGTCGCCTGCAACAGGTCCACAAAGAGGTCAGGGCCAAGGAGGTGCGAGTCCAACGATGCAGCAACGAATCAAAGCCATCGGTGTACCCACCCCTCTTGCCATTTCCAGTCCAATTCGCAGGTATTTTTCGCTTTATTTATTCCCTATCCGTTGCAATATTGTACAATTTTCGATGTCCCTGCGCACCATCTTAACTAATAAAACCCAACAGCTGAAACTAATTCACTATTGAAATGACAAGTGTTACTAATTATCAGAATCTTGCTGCATCAATGCGATTAATTTTACTGTGACATATTAGCTTTGCATGTTTCGCGATTCACATTGTAATATTAAAGTACCGCTCTAGGATATTAACATTGTATCTCACGAGCACGTTGTGAAACAGATTAACGATCTTCGTTCTTTGTTCAACCCTTTACAGGGCATGGTATTTTATAAGTAAAAGCAGAAAAGCGATATTTCTTTGTTATTTACACGTATCCTTCACTTTAACTATTTTTGCACATCGCTTTCGCTGGATATTGTAAAGATGTTCTCCATGTAAGAAACTAAAAATTCGACCTTGAATCGGAATTTTTCGATTTTCTAAACTTCAAACTCCCAGAAAATCAAAATTCTTATATTTCTGTACAAAGCATTTTTTATTCACTTGAAAAAAAAAATCGTCTGGGTGTCGATTGTACCGGAAACCTGGTAGTAGGGATTTTATTCCGCGGGGGGGAAGAACGGGAAATACCTATGGTTTTGGGTAAAACCCGCAATTTTCTTCGCTTATCAGCAAAACGAAACTTTAATTTCAAATTCTTCACATTTTCAGGGTGTCTACTTGACCGAGAAATTGAAAAAGCCGTAAAAAGACCGGGAATTTTGTTCACCGGGAAATGACCGACAATTTGTTTCAGTGACTGAGATTTTTCTTTTGAATGTACATACTGCATGCAAATTAAAAGTGGTTTCATATATTTCATTACTCTAATTCTGAGTTGGAACAAGGACTTTGTGAAAAATCATACTTCTCACTTGGAATATGCATTTGAGACAACGAATTTTATCAAAGAAATATGAAAAAGCTACGCAAAGAATTACAATTATCCGGACTTGGAACAGGGAACTTTCTATAAGAATTATAATTCTAAGTTGCGACATAGAATTTCAGTAAAGAAATATAATTTTGAGTTTGGGGCAAGGATTTTCAGTGAAGAATTATAATTTTTAATTTGGAACAAGGAATTTTAGTAAAGAATTATAATTTTCATTTTAGGTTTTCCTTCAAACAGGAAATTTCGTTAAGTATTATAATTTGTACTTTGAGACAGGAATTTTAGTCAAGAATTATAATTTTGACTTTCGGACGGGGAATTTCGTAAAGAATTATAATTTTAAGTTTGGGACAGAGAATTTCAGTAAAGAAATATAATTTGGACAATTGGCATGGGGAATTCCCGAAAAGAATTATAATTTTGACTTTGGAAAAGGGAATTCCGTGAAGAATTTTAATTTCAATTTTCGAATTACTTCAGAACAGAAAATTTTGTGAAGAATTATCATTTTTAATTAGGACAGGCCATTTTAGTGAAGAATTATAATTTTGAGTGTAGGACAGGAAATTTAAGAAAAGAAATATACTTTTGAAAATTGGGACAGAGAATTCCCATAATGAATTATAATTTTGACTTTCGGACAGGGAATTTCGTAAAGAATTATAATTTTCACTTTATGTTCACTTTAGAACAGGAAATTTGGTTAAGAATTATAATTTATACTTTGGGACAGGGAATTTTAGTGAAGAATTATAATTTTGAGTATGAGACAAGGAATTTCAGTAAAGAAATATAATTTTGACAATTGGCACAGGGAACTACCGTAAAGAATTATATTTTTGACTTTTGAACAGGGAATTTCTTAACGAATTATAATTTTCATTTTATGATCACTAAAACAGGGAATTTGCGTAAAGAAATATAATTTTTATTTTGGAACAGGGGGTTTCCGAAAAAAAATTATAATTTAGACTTTAGGACAGGGAATTTTCGTAAAGAATAGTCATCATTATTATTATGACCAAAAATGATCTGATGTTCCAACTCAGATTTATAATTCTTTTCTAAAATTCCATGTTCCAAGTCAGAAATATTTTTAAATGTTTAGAAATCTCACGAAATCTTTAAAAATCGTTTGGAATCATTCACATTTTTTTAACTTTTTCCAATTGACCGGGAAAAATTCACGATTGGTAAATGACCGAGAATTTAAAATCATTTATCGGGTAGACACCCTGATTTTCCGTCCCTTCAATGTTAAATTATTTAGTTTAAAACACAATGTCAAATATTTTTCAAATGTTAAGCCAAAAAAATATAATTAATTGCAATCAAACGCAACAGTTTGAAATTCTCTAATTGATTTTTTAATTTGTACAATTGCAATCCCTTTTTTTTTTAATTTCTAATGCTTGTAATTTGAAATTCTAATTTTTTTAAGTTTTTAAATTTTATATTTTAATGGTTGAAATTTAAAATTGAAGAGTCTTCTTTTTTTCAATTTTCTATTTTTTTTTTTTATACGAGAAAATAACATCAATCACACATTTTTTCAATTCTAAGTCCTAACCCATACCGTATTGCTTAATTGAATAAACCTTATAAATTATTTTTAAACACTTGCGCTTTCATAAAAGAAATGTAGATAAATAATAAGTACCTCATGTACAAAAGAACCGGAATTTGCAGTCATCCGCGAAATCGACACCTTGATTATTTTTGTTCTAACTTGGATTTTTGTGGATTAAATTAGTCGATTGATGACCAGTTCCATTTCAAATCAGGCGAAAATTAAAAAATTATTTAGGTTATGGTGCCAGAATGATTTAGTATTTGGATAAATCATTCTATGGTGAAAATAAAGGAATCCGTATTTCACAGTTTAATAAGAAAAAAAATTGTATAATCATTCGAATATTACCTGCGAATTTAAAACAAAAACTAGTAGAAAGTTTTTTCAAGATGCAGTATTTTCCGAACGAGAGTAGGTGTATGGGATTTTTCCCAGCCTAAAAAATGTTTTAGCCCGCATAAAACTGATAGGATGCCTTTTTTACAATAGCAAAAATTTCTGTTAAATATTAAAAAATAAATAAAAAGGTGGCGTTTTCCTGAAAATCTTCTTTTCATGTTTTCAAAATTGGATGACGAAAATAAAGAAGATTTTCTGGAAAGCCCCACCTTTTTTATTTTTTTCTTGTACATATTTTGTTCGCAGTTTCTGCTTATATAAGAAGAGCATCTTATGAGTTTTATAGAGGCTTAACCATTTTTGAATCCGTGAAAACTTTTTTTTCTTCAAATCCAATTTTTATTTTTTCTCGTAAACGATGCAAAATATTAAAAAAGAGAGATATTTTTTGCAGAGTTTTTCTAGATGTTTCAACTTTTATCAGGACATTTTTGGATCTTTCATTGTTTCTTATAAAATCGCACAAATTTGATATTTCAAAAATAATTTTCTTTAATGTGAAGCGATGTTTTACCAAGAACGAAACGCACGAGATATGCAGTATATATAGCCAGATATTTAAAAAAAATACACACTTTAAAACATGGAGTTTTTGAGAAAATCGACTTCTAAGAATTTTAGAAAAACGACCGCCATTTTGCGGTTTTCCAATTTAAAAAAATATTTTGTATCAATTGAAAGAGAACTCTCGTTCGAAAAATACTGCATTTTAACAAAACTTGTTGTCAATTTTTGAGAATTTGCAGGTAATCTTCGAATGATTGTAACAAATCAAAAAAAAAATTTGGGATTAACACCCTAAGCTGATTTGAAAGCCTGATTTGAAATTGAATTGGTTTAATCTGATCCATTTCGAAATTTGACCGTTGTTGGAAGTTATAAATTGTATGCCCTATGAAGGGTTAATTTGTGTCGCCCTAAGATCCTAATTGGAACCTTTATTACCTCACATTTATACTCGACACCTCTGTTCGTGCTCTCAGTTGTCCCATTTCTTTCTGAAACTGTCCTTTTATATCGTCTAAAATGTACAATGTACAATTAACCAAGACAGAAAGAAATCGTAAAAAGAAAGTTACGCGTTGTAGCCCGACAATCTAGCAGAATAGTTGTTTGCACGTAAATATAAAAAGATATGTGGTATATAGATAAGTTTGTGTCCCACTGCAGGGGGTGGTAACTGCAAGGAGCTGCTTTCTGCCAACATGTTGCGACCTACTGCAGGTAAACACGAACTTCATCCTACGAGGACGTTCTGTAGTTTACAATTTACGCTTTCTTGCATAAAAATAATTATCATCCGTTGTAAAAATCATTCATTCATAGTTTGACTGTGGAAACACTTTGCAGGGTGGCCGCTGGATCGGGAGTTCACAAATTTTTAGAAGAAAAGTCTATCCAATCACTTGAAATATCACAAATTTGTTATCACATGATATAGCGAAATTTAAAATAAGTTCAATTGTTAACTTTTTCAATTAAGAGTGCGGAATTTTTCATTTTCATAGTGCGGAAATCTAAAGTCTTTTACTTTCAAAATTTTCCATTTTTGTTCTACATTTTTAAGCTTACATTTTCAATTGAAAGAATTTTAAAATGCAGTTTTGAAGGCTTAACCAATTACATGTTAAAAACGTTTGTAAGTGAAAATTTTGGGTAAAACCCTTTTAAGTTGATCAACTGTAAATATAAATTAATGTATGATTTTTAAAATTGAACAATAATTGATTTTACAATCCGATTTTGAATCTATTCAAAATTAAATAATTTACAAATTTTTAGAAAAAGTATCTATCCAATCACTTGAAATATCACAAATTTCATGACCTGTAAATACAACTTAATTAAATATTTGTTAAATTAAGCAATAATTGATTTTACAGCCGATTTTTAATCTGTTCAAAATTATACAATTTACAGAAGTTAACGTAACAAATGTAATTGTTTCAATTCAAAAGGCTAGTAGTTACACAAATGTAAACGTCCGGTTGAAACTTTATAATTAAACACAAATATTCAAAACTAAATCATTTGAAATAGAAAGTCTTGAATCGATAAAATTTCAGAAAGCTAAATTTAAACTTTGAACGTTACAATTTGAATTGTTCTATTTTTAACTTTTTTTTAATTAGTAAGTGAAATTGTTGAATTTTTATGTATAAATAACAATCGAATAATCCTGAATTTTTAAAAATTCGAATAATTTAAAGACATATTTGGAAGTTTTGAAAAGATTCAGACTTAATTAAAAACTTGAAAAGATTTTTAACAATTTTTAACAAAATGTAAATTTTTGATTATTTCGAACGAAAAATGTAAAAGCTTTTTAGGCATTTTGATAAATTTCAAAAAAATTTATTAATATTCCTAGGGAAATTTAAAATTATTTTTTATTTTGGAAAATTAGTTTCAAGAGAATATTCAAAAAGATTTTAAAAAATTTTCAGAATTGTCAAAAACGAATCTGCAAGATTTTAAAGCAGTTATTTAAATTTTTCAAGGTTTCTAAAAAAAGTTATGAAAATTTCAAATCATGTTAAAAATATTTAGCAGTTTTGAAAAAATTGCAAAAATATTTTAAAACTAGAAAAGATTCCAAACAATTTAAAACAACATGCATAAGATTTTGAAACCAATTTTGATCTACAATTAACAATTGAATAATTACTAATTTGTAAAAACTTAAAATAAAAATAATTTAACTTCTAATTTAAAAAGTGTTCAGTTTAGAAAAGAAATCTGTAATCGTTCATTTTTTAATGTTTCTAACTAACAATTGCTTAAATTTATATAATTTTGAAAATTTACAAATATCTTGATTGATTGTTCAATTTAAAGCATTGGAAATAATATCGTGGATTTATATTTTCCTAAATCTTTGAACTGTACAAGTTAAAAAAGTTCCAAATAAAAAATTTTTGCTCTTGAACGGCATTTAATTTTAAATTTTTCAATTGAAAGTGTTAAAAGTTTTTGGTTAAGTTTTTATAACTTAACCAGGAAATTACCGGAAATTTTTTCCCTCAATTAAAGCGGCCACCCTGACTTTGGGTTCATGATTTTGATCCTTAATCGTTTTGATCACAGGCGACTAGCGCTCTTTATCTTTTTCAGTGATCGAACCGAATACGGATTTTTTTAACGCTTCCAATTTTAAATTGTAACAAAAGAATTTGAATTTCAAATTTAGTGATCTTGCCTAAGAAGTGTTTGCACAAGTCTAGGAAAATTGGTGGCAGTTGGATAAAGAGAGATGTATTCATTTTTTACTTTAATTTTGGTTTATATAACTGAGATGGTTGCTAGAAGTCCTGAAAGACCTGGAAAAGTTATGGAATTTCGAAAAAAATCTCTGAAATTCTTTTAGTCGCAGATATTTCAAAGTATCAATAATTATTGTAGTGTTTTACGGCGAATTTTAAATTAGCGAATTGGTACGAATTGATTTTTTTCTAACAAAAATAATATGATTATAATTCTTGCAATTTTTTAAATTATATAATAATATTAATGAGTTGTTCAAAATTCATTATAATACTGAAAAGTCCAGGGATTAGAGTCAGGCACTGTAAAGCTATTTTTAAGAACTTTTCTTTGATGTACTTCAAAATTTTCCAAAAATATTTAATATAAATAATCTAGCGATACATTCGTTCTTCCAGCCAGAAAATAAAAAAATTAAAATCTGACAAGATTAAATCAACAGTGTCGCCAATGAAAAAAATATCTCACACTTAATTGGGATTGTGGATCCTTATAAAAATGTTGTATTTTTTAATTTTTGTTCATTACACTTATATGTATTTTTAAACGAAAACAATTTCCCTTTTTTTCTACAGGTCAGGAAATTCAAGAAAGACAGGGAATTTCCTACTAGTCAGGGAATGTCAGGAAAAGCCAGACAGAGTCAGGGAATTTTCGATAAACTGAAGTTGATGTTAATTTTATTCTTTCGTTGAAAATTCAACAATTGTGTTAAAAAGCAATTCTTTTTGGTTGAACATTTGTCTCTTTTGGTTAAAAATTCATCTATTTTGTTAAAAATTAATTTTCTTTGTTGATGATTCATCATTTTAGTTGTAAAACCTTTTCTTTTGTTCAAAATTTAACTATTTTCTTGAAAATTATGTTTTTCATTGAAATTTAATTTTTTAACTGAAAATTTAACTATTCCATGTTTGGGCAAAAATTGATCTTCAGATGAAAGTTAACTATTTAGTTGAAAATTCCTGTATTTTGTTAGAAATTAATTTTTTTTTTACAGAAATTCAATCTTTTTGATTGAGAATTCATGTGTTTGGTTGTAATTGAACTATTTCGTTGCAAATTTATTTACTTTTCTGGAAATTTGAACTATTTTGTGGAGAATTACTTTTTTTCGGTTGAAAATTTATTTTTCTAACTGAAAATTGAACTATTATATTTTTGGTTGAAAATTTATTTATTTTAGTTCAAAATTCATGTATTTTCTTGGAAATTTGACTTCTTTGGCAGAAAATTATTTTTTTTGGTTGAAGATTCAGCGTTTTAATTGAAAAGTCATGTTTTTTTGTTGTTCAAAATTTAACTATTTTGTTAAAAAGTATATTTTTTTTATTGATCTTCAGTTGAAAATTCAACTATTTGGTGGAAATATCCTGTATTGTGTTATACAATATTTTTTTGTAGAAGGTTAATCTTTTTTATTTAAAATTTATCTGTTTGATTAAAAATTAATTTGTTGGTTGAGAATAAGTTTTTTTAACTGGAAATTTAATTATTCCATGTTTGGTTGAAAATTGATCTTCTTCAGATGGAAATTCAACTATTTTGTTGAAAATTCCTGTATTCTGCTCAACATTTTTTTTTTCAGAAAACTAATATACTTGATTGAAAATTATTATTTTCTGTTTGAAAATTAGTTTTTTGAGTTTTTTCTTATTTGAAAATTTATTTTTTCAACTGAAATTTTAACGATTCCATGTTTGTTTGAGAATTGATCTTCTTTAGTTGAAAATGCAACTGTTTGGTTGAAAATTCCTGTATTTTGCTAAACATGACTTTTTTTATAGAAATTTAATCTTCTTTCTTTAAATTCGTTAAAAATTTATTTATTTTGCTTGAAAATTGAACTATTTTGTTAAAAATTCTTTTTCTTTTTTAATTTATTTTTATATCTAAAAATTTAATTGTTATATTTTTTGTTGAAAATTGCTTTCATTTAGTTGAAAATTTTTCTTTTTTGGTAGAAAATTGATCTTTTGGATTAAAAATTCATTTTTTTTAAGATTTATTTTAGTTAAAAATTCCTTTCCTTGGTTGCAAATTTAATTGTTTTGTTGAAAATCAGTTTTTTTCTGTTGAAAATTTTGTAATCTGAAAATGTAACTATTTCACTTTTGCTTGAAAAAATATATTTTTTATTAAAAAATTTATTTATTTTGTTGAAAGTTCGTCTTTTTAGATTCAAAGTTAAATTATCAACGTTTTTGTAAGAAATTCGTCTTTTTGGCTTAAAAATTCAACATTTTGGTTGATTTTCTTTTCTGTATTGACTGAAAAATCTTTCTTGGTTGAAAATTTAACTGTTCTGTGGAAAATTTCCTTCTTTAGTTATAAAATTCGTCTGTTTTGGTTGAAAATTAAAATATTTTTTGGTGAAAATATCAACTATTACACTTTTTGTTGAGAATTAATTTTTTTTATCGAAAATTCATCACTTTGGATGAAAATTTAACGATTTTGTTGAAAATTATTTTTTTCTTTGTATTTTACGTACGTCTTGAGTAATTTGTAGGACTTTTGTCATTACAAGTGTTTAAAATATATTCAGAAAATAAAATTTTTTTTCATTAAAATTATTTATCTCCTATGTGTAGCGTTGTTTTTATACCGAAAAAAAAATTTAGAAAGGTCAGGGAAAATGAAAAATTGATCAGGGAAAAGTACAGGGAATTTAAAATGGGTATTTTGTAGCAACCCCGATTGTTAAATAATTGTACAAGAAGTTGTTGGTGAATTAGTCTGCGACCAGTAGAATGTCTTGAAATTAAATAAAAATAACTGCATTTTCAAAAATAAAACTCGGAAAAGTCATGGAGTTTTTGAAAGCAGGGGTTTCTAGCAACCGTGGACTTGAGCATTTGAAGAGTTGCATAATTGAAAAACAGGGTTAAAAAAATGGATCACATCTCCATTATCCAATTCAGTCTCTTAGGTTCTCGCTATTCTTTTTACGTTTCTTCGATAGCCGCTACTCTTTCACCAGGAATGCCGCGCTACTCTATTTCTCTCTTTCTTCCTATCTCTTTCCTGTATTATGTACCAACCGCCAGAGTTACTGTACCGCAAGCAATGCTCAGCATCAGCACTCGCATACCTGCATTGGTTATTCACTGTACCGCGCATTGTGGGGTTTTGGTCTCTTTCGCTCGAACTCTACTCCCTTAAATCTCAAATCTGATCGACGCCCTGTTGCAGATCAAACCCAGGAACCCCGACGCAGGTCCGTCGGCCTGACTTCATCGGCGTGAATGACGCACCAGCTTACTACGACGTCCAGCAGTGCAACGCTGCCTGCACTCACAGCAACTACAGTCCTCAGAGGCGTTTCCTCTCAGAAAGCGAACTTGTTCGCCAGCAGGGTAACGAGCATCCTTACTCGCGGACCAACAACACCGTCGACAACATCCGAGAACTTGCCGGTTCTCCTCAGCGAGGTGTCTACATGTGGAAGGACAATTCCCCAGGCAGCTATCCAACACCCGGGGCACAACCTTCGCCCTCTCAACGTCCTCCACCCTATGATTATTTCAGGTCGAATCCAACGAGCCCCACACAACAGTTTGCCAACGCACCTCGACCTGCTTATCATCCCGCGATGAGAGGCGGTGTGCCAGTCTTCCCTCCACAGCATCCGCACCAATCTCCCCAGGTAAGTTTTATTATACTGTGTCATTCCAGAATAGATCGTCTAACTTAGACGTCGTTGTGACCTGATTTCAACGACATTTCTTCCTAGAACAGCCCTCGGACTCACCACACGATTGACACTTTTTGACAGTTTTGACACTTTTTTGAAGCGATGACACTATTTTCTCACAATTGTCCGCTGACGCCACTATTTCTTTACCTTTCTTGGAAAAATATTTTTGAACTTCTTCGCTAAATGGCTAAAATAATATGTCCGCCATCTCAACGAATCACAACATACCGGAAAATGTTCTCAGTGGCTGATTAGAGGCCGTGCATAAATTAAATTAAAATTAAAATCTTACTATTTCTTATGAATTAACAAAGTAGTTCAACCAAGTAATTGAATCCTTAATCAAAACAGATTAATTTTCGAACAAATAAAACCCCGAATTTTCTACAATACCGTTGCATTTTTAACTAAAAAGATTTTGTACTCAATGAAGAAAAAAAAATTCATCAAAAATGTTGAATGTTCAACCAAATTGTTAAATTTTCAACCAAAAAGAATAATTTTGAACACAGAAGATTAATTTTCTACCAAGCAAGATGAATTCTCAACAAAATACATACATTTTTAACCAAATAGTTGACTTTTAAACCAAGAAGATTAGTTTTCTACCAGAAAAATGAATTTCTAACAAAACACATACATTTTTAACCAAGTAGTTAGATTTTCAACTAAGAAGATTAATTTTCTACCAAAAAATACGAATTTTTTTAACAAATTACATACATTTTCAATTAAATAGTTTGAACAATGGATATCATGTTAGTTCAAACTTTATTTGAGTAATTCTTAGTTACTATTCTTTTTGTTTCTAAATTTTTAAAAGTAAATAGTTAAATTTTTATACCAAAAAAGATCCAGTTTTAACAAAAAATGGAGTACTTACATTTTTATTGAGGAAAAGTAATTTTCATTGAAAAAACGAATTTTCTACAAAACAGTTTAATTCTGTACCAGATAGTTGAATTTTATGCCAAATTGTTGGATTTTGAATCCAAAAAGACGAATTTTCTATATAACAGTTGAATTTTCAACAAAAAAGTTAAATTTTCAGTTCAAAAAATTCCGTTTTAGTAGTTCAAGGAGTTGATTTTTCAACCTAAAAATATGAATTTTCAACGAAAAATGGTAATAGTTGATATTTCGACAAAAAAGATTTCAATTCAACATAAACATTTGGATTGAACCAACAAAGACGAATTTTCAACAGAATACTTCATTTTAACAACAACAAAATGGATTTTCTACCAAAATAGACAAATTTTAAACAAAATACATAATTTGTTAACGAAATAGCTCAATTTTCTACTAAATTGTAGAATTTTCGAGCATAAATTGCGAATATTTTACAAAGCAGTTGAATTTTCAACCGAAACAGATTAATTTTTAACCAGAAAGTAGCTTTTTAACTAAAAAAGTTGAAATTTTTTACAGAAAGAGATGAATTTCCAAAACAAAATTATGCATGTTCAGCAAAATAGTGTAATTTTCAATAAAACAAGATTGGTTAGCCAAGAAAAAAAATTGTAATCAAATTGTTGAATTTTCAAGCCTAAAAGCCGAATTTTCAACAAAACGGTTGGATTTTTTTATTGGATTTTATTAATTTAGTTGGAATTTAACTGGAAGACTGAAAAAAGTGGAAAGACTCTGAAGCCTACGATGAATAAATATGAATATCGATCATTTATTACGAAAGTTATCTTTTTTTATTCGAAAATTCACCTTTTTTGTTTAAACATTCGTCTTTTTGGATAAAAAATCCGTCCTTTAAGATCGAAAATTTGTTTGTTTGTAGAAAAGTCATCTTTTTCGGTCGAAAATTCATTTTCTTTGTTAAACATTCTTGTTTTTGGTTTGAAAATTCTTCATTTTGGATTAAACATTCATCTCTTGATAGAAAAATAATGTTTTTTGGTTGTAACTTCACCTTTTATGACTGAAAGTTAATTATTTTTAATTGCAAAGTCTACTATGATATTTTTTGTTCAAAATTCATCGCTTTTGGTTAAGAAATTCTACTATTTGGTTAAAAATTTAATTACTTCGTTGAAAATTTATCTGTTTTGTTAAAAAGTAATTTTTTTGGTTGCAAGTTAATTCTTTTTCATTGCAAAATCTACTATTATATTTTGGGTTCAAAATTTATCTCTTTTGGTTCAAAATTCTAATGTTTAATTGAAATTTTCATTATTTTGTTTGAACATTCGTCTTTTTGGATAAAAAATCTGTCCTTTTGGATTGAAAATTCATCTTTTGGTATAGAAAAGTTGTCTTTTTTGGTTAATAGTGTCTTCTTCAGCTTCTAATATTTTTCATTGAGAAGTCTGCTATTATTTTGTTGAACATTCGTCTTTTTGGATAGAAAATTTGTCCTTTTTGTGAAAAAGTCATCTTTTTGGTTGAAAATTCTACTGTCTTCTAAAAGATTCGTATTTTTGACCAGTGAAGTATATATGTCCACATTTAATCTTTTTTGTTTGAAAATTCATCTTCTTAGGTTGAAAATTCAACTATTTGGTTAGAAATTCAATTTTTTGTTCAAAATTCGTCTCTTTAGCTTGAAAGTTCAACTATTTGGTTTTTAATGCAACTGTTTGGTTGAAAATTACTTTTTTGTTGGGAAAATTCAACTGTTTGGTTGAAAAATCATGTTTCTTTGTTGAAAATTAACTTTTTTGTGGAAAATTCAGTTTTTCAGGTTTAAAAGTCAACATTTTTTCTAAAACATTCGACTTTTACCTAGAAAACTCAACTTCTTCGTTGAAAATTTTGTGCTGTGAAGTCTGAAATCACTGTTACAATAATTTTTATTATATATTTTACCGAGGAATTCTAAACTGTTTAATTCTTTTCAAAAATTATAGAATAAAGCAACTATTATTGAATAATAATAATTATTATAAACACTTAAAAAGTCAACCAGGCAAAATGTAATTTTTTACCGGGAAAACCGGGAAATGGCCTGATATTTTCTTTTATGTTTATGTGGCCATCCTGCTCTAATTAATAATTATACAATAATTGACCAAGAAATTGGAGAGTAATATTTATAAAATTATACAAATTCTCGACCTAATAACCCTATCTCAAGATTTTTAACAATCAACAAAATTGCTCTTATCGTCAGGTGAAGCGAAAAACGATGGCGACTCCCACAACGCCAACCTCCTCCGACGGAAGGCGAAGGCCAATGAGTTTTGTCAGAGCTCTTGAGATGACCGACTCCATGGAGATGGTCGCCACAGCAAACGACTCCAGGTCTCAAAGACCAACCACTCCAACCCCGGATCGCGCCAGCGTCTACGACATGAATTACGAAATATCTGTATAGCGCACCCTGTTCATCTTCGCGCCCTTCTACGAAAAAGCGCCGGAGATGGTCCGAGAATCAGCAGACTGTTTCCATATCATGTGCTTCAGTGAGAAAAAGATGCGAGGGTACGAGATATTCGTCTGAGCGTGGGTGCAGGAGGACGAATGAATCGCGTGTGCCAAGGATCCGAAGACACGGGACAATTTTATAATTATCTACCCAGTGACTTCGCCATTTTTACGAAGGGTTTTTGGAGGCTGCGTTTCAGGAATCGAGGGTTTTCTGAAGTTTCAATTCGAAAGGTGCAATTTAGGATATTTTCTGATGATGGTGAAGGACTCCGAGTGCGGGAGCTTCCGATTAAGGCTCAGGGTGTCCAGTGTGAGGATTCTGAGTGGAGAATAAAGTCTGAGGGTTTCGGGCCTCTGGACTTTTGAGAGCAAAGTCAGAGATTTTTGCGTAAGTTCTCCTATTTTTAGTTAAGTTCTTTATTATTATTTTTTTTTAATATCAGTACAAAGTGTTTTCTTTCTTGTTTTGTTGTGGGATTTAGATAGTTTTTAAAGTCTCAAACAAAGTTTGGGCAATTACTGAACAGCTTTTCTTTTAGTTTGCAATTTTTCATATTTTGAGGTATATGACAATTAACTTATTTATCATTGTCGATGATGTTAAAATTCTAGGGATCGATATTATTATTTTTTTTTTTCTGACGAATCTAAAAGAATTTAGAATTGTTTGGTTGTCTTGCGAATTCAACTTTTATATTTTGACAATTTGATCTAAACTCCTAGACTTGTGTTTGCATTTAATAAAAGGAATTAATTATCAAAATAAAAGTATCTTGTCACTTTTTATTATATTTATTTATATTTTTCAAGCACTATGGGACCTAATCCGTTTCAAATCATGCAGGCCGGCGGGTGACATGTTTAGCGTTGGCTTGCCAATAAAATATGTTTTGTTTACGTGGAAAATAAGGAGACATTTATTTTTTTTAATTGACATAGCGACATTTTTTACCAATATTTAAAAATATGTTAAGTAAAATGAGGTTTTTTCCAATTTTACATTTAAAACCTTGTAATTTTTGTAATTTTTGTTAGATATTAGGGTTTTTCTTGTTTCAGTCTATCCTGTTTTTTGCACTCTTTTTAAATAAAAAACGGCAAAGTTATTTCGATTTTTTGAAAATAAGAAGAAAAGCATGTTTTCAAAAACCCCATCTTTTTTCCTGCAAATTTTAGGAATAATAGTTACAATTGTAGACTACTGTTCATAAATTTCCCATCTGGTATTTGTTTATTTTTCAAGAAAAAAAAATGTTTTTAAGTTTTTTTTTCAAATTCACGTAGTTTTTTAGATTTAATGTTTTTTGTTCCAGTTTATCAAATTTCTTTCTTCTTTCGAAACTGATGAGAAAAACGAAGAAAGAATAAAAATTGGTGAACCTATTTCGATTTTTTTAAAATTAAAACACGAAATTTTGTTAAGACAGCTACCTATTATTTCGTTGAAATTTTCAGGAGTGATAGTTAATATATAGTTTTATAAATAGCTTTTGACGAATTGTATTGTTATGTTCAATAAAATAACATTTTTCTTATTTGAATTTAAAAAAACAGTAAAATACAATAAATGTGAGAGTAGTAAGAAAAAAGATACTTTTTTTCTCTAGAAATACATTCAGGTTTAAAATATATGGTAAGTGGACTATATATTATCTATACTCCTGAAAATTTCAACGAAACAAAAATTTAGCTGTTTTGAGAAAATTTCGTGTTTTAATCTTTCAAAAAATCGAAGTAGCTTTACCATTTTTTATTCTTTCATTGCTGATCTCATCAGGTTAGAGGGAGAGTGAAAAAAACTTGACAAACTGTAACAAAAAAAAAACCTAAACTTGCAAAAAGGGCAAGGTTTTGAGAAGAAAATCAAAACTAATTTTTTTCTCCTAAAAAACAAAAACAAATACCATGTGCGAAATCAATGGTAAGGAGACTATATTAGTACCTATTATTCCTCAAATTTCATAAAAAAAGAAAAAAAAATGAAAAATCGAGATAACTTTACCATTTTGTATTATTTTCAATGAATTTTGAGAGAGTGCAAAAAACTGGTAAAACTGAAACAAGAAAAATCTTTAAATCTCAAAAATTTCAAAAATGACATGTTTTTGAAAGTAAAATGTACAAAAAACTCATTTTGTCCTTGAAATTTTTAAATAATCGTAGAAAATATAAAAGTCTCGCTATGTTAATTAAAAAAAATACGCCGTCCTGCATGATTTGAAATGGATTTAGCCATGGGTACTTGAATTACTTAAACATATGACTATATATTTTAATTATTTAAGAAATCGTTGAACTTTCGTAAAAAAAAATGTGTGCACTCAGCATTTGAAAGCTTCAATTCCAAAGATTTTGAAGCTCGTTTCTTTGAAAAACGATTTTAAATTCTAGCTTCTAAGATCAGAATTTTTATAACCTACATTTAAAATGATTCATTTACATTAATAATCAGTTTAATATATTTGTATATGATCTAGAAATTCTCACGCTCTCTATTATAAAGTATACCGAATTAAAAATTCTCCACTTTCCAGTCATCGAGAATATTTGAAAAGTTGGAAATTACTTGGCTAGCCATAAGTAAAATTTGTAGATAGCGCTATATGAAATAGTCTAAATAATAAGAAAAGAACCCTTTAAAGTCCCTGATTTGTGCTCGTGAAAAATGCATTTATAACGCCTGAAATTCTCAGGACTTTGAGGAGCAACTTTTTGCTGGAGACCCTGAGACTCGAGAATCGGCTGAGCATAGAGGCTGGGTAGCGTCTGACTTTCTTGGCAGGAACTGAACAGTTTTTTTATTACATTAAGGTCAGTTTAGATTTTTATACAGTGTCAAACGCGACTTGATTTTAAAGGCGCGAAAGCCAATCACACCTTTCCAGTACGATTCGACGAATAAGTGGACCCTGGGGATTTTCGAATTACCCTTTCCCAAATGAAAAATAGTTGTGTCCAGTAATGAGAGTTACTTAAGCGACTTAAGTCATCGTCAGGATAGAATAACAAATTTTGTGTAAAATAATCGTGAACTGTGTAGTAAAATTTTTAATATACGAATATTTAATGAGATATTTATACGTAAATGATGTAAGCATAAGACTATGGAGTTTGCCTGTTTGTTACACATGATTTTATCATCAATGTGCCCATGAACGTTGATCTTTTTACGGTTTATTCGATTTTTGGTTCCGAAGAATGAAAAAACGAATATTAACGACCGAATGTTGAGGTGTGAAAGTGATCGCGAAATGAGTGAATGCGGCGATTTAGTTGATTATCGAGAGTCGATAAGAGACACTTGAGTTTTTGTTATAAAAATGAAACCTCTTGTAATATATACATTGCATAAATCAGTCGCTATGTACTTCCCTTTGTACTCATCCCATTTCTCGCCACTTACGATACCAAATTTAGACATCAATACGTTGAATTCTTGTTTTTTCGTCATTGTTTATTTTATTTATTCTTTTTTAATTGAAGCGTGCATCACATTTTAAATACTCGAAGAAATTCAAGGGTCGATAAAATAGTGCATATCGAATAACACAATTATACACAATTAACTCGAGTCGTGTCGAGTTACAAGTAATGATTAATGAACTTTGCTTTAATGGCATTCTCAGTCTGACCAAATCCTTATTCTTACGATAACGAATCGTGCCAAAAGGATATTTTTAAAATATCTCACGCATCCTGCCCATCTTTCAGCACCGAAAACAACGGTACAATCTTACGAAATGGTCATGGTAAAATGTACAAGATGCGTCCTATGTTTAGTGTTTGTAATTTGATGTACTTGTACATACTACTCGTTATAGTTATTTCAATGTACATACGTATATATTTCGGTACTTACGGTATCATCACTATTCTATAAAAATAAATACTCCAAAATGAAGATTTTGTCTTTTCTGATATTCTGCACTCAATTTTTTTGTTGGAAATTTGGGAAAAATGTTTAAAAGAGTTCAGAATCAATTGCAGTCACCACAGACTGGTCCTCATATCCCCTATTGTCAGTTTTCTTAATGAAAAGATCACATTCGTCACTTTTCTTTCAGTGAATTAACTCATGGGTTAATCACCATTCAATTCAGGTCTGTACCTATTTTTGGATGCCTTGAATTCTTTTGAAATGTTTCAGGGTATTTTTAAAGATTCCGAGAAATTTTAAATAAATTTCAATAAATTCAAGGAATTCTTAATATTTTAGGGTATTTTTAAAACTTCTAAGGTATTTTCACGAATTTTTTATTTGAAAAACTTATAAGGTTTAAGATATTTTAAAAGATTTCACAGGATTTTATGCGATTTGCGAGAAAATAAATGATTTTAAGGGATTTTAAAGCCATTTTCAGGATTTTTTTTCACACATTTTCCAGGATTTCAGGAAATATCATCATAGAATTTCACGGGATTTTATAATATTTTAGTGGATTGTAAAGAATTTATTTTAAAAATTAAGATATTTCGTAGGGGTTTAAAGATTCTAAATTATTTTTTGGAATCCACGCAGAATTTTACATTCAGTTAATTTTTTATTAAGTGAGTTAATATTTTAAGGTATTTGTTCAAATACCTTGCAATTTTCAGAAACATTACAAAATTTAAAAGGATTTGAAATATTTTAGGTTATTTTTAAAACATTAAAAGTAACTTTTAATTTATTTCATCAATTTAATGGGATTTCAAAAGATTTGAAATATTTTAGGAAATGTAAAAAGATTCCGAGAATTTTTTTATTTGTCCTAAAGAATTTCGGAAGATATGGAAAAAATTTTACAGGAGCTTTATGTTATTTTAAAAGATTCTAGCTGGGGGTTGTAACCTTTCCTAATGATTTCAATAATTTTAATGGATTTTAAAACCTCCCAAGGTATTTCAATAAATTTTTCAGGATTTCGGGAAATATCAAATTCCATAGAATTTCACAGGATATTATAATTTTTTAATAGATTCCGAAGAACTTATTCACAAGAAGTGAAGGATTTCGTAGAGTTTCAAAGATTTCAAGAGATTTTTAAATATTTTTTGCAATCATTTGGAATTCGCCCTAAATTCTTTTGTTAATTTATCCTAAATTCTTTTAAATTCACTCCATTCCTATTAATTCAATGGATTTTCAAAAAGGTTTTGTTTAATTGATCTTGAAATCTTTAAAACTCATCTTAGATTCTGAGACATTTCATCAAATTCTTTTAAATTCTCTTTAATTTTTCTAAACTCATTTCAAACTTACTCAATTCAATGATTTTTTTCATATTTTTTAAGTGTTTTGAATTCACTTTATTGTTTTTTAAAGTCAATTTGATTTTTTATGAATTTCATCGAATTCTTCTCGTTTACCTTAAATTCCTCTAAATTCGCTCAGATTTTACTGAAATGAATGGAATTTTTTCGATTTTTGAAAGTATTTCCAATTTATTTGAATTCTTTCGAATTGTTTTGTAGTCATTAATCACTTTTTTGGTTAGAAATTAGTAGGGTTTCAATGATTTAAAGAGATTTGAAATTATTATTTGGAATTCACCCTGAATTCTTTTTAATTCCTTGGAATTCTCTTGTATTTTTTATTTCACTTGGATTCTTCTAAATTTACTCAATTCTCTTAATCCAATGGATTAAAACAAAAGTTTTAAAGTTTTTATTGAATTGATCATGAGGAAAATTTATTTCAATAGTTTGAAGGGCTTTCAAAGATTTTGAAATATTTTAGGGTATTTTAAAAGATTCTCAGGCATTTTCAAGAAATTTAAACAATTGTAAGGGATTTCTAATGGGTTTAATAACTTTTAAGGGATTTTATTATTTTAATGGATTTCAAAGAATTTATTCACAAGAAGTGCGGGATTTCGTAGAGTTTCAAAGATTTCACGAGATTTTCAAATATTTTTTGCAATTCATTTGGAATTCACCTGAATTCTTTTTAATCCATTTGAATTATTCTAAATTAACTCAATTTTACCCTAAATACGTAGGCATTTCATAACATTCTTTGAAATACCTTTTAATTTTTCTAAACTCATTTAACAGTTTCTAAATTCAATCAATTTTTTCATGTTTTTGAATTGTTTTCAATTCACTTACATAATTGTTTTATAAGTTCAGCTTGATTTTTTATATGAATTTCACCGAATTCTTCTCATTTCCCTTAAATTCATCTAAATTCACTCAAATTTTACTGAAATCAGTGGAATTTTTCGATAAAAATTTTTTTCTCCCAATTCATTTGAATTCTTTTGAATTTATCTTGAATTGTTTTGTAGTTAATTATTCCATTTTTTGATATAAAGAAATGAGTAGGGTTTCAAAGATTTGAAATTATTTTTTGGAATTCACCCTGAATTCTTATTAATTTACCCTGAAATCTTTTAAATTCTTTGGCAATTTTTTTAATTCACTTAAATTCTTTTAAATTTACTCATATCTACTTATTTCAATGGATTTTTTGATTTTGTAAAGTTTTTATTTAATTGATCCTGAAGCCTTTTAACCTCACCTTGAATTCATAGGCAGTTCATCAAATTCTTTTGAATTTCCTTGAATTTTTCTAAGCTTATTTCAAATTTACTGAATTCAGTGAAGTTTTTCACATAAAATTTTTTTTTTTTAATTCACTTGGAATTTTTATGAATTTCATTGAATTCTTCTCGTTTACTCTAAATTCCTCTATATTCATTCCAAATTTATGGAAATCAATGGCATTTTTTTTAATTTTGTACATTGTTTCCAATTCATTTGAATTATTTTGCATTTAAATTGAATTCTTTTGAAGTCTTAGGCAAATTCGATTATTAAAAATTCAAGTAATAAAAATTGGACAGTTTCAAATTGAAGAGCTTGATTGAAACATTAAAAATTGCGTGGTATTCAATTGAAATATTCACATTTGCAAAATTAGAAATTAAAGCGTTTTAATGCTTTAATAACTATTATTTAGAAACGGCAAAAATCGAAAAATTACAGATTAAAATTCTTAATATTGAACAATTTTAAATTAGGAACATTTCAAATTGATAATTTTACTTTGATACTTCATAAATAATTTCACAATATCAAACTACAATAGCGATTAAAATTGAATAATTATTAATTGAATCCTTCAAAATCATATGATAACATTTTCTTTCAAATTGCAACTTGAAATGAACAATTAAAAATTTTTAAATATGAATTTTGAATTGTTCAAAATTATACAGTTTCCAACTAAAAGCCCTAGTAGGTTAAATAATTAAATAATTAAATTTAAAGCGTTAAAAACTGATTAGTTTTAGATTAAAATTTTATAATTGAGTACAATTTCCAATTGAAAGACTTTAAAGTTATTTATAAATGAGTCAATGTCAAATTTTTTCTGTCTGAAGACCTCGAAATAAAAATTGTTCAATTTTGATAGTCTCTTTTTTTTAATTATACATATAATTTTTTATATTTTTTATTTCGGGATTCTTTAATTTTCAATTTTAAATTCTTCGAAATTTAAATGTAATATTTTATTTTATTTTTTTATGTTCCACATTAGGTTTGTAAATTTTGATATTCTGATTTGAAGAGGTACTTCAAATTACAAATGCAGTGTTGAAAGCTTCAATTTTTTAATTCAAATTACCGGGAACATTTTTTTAAACTCCTTTAAATGAGTTGAGAGATATCGGTTAATATTAACTTGTGCCCCATGAAGTTTCCCATTGATTTAACATGGAAAAAAACAACTTCTTGCATGTTTATTTTACTTATACAACATTTTTTTCGGTCACCTGTTCGTCGCCTATTTAAGAAAAAAAATAATAAATCACCAATTCACCTTTTTTAATTCCAGTAGGTACTGTGATGACTGCAATTGTTTTAAATTTCAGAAGTCTTAGAATTTTCTAAACTTGTGTAGATTGCCTGCAGATTATAAACCTGCAGATATTTCTTATATATCATAGTATAATATTTTTTATGTATTATAGTATGATATTTTTGTTGTATTATAGTATATTTTGCACGTATTTATGATATTTTTCAGTGTATTATAGTATGATATTTTAAAATGGTAAGAATTTTCGGGATGACTGAAAAATCCTGAAAAATAAAATTCCCGACGCTGTAAAATTCCCGAATAATAAAATTGCCGAAATTATAAAATTTCCGAAATTTAAAAATCCCGAATTGGAAAATTTCCGAATAATACAATTTTCGAACTGTTTATAATATTTCCGAATTGCAAAATTACCGAATAATAAAATTACCTACAGAAAATTGCCGAAATTATAAAATTTCCGAAATTTAAAAATCCCGAATTGGAAAATCACCGAATAATAAAATTACCTACAGAAAATTGCCGAATTATAAAATATCCTAACTAAAAAAATCCGAATTTAAACAATTGAAAAAATTGTTTTTTTTTTTACTCAATATTATTTGTTTAACTAAAATACAATAATCCATTTTTTTATCAACGAATTTTTTTGTATAGTTCAAAATTAAAAAAAAATATTTATTGAATTTAAAAAAACATTAATTGAAAATAACGTATTCCTAGATGAACATTTTTGTTTGAAAGTGCATAGTATTTTTTTTAAATTACAAAAAGCGTTCTCGAAAATCGAATTTTTAATTTTGAAAAAAAATTGAAAAGAAATTTTGAGATAAATCAGTGCTAAATTGATCATGTAAATTTTGGTTTAGAAAATGTTATCAGGTTAGGAGAAAATTTAAGGAGAATTTTTTTTTCGTTTGAGGCGCACATGTTTAAACACATTTTTTTATACAATTTTTATACGATCGTTGTTATTTTAAATTCAAACAATAATTTTTAAAAACTTTTCAAAAAATTCTTTGATAAAAATATTTTATTATTCTATTATTAATAAATAAATAAATTTAAATTCGGAAATTTTATAATTCGGTATAGTTCTAGTTCTGATATTTTATAGTTCGGCAAATTTTTTTCATGAATTTTATTATTCAGGAATTTAAAAATTCGGTAATATTGTAAACTGTCGGCAATTTTATTATTCGGGAATTCACCAATTAGGTAATATTATAAACTGTTCGCGAATTTTATTATTAGGGAATTTTCCAATTCGGGTTTTTTATATTTTGTTAATTTTATAATTTCGGCAATTTTATTATTCGAGAATTTTCCAATACGGAAATTTTACAGTGTCGGATATGTTATTTTTCGGGATTTTTCAGTCGTCCCCATATTTTAGACTGAATTCGATATATATTCAAAATTTCAGGCGCTTGAGCAGAGCGAAATATTTAATTTCGGTATTATTGAATATACATAACTTTGGGTGGTTTAAAACTTGTATTTGTATATTCAGTTCATAGTTTTCAAATTTTAACTATTGACTGAATAATTAGGCTGGGCTAAAAAAAAAACTCAAAATGATTTGAATTACAATTTTTTTTTAAATTCTCACCATTGGGCAAGTAGATTGAAAATTTTCAAAACATCTTAATTTTTAGTGTATGAAAACAAATTTTTTCTTTAATTTTTTTTGGTTCAATTTTATGGAAGTAAATAACCTTATAGATGGAAAAATGTAATAAAAATTTGTTTCTTCGAACATTTCAATTTTGTCCGACCCCCCTTGAAAACGCGCCATTGCATGCACGTGAAGCAGGCGTAATGTGGCCGCTTCCAGGCCAGTGACGCTCGCACATGCGCACTTCCGTCGCTAGTGAATAGGCTACCCAGATATATGTATTTGTCAACTTGCTCTAATCTCTCACCATTCAGGACAATGCTGCACATTGTTTTCTCACTTTTCCCCTCAAACACCATTACCTTTGTTTTATCTTAAATTTAATCCATTAGTATTCCAAAAAGCATAATTTTACAATCTACAATAATGTTTGAAATTAACAGATAACTTTATATTGTTGAAATATTCCGGTTTTTGATACTTTTACAATAACTTCACATTTAAAAAAAAGGTAATTGTTTTCATAAGATTTCTTTATTTTTTACTGGAGAAGCCAACCATGAATTTGTTTGCTATCGAAACAAAATGTTACCTGGTATTTAAGTCTACCTAATCACAGACAAAACTCACTAAAATTCATGGGAAAAATTGTATATTTTATAACGAAGTATCTCGTCATCCCGAAATTCGGCATGACTAGTCCAATATTTTTCATAAACATGGCTAGCCGTCCCGAATTTTCGGGACGACTATAAACAGTCATTTTATAAATATATAAGAAGAGAATGATTTTTTTCTTTCCCTGGTAATTAAAAATTTTGTGTTCGTCCACCATATACTGGCCGTTTTTAATTTGCACATGTTCAAGTTTTAATATTTCAAATCGAAATGCTCCCATTTTGAACGTATCAATTGCAATTTATTTATAAACAATTTAATTTTTAATCGCATAATTTTAAAATTAAAATTTTTTCCAATATTAAAGGTTTTAGTGTCCTATAATTTTTTATTATATTTAAAATAACTTAATAATTGGGCCAAAAATTGTATTTGGATCGAAAACTGCTCATTCTCGAATAAGCTGGGGATGAGAATAAAAAGTATAAAGATTATACTGAAAATTTTTCATACACTTTGGCAATAGTCGGATGTGTATCAGGGAGCGATTAAATGATTCATAAATGTCGTAAGGCAATAAATTTCAAAGATATACAGTTCCACAACGATAAAATTTAATAAGCTTAAATTATGGAACCTATGAAACATGAACGCTTTAAATTTTATAAGAGTTTGATTCTTTTAATTTCGGTTTTAATTGAATTCCAGTATAAAATTCTTAATTTTGAATGATGCTATTTAAAATATTTTATTCTGCATATTTTCATTTTTTAATTATACAATTTGAAATGTAGGTATGCGGAAGAGAGAATCTTCTTCAAAAAGCAAATGATTATCGCAAGCTGAAATTTCCTCGGATAATATGCCCGACCCTCAATCTCTGATTTTATCGCATCAGATATCAACTGGGCTACCACAGACTAAAGTACTTGAAAAAAGTGAAAAAGTGACTAATAAAAAAAGTGTCAATAGGAACACTTATCTGCTTTTAAAAATGCTTTAAGAAACGCTTCAAGTTGCTAATCTTTAGAATAAAACTATTGCAATCTCAAACAAAATAGGTGAATTTGTATCCAAAAAGATGAATTTTCTACTAAAAAAAATACATTTTCAACAAAAAATGAAGCAGTTTAATTCAACTTTCATCCAAATAGTTGAATTTTTAACCAAAAAAGATGAAATTCGATTAAAAATATAATAGTAAATATTTCAACCTGAAAGGACAAATATTCAACCAAATAGTTAAATCCCCATCCAAAATAAATGAATAATTTTCAACTAAACAGTTGAATATTTTACCAACTAATGTGAAATTTCTACCGAGGAAGATGCATTTTCAATGAAATAGATTAATTTGTTATCAAATAATTGAATTATTAACCAAAACATTAATTTTCAACCAAGAAGATAAATTTTCTATAAAAAAAGACGAATTTTCAACAGAATAATTGCATTCTGAATCAAAATACATGAATTTTCTACCAAATACTTAAAGTGTCCACTAAAAAAAGACGAATTTTATATCCAAAATGAAATAAACAATTTTCAGTTAAAAAAATTAATTTTCAGCAAAGTAGTTCAATTTTCAATCAAAAAGAAGAATTTCCATCTAAAAATATTAATTTTTAACAAAATAGTTCAATCCTTAAACAAAATAAATTTTCAACAAAACAGTTGCAAAATTAGAACCAAACAGTTGAATTTTCAATCAAATGGTCGAAATTTCGAATAAAAAAGTTCAAACTACAACAAAAAGCAGTGGGATTTTCCACCAAACAGTTTGAATTTTCAAACCGAAAAACTGACTGATAATTTATTGTTTTAAATGAGTTCTATTAATTCAGTTCGCACTTAAGCAAAAAAACAAGGAAAAGGAGAAGTTTCTTGAAAAAAGGAAAAAATAATTTTTTCAAAAAGGCATTTTCATGCCATAGATTACTTTATAAATTTTATACATAGATTATTATTTAGATAAGAGATTATTATTAGATAAATTATTGTAAATATTTTAATTTTTTGTTCACAATAAAATCTAAAATGTGCTGGATTAAAGTGAATAAAGTGGCCTTTCCCTAAAAAGTTACTATAATGACTTTTTCTTTAAAAAAGTAACTACACAGTGACATGAAAAAAATGACTTATGTGAATATGTGACAGCTCTGGATATCAATAATAAATAATTAAATTCCGATCTTTAAAAATCAAGATTATTCTTAAAATCAACATTAAACTTCAATTTCCAAATTACCGATATTGGATACGACAGATAAATGATCTGCAGGAATTGCAGCACGTATGTTGTACACCATAACAGGAATTACGCAGGTTAATGACTTCAGAAACGTAAGAATGCACTCTCGCATATAACGAGAATCATATTAATTAATCTCCGGTTATTAAAACGTTTCTCATAACGCGTCCTGCGCAACATACTAAACATCTCCTTAAAACTAGATGGCGCTAGGAATTAATTTCTAGGACAAAAAATAAGTAAATCGGTATTGCTTTAGTGGACCGTAAATCGCAAATTAGCATTTACTAGATCCTTGAAAGATCCCAGAACCGGTTCAGATCAAGATCGAATGCTCTTCTTAATTAGCACCGTCTCGGTGGTCTGATATCAGCCCAAGAACTTCCTGATCACGAGTTTATTTAGTTTATCTTGAGGCTATTGAGACTTAAAAGGAGACCACAAAAGGATCCAATGTTCTTAATCAAAAATTGGCAAGACCGATAGGAAACATATAAGAAACTTAATATAAATATTAAAACTTAAAAAGGTTAAGGAAAACTTTAGAAAGTCTTCGACTTCTTTCAAGACTGATTGACCGAAGAGTATGGTCACTCTAATTACTTTGGGTCCTTTCTCAGAAGCCTTTCAATCAGTTTCGCTTGAAGGTTTTCGTTCATATCAGCACTTTGAGACTTTCTCTCTCTCCATTTTTCGATAATATTTTCCCACTTTAATCTGCAAAATGTCCGGGCAGTAGTTTCGATGCGTGGCTTGGTTATTCCGGGGATGATAGGGATTCAGTAGTTCAATTTTAGGTAAAAAAGGGGAATGTTTTTCCAAAGGGGATTAAACAGGGATTTTATTTATTATTAAAAACTTTTTATATAATATGGGTATTTCGTGAATATTGAACAAAAGTGTTTTATAACAGTAGCGCCTTTTCTTGAACAAGTTTTCTAGACATTCTTGAGTTACATTTTTTTTAGTTAGCTTTGAAAACAAACAACAGCATTAAAAAATACTCACATTTGAATTTTTCTAAATGTATTTTTATCAGTAGATAGAATTTGATTCCTTATTCTCATCAATTTTTTTCTAGTGTATTCTTTTCGGTAAAGAAACCTGAGTTCTTCAAAGTATTTTTCTGAGTAAGCTGGAAGGATATAATTATTTTAAAAAACCTACTCTAAGCCATTCTTTTGTTTCTACAGCCACAGCTTACTATTCTCTGATACGAAGTTTTACGTACTTTAGTACATATTTTAAAATTTTTTAATTATAAAAAATTAACTAAAATTTATATTTATTTATCTCAAGCTCACAATCTTTCCCCTATTTCTCTCTTTTTCTCATTCTCCACTCAAATGTGAACTGCATTAACAAAGTCTAATAAGAAAATCCAACTATTTTTTATTGAAATTTCATTCTTCTTGATTGAAAAGTCTAGTTACTATTATATTTTTGGTTAAGAATTAATCTTTTTTGGTCAAAAATTGTATTATGTGGTTGAAAATTTTATTACAGTAGGAAAACTCAACAATTTTGCTGCAAAGTCATTTTTTAATGATCAAAAATGCAACTGTTTTGTTGAAAAATTGGCTTTTGTATTAAAAATTCAACTATTTTGGTAGCCAGTTAAACTATTTCATTGAAAATTCAACTTTTTTGTTGAAAATTGGTCTTGATGGCTTGAAAATGCAACAATTTGGTTGAACTTTGTTCCTTTCTTGTCTAAAAAATCTTTTTTGGTAGAAAATTGAATTATTTTGTTGAAAATTTGTCTTTGATTTGAAAATTAATCTCTTTTGATAAAAATTTCGCCTTTTTTGGTTAAAAATGCAACTGTTTGGTTGAAAATTAATCTGCTTTGGTTAAGGATTCAACTATTTTACTAAAAATTCGTCTTTTTTTTAAATTAAAATATTTTTTGGTTAAAATATAAACCATTACATTTTTTGTTGAGAATTCATCTTTTTTTGGCTAAAAATGTTATTATTTGGTTAAAAAATTAATTATTTGGTTGAAAATTCAACTATTTTGTTAGAAAAATCAAGTATTTGGTTGAAAATTAACTTTTCTGTTGGATATTCATAATTTCGTGTTGAAAATTCAACAATTTGGTTAAAATTTTTTTTCTCTTGAATAAAAAAGATTTTTTGGTTGAAAATTCATCTCTTTTGGTACAAAATTAATCTTTCTCGGTTAAAAATGTAACTTTTTAGTTAAATGGTAAAAAATTCCACTATTTGGTTCAAAATTAACTTTTTTGTTTTAAAATGTAACTGTTTTGTAGAAAATTTGCCTTTTTTGCTTGAAAATGCAACAACTTGGATGCAATTTTTGTTCTTTCTTAACTGAAAAATCTTTCTTGGTTGTAATTTATCTCTTTGGTTGAAAATTTAACTATTTTTTCAAAATTCCTTTTTTTTTGTTCAAAATTAACTTTTGTGTTGAAAATTCACATTTTGAGGTTGAAAATTGAACTGTTTTGCAAACAAATTTTCTTTTCGGCTTGAAAATTTAACAATTAGGTACAAAATTGAACTATTTGATTGGAAAATTCAAATATTTGAATGAAAATTGACTTTTTTGCTGAAAAAGCATTTTGGCCTGTGAAGCCTGTTATCTCTGGAAATATATTTTTGATTTGCTATTTGTCGAAGATATCCTTAAATTTACAAAATTAGCATATAAATCGGTTAGGAAATATTTGAAACGGGTATCATTAAAAAGAATCTCTTTCAAAGCGACCTATGATCCCTGTTATTCTATCTCTAGTTCTTGCTCTTGTCACCTTCGACATAGCTGGTATAAAACTTGGTAATTAGGGCAACTTTGCGATGGACGTTAATTAAATTGAAAGTTCTTAAAACCTCTCGCGCGCCTGCTGAATCGTAGAGCGAAATATTTTTATAAAGAAAAGAGAGAACCTGCTTCTGACAGGTGGGCGACCATCTGATCTATTACGGAATACTTATTCGACTTAAGGGCAATTTTCCCTGATGCACGAACATCATGCGTCGAGATCGTTCTTTCTAATTAGACAATGTCTCGCTGCAAGACGCTGAAAAAGATAACTGCTGCACGCGAAATTCTTTGCAAAGGGCCTCGCTTATATATTTTTATAACTGGGGAAGTAGTCAATTAATTGAGAAAAATAAGATGACCGCAAAACTTTATTTTCAAAATTCCCTGACTTTTCCCTGACTAATTTTTTATTTTCCCTGACTATTAATATTTAAAGGCCAACATTTTAATCTCTTAACATTTTTAATATAGAATCTTTTATAGAAGGAATAACAAATTTTTTTATTTAAATTCATAAAATCTCAATTTATTATTTTCATAGCTGCCGCAGCTTAATTTACTTGAAAAAAAAAAACTGAAAAAATGACCTATTTAAACAAAAAAAAAAATCAAGCTGAATTAAAAAAAAAATCAAGTGATTTGAATACAATTAAAAAATACGGAAAAGTGCATTGAATTTCGTAAGATTAAAATGAGTTTAGAAAAGTGCAATGGAATGCAAAAGGATTTGATGAAATTCCAAATAATTTAAGGTGGATTTACATATTAAATTTTTAAAATACACTAAAATATTGCAAATCCTTTGAAATCTTTTCAAATCCCTGAAAACTTTTTAAAGCTCTAAATCCTAAAATCTTTAAAATCCTTTGGAATTACTTCAAATTATTGAAATCTATTAAAAATACCCTCAGATATTTCGAATCATTTAACATCTTTTGAAGCCCCTTGACATTTGTTTAAGATTTTGAAAATTGCCTTGAAGCTTTTTAAAACCCTTTTAAATCTTTAAAATTCTTTGAAATACCGGAATAATTTTAAAACCTCAATAAAATTCCTGGGTATCTTTTAAAATGCCCTAAACTATTTCGAATCCTTTGAAATCTTCCGAAATCCTTTAAAGTTTTTTAAAGCTCTTGAAAATTCCTTAACTTTGTCAAGCTCTTGAAAATTCATGGGAATTTTTAAAAATACCCAAAAATCTTTCCAATTCTTTGAAATCCCTTCAAATTATTGAAATCTATTACAAATTTCCTGGAATCTTTTTAAATACCCTAAAGACTTCAATCTGGTTATTCTTTTCATTTATTTCAATTTATTTCAATTTATTTAATTAGAGACAGTTACTTAAAGTGCTTCTTATACAAATTCTCTGAGTTTCGCAATTTTTTTTCATAATGCCTGACTTTCCTTGACCAACGAAATTCCCTGACTTTTCCCTGATTTCCTGGTTTCCCATGACCTATGGCCATCCCCGAAAAAGAGTTGTATTTATGCGAAGAAATGTTTTTGAAATTGGGACATATTTTTCAGAAAGTATAAATTAAATCCTTGTTTCTGAAGGCATACAAGAAATTTCATCATAATTTAAGGAACCCCATCAGATTTCCGAGAATTTTATACCATATGTGAATTTTCTTTTACATTTAAGATCACTAATATGAATGGTTTTAACTAATTATCCTTCTGTAATTAATGTAGTTTTCACTTCTGCATAAACGATATTTCAAAATAAAAACTCACCTAAATGTCCACCAGATGTTGAAGCACATGGTATTCAGCCAGAAGAACGCAGCCAAGAATGAGAAGTGCGCCATGATGGCTGTAACAAAAATAAATGACTCGTTATTTCAAAATGGTTTTGCAAATGAACAGTGATCAATCTAATAATTCCATCATCTATTACATACATTATAAATAATGAAAATATTTCCTCTTAAACAAATTTTCCATTGTGAAATATATCTTTGTGTCATTTTTATCGGTTCTAAAAAAGAGAGAGAGGGAAAGAGGACCATGAATTTTGGAGAGTCAGAAACCGTTCGCCTTTAGAAATTCGGCGTCTATTATAAAGGAGCCTCTATCCGCGAGGGAGACATTAATTTCTAAGAATGCAATCTGCCAAGAATGAAAGGATGGAGGAGCTTTTTTAGAAAGCCATTCGTCTTGGTAATCCTAGTTATTATGGCAAAAGAGAAGGCTTCCATACCTGCAAAAACTAATTTTTGTATGAATTTCAGGAGGAGTAGTTTTTAATTATATTGATTTAAAAGTCTTAGATATTAAAGCCAGTAAAAGCTATTAAAAGTTAAAATTAATAATAATAATTTTCAAATTCATTCATTCACTTTGTTCACATTGAAGTTCCTATATATGTTTCCGCTCTCTTACCGCGTGCTTCATTGTCTCTTGATTTTTTTCTACCACCCAGTTTGACAGTTCATGTTTAGTATACATCAGTTTGACATCATATAAAATTCTGTTTCTACTTGAAGTTGTTTTAATTGAATCGAAATTCTTGAGTTTGAATTGGATTGGAATATCAAATTCTCATCATGTTAGATCGATATGACAATAACTTTTATCTGACTTTAAGGCCATTTAAAGTGAGATGCGGTGTTGGGAAAGTTCCTTAAAGAAAGGAACTAATTACAGCTACAGTTACTTCCCGGAAATAGTAACTTTTTATATTTCCAGGCGCTGATTAAAGTAACTTTAAGTTCCTTTTTTATACAGGGAAACCTATGTTACATATGTACAAAAGTATAAGAATTTTCCAAAAATAAATCAACTCTTATCATTTTTACTGTTCATAATTTAAAATTTGTCACTTGCAAAATTGAATATATTATTCCAAAAACAGAATTCATAATTGCATTATTTTCTATTATACACATGAAATATTAAAGAATTTTAAATTGAGAATCGTTAAAATTCAAGAATTTTCAATTATAAATCTGAAAAAATATACTATTAAAAAACATTCACAATTACATATCTTTAAAATATAAATCTTGAAAATTGAATAAATTGCCATACTATATTTTCAAAATTCAAGCATTTTCAATTGTGAGTCTTCAAAAATGTAAAACTTCAATCAAAGTTACAATTAGAAATTATGCAACTTTAAGGGTTTACAAATAAAAATGCTGCCATTTTGATAATTATCGTTCGAAATTTCTTCAATTTGGAAGATTTAAAATTGAAAACTTGACTTTTGATCTTCAAGATGATCCAAATATCAGAATTTTGTGCTTATACATCATTAAAATTGAAGAGGTTTTTGTTGTAACTCTTCAAAATTATTGTACATCATTGAATTTCAAATTATTTAAATTAAAGAGTTTTCAATTTGGACAATAAACAATGAAAAATTATGCAAGTTATAAGTTTTATAATTACAAATTCTGTAATTTTGATGCTTTACATTTAAAAAATCTTTAATTTGAAAGATTTAGAAATTGAACACGTGACTTCTGATTTTCAAAATCATCAATATTTAAGGATTTTATTTATACATCTTTAAAATTGAAAATTTTTCAATTGTTAATCTTCAAAATTGAACTATTCCAGAAAAACATTCAAAATTACATCATTTCAAATTATAAACTTTAAAAATTGAAGGACCTTAAATTTAAAATCCTCAAGATAGACCTAGTTCAGATATGAAAATTTAACGATTTTACTTTATGATTAATAATTACATTTTATAGTACTTTAAATTGAAGCATATATTTTAATTTGATATCAATCAAAATAAGAGACATGACTGATACAGTCACGCTTACCCTGAAAGGGATTTGGATTAATGGTATAATAAAAAAAATAATAATAAGCGCGTGTATAGTGCGTTACTATTGTTGGTATAAAATAATTGGTAAAAAATTTTACTTTTAAATTAAGTAAGTTTCCTACCAATTTCGTGATTGTCCCATTACGGGAATGACTATAAGGCCACCCCTGTTTGAAATTTCTTTTTCTGCGACCGAGAGCCTTATTTCGCAGTCTAATAACAACCCAATACGTTCAGCGTCACTAATTCCCGTTTACGACTGGGCGAGCTCCTTCGGTTTCATTTTGTCTGCACCATCCCTGGGCGGTACGGTAAACTTTTGTAATTTATTAAGTATATACGACGACACTCGGCGCATCAATAAATTACTATTCGAAATCTACTCCACCAAAAGAGAAATTAACAAAATGGGAATAGAGCAGCCGAGAAACTGTTCAATCTGGTTGACCGCCTATGAACGAAAAAAATGCCGGTCATTTTCCAGGTTTTAATAATTAGTCTCGGTCATTTAAATTTTTCAATTTACATTAAACTTCTATACTGCACAATTTATAATTTGAAGTATTCAAAAACGAATTTCTAAATTATCAATTCTAACAACACAGAAAGAATTGAGGATACGAAATGTTGCAGGCAATCGGTCAAGCAGGGTAAACGCGAGGTGTGTACACCCAACTGAGGTAAATTTTCCGTGGCGGACTCCGCTAGAGTCAGCTCGTTACAGTCCTGTAACCACGGAAAGTTCACCTCAGTTGTGAGTAATCAGCTGACTATTACCCTGCTTGAACGATTACCTGCAACGCTTCGTACCCCCAGTTTTTTATGTGAACTCTAATGCGGAACAATTCTAAAAAGCGTTTAAAATTGAATTAAAATTCATAACTTTGTTAAAACGAAACGATAAATATTGTATAATTTCTAATTAAAAGTCTTTGAAATTGATCATTTTAATGTCCAGACCTTCCCAATTCGGCAGATTCAGGAGGAAGTATTGAAAATTGTTCAACTATATTATGACTGAAATTTAAATTATGAAATAAATTTTCAATATAAAATTATTTTAATTTAATTACATAACATAACTATTCAAGATTTTAATCTGAGTATAACATTTTTTCAAAAGGAAATAAAGTTGGTTTATTTAATGCAATAAACGGTGCTTTGAAACGATTTACTTCCTCAACTCCATCCCATCGCATAGATGTAGATAATCATTTTTGTCAATAATAAGATAATCCCTAGTATATATATTATGAGTAAAACATATTCAACTTCTTATCAGTTACAGCTCGAGAAATCCCTTTTTTTAATCAGTACTCTGTCTACTAAAATGAGCTTTCTCATTTGTATTCTAGTTTTCACTTTTACGATATATCTTATTTAGGTTCGTAAGTAGAATATAATATTAAATTAATCAGATATTGAAACATCTTACATCCAGATATTGACTATATTCTAAAATTGTTTTTTCGCAAAGCATATAATTCAAATTGGCATTTCACTTTGAAACCCTTGAAGCATATGTTACTATCATTGTCGGTTTTTCTTTTCATAAAAAGAAAAGTTATCAAATGTTTCCTATAGAAAACTTCAACTCTAAACTTGGAAAAACGCCCACAAAGAATTCTGGACGCAAATTATTTTTGAACAATTTTTCGTTCGGTACGGGGCAAGTTTCATTTTTAAAGATTAAAAACTAAATGAGGCAACATTTTTAGATACGGAGACGAAAGAAAATATATGAATATGAAGTGACGTTTTTTGAACATATGTTAGCCCCCTTTTCAATTCCAACACCTTCCCATTATAACGATTTTCCAGCCACTCTCATATTTCCTAAATGAAAGATGTCGAAATGTGTTTCTGAAATTTGGAAGCAAAATACTTGTATTTTAAGTCACATTTTGTTACAACTAATTATTACAGCTTGATTTTTATTTTTTACCAACATATCTGTTCCAAGAATTTTACACCCATTTTACTGTAGAATACGCTGAAAGGATTTGTTAATAAAAAATCACTATACTTGTTACAGAATCAAGTAATCAACCGCCACCTCGTTAATCAGCGACCTCAATCGCCTGTACCAACGCCAAGCCAAAATACTAATGGTGCACTAGTGTTCGTTAATGGACGGCATTATGGACTACGCATTGGCGAAACGGTTTATACATTCCGAAAAAGAACTTTGGCAGCAGGTAATTTAAAAACTAAAATAAAATCTAAAATGAAAATGAGATAATTCGTCATTTCGGGCCAGTAACAAAATTTTAGGATCTGTTGAAAACATTCGTTAATAAAAAATCCCTATATTTGTTCTTACAGAATCACGTCCTAATGGGCAACTTACACTGCCCCCGCCGACGTCAGACCGTGGACGAAATACTGATGAAACAGTGTACTACATTGGGGGACATACTCATGGAATGCGTATTAATGACACGATTTTTCCATTCGGAAGAGTTACTGAAGCTGATGTGGCCGGGATGCGTCATCATCCACCTCACCAAGGTCCATATTCGAATGATGATTTTCAAGTGAAGAGGGGTGTTTTACATTTAGACCCCCCCCCCCCAAGCCCCCTAAATCCGCTACTGGGATGTTTCATAAAATATAGTATTTACTCGAAGAAAAGTACCGAGACGCGCATAAGGTTAAGCGGCGCAACCTTAATTCTGTATTTG
Organism: Andricus grossulariae; assembly: GCA_011634705.1. NCBI lineage: Eukaryota > Metazoa > Arthropoda > Insecta > Hymenoptera > Cynipidae > Andricus > Andricus grossulariae. The sequence goes on along the minus strand of JAABKJ010000755.1, from coordinate 41,879,340 downwards.
AAACGCGATATTGCTTCTTCTATTTGAAGTTTTACAATTGTTAGTTGCAAGTCTTAATATTTGTTTCTTAAAAGAAGCAAATATCGCATTTCGAAATGCAGAATCAAGGATGCATCGCTTTCTCCCACATATAATTATTAACCATACGTTTTTTACAGTATCAAGTCAACAGCCAGTCCATCTGGATGATGGCAATTTAATGTTCCCTGCGGGAACACCTATTGGCATAGTCCAAAGTCAGGAGATTTATGAAATGATCTCATCTGGTGAAGACGGTAATTTAAAAACTGAAACACAATCTAACTAAACCAAATGTTAGGAAAATGTGCCACCCTCGACAAGTCTACACTACCACCAATTTACCACTCTCCTCAACCACAGATTGTGCCCAGTTTTCCAGCTCTTCACACGCACATACTTCACAAAAATTACCACCCTTATAGGCAGTCCAGATTAGAATGAAGATTTGTAGTTTCTCAAGTTTCATAGAGGCAAATGTTAATATTGACCAACCTTGCCCAAATTTTTAGTATCTATAATTTTGTTGAAGCAGTAAAAATTGTTTGAATTATAAAAAAAATTCAAAATATACTTTTGGAACAATTATAGGCAGACTTGCAATTTAGTACAATCTAGTAGTTCTAAGTTAATGATTTTTTAAATCTTTAAATTAATTATTGACTATAGTTTTTGTATATTAGCAGGTCAATCAAGGAGAATTCAACCTTAAAATCCTGATTTAGTGATGACAGCATACCTATTGCAGTATATGAGAATAATGGTTTTCCGGAGTATCGTCATCAACAACATCAGTAGTAGGCAAATTTACTTCTTCGTCCAGCAGGTAATTAAAAAAATCATAAACAAATATATTATAGAATTGGGCCTAAAGCGTACAGTTTCTTCTTAATTAGGAGTATTTTGGTGCTCTATACAATTTTCTTCATCCTAGGTTAATTAAATATAACATTTCCCGCGGTTAAAGACACGCATGAATATCAACTTTTTAAAAATTATTAATATATAATTGTTTCGGGCCGATATCAAATTTTTAGAGTATATTGAAACAAAATCACACCATATGTATATATTTTGCATCAATGGTGCAAATGAACATATACTTAGTAGTTTTAAATTACATATTTTTTAATGATTGAAATAATAAAATTTATACTTTTCCTAATAGAATCAAGTAAAGAACGAGAGGCAAGACATAGTAATTGGTCACGCCAGGGTGTCAGCGATTCTAAGGTCTTCTCCAGGTTTTCCAGGTCAAGAAATTCAATTTTTCCAGGTCGAATTTGTTATGCATGAAATAATCAAATAAACGTTTGTTACGTGTAAAACAAATGAGCTATTGCATTTTTTTATTATCGAAATTTTTTAAATAAAAGCAGAGGCATAAATACTTTCTTTTTTTGCGAATATAAGTGTTATTTAAAAATCGTATTTCTATATTAGACGGTGAAGAAATTACAAACTTTACTTATAAAATTATACAAAATATTAAAGTTTATTTATTATATGAATCTCAGAAATACTGCGGTCGTGCTAGAAGTGTCTTGAGATCTTTGTATATTATATTTTATAATCATTTTAACAAAAGATTTACAAACTTTTTTGTTAAGTACTTTTAAAAAATACGTTATCTTATAACTATAATCAACAAAAGATGAATTGCAGGGTAGCAGTACAGAACTAACCAACATTTGTATCGATAATGGGTTTATTGCATAACAAATTCTTAAAAAAATCATATACACATTGTGGTAAAAGGATTTTTTCAGAATATATTTTTTTTTATACAATAATTTAAAAAAGTAATGAGATTTTAATTTAAATTTAGTTTAAACTTTAACATAGTAATAACCTTTGTCAACCTTTTAGTACTGATATTTTTTGGAAATATTATCATTTAATGCAAAAATATAGATTTTCTTATTTTTTTCGGATTTTTAGCAATAAAAATTTCTGTCATATTCTAATATCGCGATCTTCAGTTTTGATTTTCTCAGAGCAGATTCATTTTTTGCAATAAACATTCTTTACCCTCATTCGATCAGAATCCCCAGTTCAAATGTCATTTGAGAAATATGCATGCACCCATTATTTAAACACTCTTTAGCTGTTAAGATCTTCACTTCAAAATCATCCAATTTTAATAAATTTAAATCTGAAACCAAAGAAAATTTATTTCAATCTCAAAGTATTCAATTTAACCCATTTTAAAAAGAAGACTAAAAGTGACTTTCGAAAATTGGAGAAGAGACTTGCTGACGGGCTTCAAATTAGCATCCAAAATTGTATATTTTCAAATATTTTACGTACTGAATAAAGGCATTATGAGAACAAAAGACATATCTTGGAAAAAAAACTTGATTATGTTCTCAAGAATATAAATATTATTATTAATCATTGAACTGTTGAACAGAGATGAAATCTGTTTATGAATTTTTATTAAATATCAAAATTTTTCATGCAACAAATTTTACTTTTGACGAACATTTTTTACATCGATTTTTAAAAATTGGGTCTAAGTTGAGTGATTTTAATCAATGATGGCTCATATTCTATAGGTAAAAATATTCTCTACGACTTTACCATATCCACTTTTAACAAATAAAAGGATTAATGGCGGGAATTAATAACAAAATTAATTCAAAAGTTATTTATCGCCGCAATTTTCTATAAACAAATACCTATATCATTCAGTTATTACCTTTTTTCAAATAGATACGGTGAAGACGAGGAGAATAGTTTCTTTTGCAAAATAAGCTGGACGCATTAAAATTAAATAATTACCAAAAAAAATTGCATTTAGAACCAGACAAGCCCTCCTTTTGCCTTTTATCTAATTTTCAACTCAATATCTCATTTTGTGTGAAAAAAATGTTACATGGCCTCAAACAATATCATTAATAATATTGCGAATCCTGAAAGTACATATAATCACATATTTATTTCCATTTGTCCTTATTATATCTTAAACAATTAAAAATAACATTTTTCTGCTAAACCTAAGAATGTAAAAATGCCTGGTTATCGGTTTTCCCGGTTTCTCGGTCCAGTGGCTAAACTGTGACAATTTTAGGGGTAGAAGAATCGAAGAAACATTCAAATCGTGGGGTCAAACGTGCCACAGGCAATCTAATTCCAACCCCCATGCAAATCGAAACCCCATAACTAGCGGTGCCAACCCTTGACACCCACCCTCATACGAGTAGGATGAGACTGAGGACTCCAGTGAGTCGCTCTTAAATTAACCCCCGTGGATTCGAGGACCAATTCTCTCAAGGGCTTCTCGCGACCATCGGGAAATGGAAAACAGGGAGATCGCGCCCCAAAAGACCCTTTCGCAGAGGCAAGGGTGTGTTTCGCCATGGGGTGGTGAGTGCGTCGCCGTTTGCTCCGGGTTATAATTGCAACGAACCGTAATTAGTTTTGGAAATTTAATTATTTCCGGGAACGGAATGCGAGAGCGATAAATGTTCCGTGTATGGGGCCAGGACATATCGCTCGGGCAACACCATGCTGAAAGAGTAATTGGTCTGCTGCTATGGATATGGAACAGAGGAACACGTTAATTTTAATCGCACCCACTTCATCCTTTCAACCCAGAAACATTCATTCTCATGTCATGATTACCGTGGATTTATCTAAATTCGTACCTTTCTTCCTTATCTAGCGGGTTTAATTTTTCATTTCAAAACTTGAGTTCCGTGTTAAAACGCAGTTTTGTGGTCAAAATATATTAAAGTTTATTAAAAGCAGTAGATATTGCATAGATATAGGTTAGTAGTCACTTATCTAGCTTTTATCATTAATTTTTCAGCTAGCATTAGGAAATCCTATAAGCAGTTCAAGATTTTCTACTGATAAAAATACAGTAGAAAACAAAATCAAGAAAAGCTGAAAGAATGAAAAACACATAAAACAGCATAATTTAAAAAGGATAATTTTTGAATTTATCTATTTTTAATTCTTTCAGGTTTTTCTTGATTTTTTTTCTATAAAAAAAGGGTTTATTTTTGTTCTGTAGTGGCTTTCCTACTAATGGCGTTCCTTGTCTCCATTTTTATAAAAAATGGCTCATTTTATTTTAGTTGCCGTTGTTAATGGATTATTTTACTTTGGAATAAGTCTAGTGTTTTATTTTTAGTGAAATACATCACTCAGATTTCAGGGGACATTTTGACACCAAAAAATAGGGGACTTTAGGGACCTGTCTGCGAGGCCTGAAATTTATTTTTTTTGTGAGAGAGCATTTTTTTTCTAACTACAACTAATTTGTTGAACTAGTGATAAACTCTAGTTTTGCAGTTAGTTTAGTTTAGTTTATAGGCGGGCGGGGTCCCGATAGAGGTCCCCTGGCTCTCAGGCGACAAAGCCCATTGTGCCAATGTGAATTATCTCTAGTTTTTTTAAGAGTTAAAAAAGTGACTCACAGTAATCTGCAATACAAAATAGCCATTGCTATACATTTATAGCACGTGAAGGATGTAATTAAATCAGATTTGACTTAAATAGCTGAAGGTTAATTTTGTCTTAATCTGAAACACGGAAACAGTGCAGCCTTTGCTTAGTCTTGAAAACAGGGTTAAATTAGTGGGACTGATGAGGCCACATGATATCGCACAGAAGTGCCGGAAAGAGCAAAACTGAATGTGTTGGGGGTGGATTTACATGTTATTTTCTCACGAGAGCGCCAAAGTCAGAATATCCAGTTATATTTAGTATTTACGCGCCTCAATGATTCATCGCGTACCTGAAATACAATTAAAAATAATGTATTATAAGTTTCTTTTTGATCTATTATTTGCAATATAAATGAATGATTATCTGTAAAAAATTTCGGTAATTTGACCGTTCAGCACATTGATTCAACGACAACGCGATGGTTCATTGGAGGTGCACCTATTCGATTCTTGTCATTCGCACAGATCAGCGAACTACTATCTAGATTCTAGATTCTAGGCGCATGCCAAAACATTTAGGCTCCCTAGACGAGAACAGAAAATGGGACAGGCTGATACCAACACCACACGTTTAAAGCACAAGCTTAGAATTTTCGAAAATAGAATCTGCATACTCCAAATAACATCCAAGAAGTCTTGAAACCCCCAACTCTCAGCTGTTGCGATTCTCTACTCATAAAGTGTCACAAATGTAATGTAATTGCAGACTTCACAGCCCAAAATGCTCTCATAACAGGGGAAATAGGGTGATTTTTCACGGAAACAGGAAAATAAATGTATTTCAATAAAATTAATGTATAGGTATACTGAATTCAATATGAAGTGGATAAGATCGCAAGTAAAAATATATATTGCATTTTCAAGAAAATTGCTCAATTTTAGACCATAAAAGATTAATTTTATACCAAAGAGATGAATTTTCAACGAAATATTTGAATTTTCAAGCTAATTAATCGAATATTTTAGAACGCAGTTGACTTGTAAACAAATAAAGACCAATTTTCAACAAAAAAGTTAATATTGAACCGAGGAAGATGATTTTTTAACCAAATAGTTAAATTTTCAACAACAAAATTTCATTTTAGACAAACAAGTTGAATTTACAACCAAATAGTTGAACTTTCAAGCAAGAGACAAATTTTGACCAAAAATTAAATTTTCAACCACGAAGCTTTCTACCAAAGAAGATAAAATTTTTAATTAAAAAGACACATTTTCCACTGAATAGTTGAACTTTCAACCCAAAAAGACGAACTTTGAAACCAGAAAAACGAGTTTTCTAAACAAAACAAAAAAAAAGAATTTTCAACAAAATAGTCCAAATTTTAACCAAGAGTAGTTGAATTTTTAATTTAAAAAAATGTATTCTCAATGTGAAAGTTTATAGTTGAATTTGCAACTAAATAATTAAATTTTCAATCAAATAGTAGAATTTTTAACTAAAAGAGATAGGATCTTTCACGCCCTTGTCGCTGAACAGATTTTTTGTTGTTGTTGAAATTTGACAAACTAGGTAATTTCAAATGTGTTGAAATTTAATAATTTGTCAGTTAAACACTTCCATAGATTTAATAAATTAAGTTCAAAACAAAAGCATTATTGCTGCAATTTTCGTAATTTAAAACGTGGCAAATTCAAGCATTAAAAATTGAACTGTTTCCAATTGAAAAACTAATAGTTGAGCAATTTTTGTGTTTGAATTCTTAAAAATGAAAAAACTGAATTTTCAAGATTTTAAAATTGAATGCTTGAAGGTTATGTACATTTATTCCACACGCAAATACTTTATAGTTGCAAAATTTTAAGTTTCAAATCTTCAATACACAGATAGAAATTAAAACTCTTCAATAATTTTATTATTATTATTTCAAAGCGAAACAAATATAATAATTTCAGACTACATATATTTAAATTTTACAATTCTAAATTAGAAGCACTTCATAGTTGAATAATTAAAATTTTAAGACGCTAAAAATGTATGTTTCTGTTTGATACTTTATAAGGAGGACAATTTTAAATAAATAGCGTCCGAAATTGAACAATTTTAGATTGAAATTTATAAATGAAACAATTTCAACAGCTCAATCTTGTACAATTTCAAATTTAATGTCTTAATAGTGAACTAATTTTAAATTATTAATCCTCAATAGGTCAAATTTTGAATTAAATATGTATAATCGTTCAATTTTGAATGTTTTGATTTTGAAATATTGATTTTGAGTCATTTTTATGTTTGAAGACCACAATATAAAGATTCTTTAATTTGTGATGGCTTTTACTTCGGAATTGTAGAATTTTATGTGTTATTTTGGTGATTGTCCAATCTTGAAAGCTTCGATTTTATACAGTATTGAACGTTTGAGTTGAAAATAGAGAATTAAAAATTTTAGACGCTCTAGAGCTGGAGATTATTGTTTTTAAACTTCAAATTTTAGATTGTTTAGTCTTGACGGTTTAAATTTAAAATTGTAAGTAACCAGGAATAATCTTTGAAATCATGAAAACCCCGAGAAATTACAAGGAATTTTTTTAAGTCTTAACTTACCACCCTCGCGGTGAAAAGAAATATATGCTATAAAAAAAAGATGATTGTAAAATACTCAAGATCGTAAAAAACTAGTGCAACATTATATATTTTATACACATATTATATATTACATATTTATTACATACATATATATTATATACATATATATACATATTTATTATATATTACATATTTTATTTATTGATCCACGTGTATTCAAAGTGTAATAAATTTGAGAGGGCAAAAATAGTTTTTATAAGGTTCTTTCGAAATAAAGAAGCAACGACATATAAAAAGTTGTTAACGAGTCTCCTCGTACTTAAATTATGAGACAACCTGCTCTGATGCAATGGTGATTAATGTGACAAACAAGTGTCGCGAATATTTTTTTGAGAGTTTGTAGAATACGATAGACGGAGAAGAATGTCACGTGCTTTTCTCGGGGATGTGAAATTATTTATGCGACTGACTAAAATAACATCCCGGTCAAATATATCTTCGATCTCTCATCTCTGTTTGAAAACTCCCCGCTCTTTCTGCCAACAGCATCTGATTCACCGACTATCATCACTATTCATCTATTATACCTACATATAATTTTAATTATTACTATAAAACAAACACGCGCGTTGCACCCGCGATCATTATTTTTATCTCCCGAAATTTGTAAATTGAAATATAAAATTATATAATATTAATGCAAATTTTTTGCATTTCATAGTATCTATTATCTGAAATAATATAAAAGCAAGGACAATATTTTTGATGATTGATGAAAATTGATATCCTAATTTCAGAATGAATATATTATATATTTGTACCATACAATATGGAAATCAAACCGTTGCATTTTTGTTAAAAAATACCAATTTCCGAAGAAATATACTAACATAAGCTATTATTGTTGAAATATTGTAAATATTATTTTAAATGTAACGATTTTTTATTGACAACAGCTATTTTAGACAAAACCACTAACAATACAAAAAATTATTTATGATTGTAAATCTTCTTTTCAACCTAATGTTTTTTTGTTTAAAATCACCGATTTTCGATTAAAAATTTTAACATAATATTAAATTGATAACAAGTTATGAATCTTCTTTGAAATATATTTTTCAAATTGAAAATATCAATTTCCCACAAAGAACACTAACATAATCCAAAATTGTTTAAAGATTCTAAATCTTGATCAAATTATAATGTTTATTGCTTGAAAACACTAATTGCTCAAAAATTATTACTCTTCTTTGAAACCTAGTAATTTTCAAATAAAAATTTCAATTTCCAACGAAAAACATTAACACAATCAGAAGTTGTTTAAACTTGTAAATTTGATTATTTTAAACAAAAATCATTGCATTTAAATCTAATGACTTTTGATTTGAAAATACAAATTTCAGATGAAGACGCCAACGAAACCTAAAGCTATTGAAAAATCGTAAATATTTCTTTTTAGTCTAATAATTTATTATGCAAAATGACAACAGTTTCCTACGAAATCGCTAACGCAACCTAACATCGTTCAAATTTGTGAATCTTCTTTGAAATCTATTTTTTTTTTTTTTAATTAAGAATACCAATTGGCGTGAAAAATACTAACATAATCCAAAATTGTTATTAGATTCTATAAAATCTTATTTAAATTATAATAATTTTTCTTGTAAAACACCAATTTTTGGTGTAAAACGCTAACTTAACCTAAAATGGTTGAGAAAACGCAAACATTTAAAATCTAATGATTTTTGTTTAATACAACCATTTTCCTGTGAAAAAACGTTAATATAACCTGAAACTGTTCAAAAGTTGCAAACCTTGATCAAACTATAATGAATTTTGTTTCAAAAAATACCAATTTTTGGTGTAAAACGTTAAGAAGCCCAACATTGTTCAAAGTTGTGAATCTTCTATAAAATATAATTTTTGTGTCAAATAAAAATAACAATTTCCGACAATAAAAATTAACATAATCCAAAATTTTAAAATGATTCTAAATCTTTTTTAAATTATAACGGTTTTTGATTGAACGCACTGATTTCCGTTGTAAGCCGCTAACATAACCTAAAATTGTTGAAAAGCAGGAATCCTGGTGATGCTTTTTGTTTACAAATGCGAATTTCCAAATTTAAAAAACGAATACAGCCTAATATTCAAAAAAAGTTTTAATCTTCTTTGAAACTATATGATTTTTTATATTAAAATTCTTGTTTTAAAATACTACAATAATTTATTCGATAATTTAAAAGTTTTAATTTAACCGCGCAAGTGTTAACAAGCACAAATGCTTCTAAATTCGCATAATGTTTCTATGATAAATCGATGATTCTAAAACATCTATGATTTTTCTTAAAAAAAGGTATTATTGGTAGATTTAATTTTCGAAATTTGGATTTTAAGATATAAAATAACTTCAAGTAATGAAAAGCAAATCAGGATTTCAACAAAAATGATTGTGAGATTTTCGAAACATATCGTTGCATTAATTTTTTTTTGATAGGATACAATTATTACAGCTAAAATAAAACTACACTTATACGATATATATGTATTTACCGTCTCTTATTTCTCTTTATTTGAATTCCATATCCATACCTTGAAATTTGATGAGCAACAATCCTGTGTTGCATAAATTTTACAATTTATTGATAGTTGAGTGATTTTACGTTTATGCACATGCCATTAGTCAAGACTGCTTCGCAGGTACTTGCACCTGCGAAACCTGTACGTGCACTTTTCTAGTAAAAAATTGTGGCCAGCAAACGGTAAACTGCATATGTGAGCATCAGTGAAAAACACGATTGACTTGCATTAAACATATATCTAGGCAGAGTGTAAGTGCTAGTTTTAAAAATCTTAGAAAAAGTATAAATAATACTAAATTGTAGGTCAAACGAGACAGGAGCCTAGGCAAATGCACTCTGAAATTTCAAATATTCCTAAGTGCTTCTTTTATTATCAGAACTCATTTGCATTCTTGCATCTCTATGTAAATTGCACTCCTATATAAGTGTTCATTTTTATTTAAATGCCATTTTTACTGAAATCTAATTTCATTAATGGTGTACGAAATTTGTTTTATCTCCTTTCCTCTGACCTTTTCGACTTTCGATCATTTCGAGCTAAAAGGAACATTTCTAAAAGTACAAGTTCTCTAAGTGCCAATAAATAAAGAGCTTCGCGAATGTCAATAAATATAGCTTTCTAGAAGTTGACTCACGCATGAATGGTAAACATTTATTCACGCTTCGCGTACTATTATAAAATTTGTTAAATTTATACCTAATATTTATAATAATTTATACAATTTATATTATTTGTAACAATTTATCCTGTTTAAAAATGAGAATTTATAATTACAAATTCTACTTTATTTAGAGAACACGTGAGCACTTTAAAATCCAGATTGCTCTCGAAGTGTTAATTGAGGTGTTAATCCCAGGTTATTTCTTTCCGTGAGTCAGGTGCGCCCGTGAAAAGTCATAATTAACGCTTTGGTCTGTATGAGAACTCGATCATATTTTTCAGACTTTCTGGGATGTTTTTAAGCGTCGGGGTAATTAACGTACGTTCTCAGCTCTCGGGAAGGGAAACAAAAAGGGATGGGGCATTTCGCGAGCTGTCTGGCCAAATTTAAATTTAAGGAAAAATATAGAATAAACGAAGCGTTCATTATCTCTACAGAGACGCTTTTCTCTTAAAAAATGGCATGATCATTCAAAACCTGTTTCAAAGAACATCCTAAAAATGCAAAATTTATTCTTTCTGTTAAAACATACAAAGAAAATATGACAAATAAAAATTATATATAAATAAATGATTAGTCAAAATATTTCCTAATGCGATAGTCGAAAACTACTAATTGCTTAGTCAAAATGTATATTTATTTATTATGACTATACAGTCCATTTACAGATGACTTGGAATATTCATGCATCAAGAGTAAAATTTGATACTGTCTTATTGAGAAAAAAAGTTCGTTAAACATTTGTGATATCATGTTAGCACCTACAAGTTTCACAATAATACCTGCTTATTGTTTCAATAGAGTCGAAAATGTTAGGCAATCTCGTTCTTTTATAATACTCTTTTCTATTGATCACTAAATTTTCCATTTTGAAGCAATAATATGTAAATATGTTATGATGGCAGAGAGGTGACGTAGCCTACTTACAACTGTCACAATATTACCTTCTTATTGTTTCAATAATGTCGAAAATGTTACACAATCGCGTTCTTTTATAAAACTCTTCTTTTTTCACGTCTTTCATTTCTTTAAACTTCTCGACCATACGTGATCGACAATATGATCCAAAGTTTAAACAATTAATTGTCTAAAATCAGCCGCACAAATATCGACTCTTATAGACGGCCAAAATTATACTATCTGTCAAATCGACAAACTGAGCCTTCTGACAAATGTCAAATTTTATAAAAAATGACAAATGCTGTGCCGATTTTACGGATCATCTAACAGAATTTTCGTATATTTAACGGATTGAATATTTTTTTAACCGGCCAAGAATCGATTCTTTTTAGGGAATTTCAGTTTTAAAAAAACGTAAGCATAACTTTCTTTTAATCATAAATATGCATACATGTAGCACCATCTGCTATCTACATTTGGAATAGTTAAAATTTTAGTAAATCCATTCTACAGTTCCGCAAATTTCTCGGGACATCCAGACGCAGTCTTTTCGTATCTGGAATTTTCACTTGCTTGATTTTTTGGAACAAGTTTCACCTACACGTCATATCTCAATCATGACTGATATCTTAGCGAACTTTTTACAATCTTCTAAAAAAATCAATAGTAATAAATAAACAGTACATAAATAGTAAATTTACTATACGTATATGGATATTACTTCAATTACATTTATAGTAAATAATATAAAATAACATCCAAAATGATACCAAATAAAGGTTTGCTTATTTTGTAGCAATGAACGTTGCTTTACTCAATGTTTTATTGTCTAAACTCCAAAGCATAGTCTAAATGTAGACAACCACTTTTGTCAATACTGAGATAATGGCAAGTATATATACCAGTAAAACATTCAAGATTTTATTAGTTAGAGAGAGCTCCAGACATTTTTTAAGAATCAAATATCTGTTTCTAGCAAAATGGGGATATTTATTTGTACTCTGCTTTTCACTCTTATGATATTTGTTGATACTATTCGTAAGAATAATATAATACCAAATCAATCATATGAATTATAATATTCAAGAATTGTTTTTTTGTAAAGCATATATATTTTGAAATAGTTGAAACACATGTTATCATTGTATACGTGTATTTCATTTTGTTGCGTTATTATGTATTTGCCGAAGAATGGGTCTCATTAATGGTTATAAAATAATTTGCGATAAATTATTTGTTTACATACATATTTTGCTATAACACCAGTTTAACTGCATTACCACGTGAATTAGTTCGGAGGTGCCGACGTCAACTTTTTTACCTGGGATATCGGCAATATTCAAAAATTGGTTTTTCGTAAAGCATATAGTTCAAATTCGCATTTCACTTTGAAACACTTGAAACATATGTACAATGGTACGTATTTCTGATTGCGGCGTAATTATCTGTTCAGAGAAAAAAGTGTCTTATTAATTGTTATAAAATAATTTGTTATAAATTATTTATAATCCTACTTTAGAAAGGAAATTTAAATCCAAACTTGCTGCGTTAATTTTTTTCTTTAAAAAACGTTATTCAAATGAGGTGGCCCGGATGTGTACACCCCACCTCTCGCTCACAAGTAATGGGGAAGTATAACCTTTAAGTGCTCCCACCCCAAAAACCGTTCTCTGAATCTGCCCCTGGGGTGTTTTATAAAATAGTTTTTATTTGAAGTTAAATGTCTACAGAGACACATGTTAATATTAAACGACCTTGCCCAAATTTTTAGCATATGTGTTTATAAATATTTTGAAATAATAAAGCATTTTTAAGGTTCAGAAAAAAAATCAAAATTTAATTTCGTGGACAATTATTAGTACCGACATATTAGTACAATTGTGTAGCTGTAAGCTAATGATTTTTGTTAATTTTTAAGTGATTAACCACTTTATTTTTCTTGCATTGTCAGGTCTAGGTGGGCCAATGGATTTTAAACATCTTGATTTAGTGATACATAGTGGAGTTCCTGTTGTAATATATGATGCAGCCATATATCACTTTCGCCCGTTTAAGATGCCGAGCAATAACATGCACTTCCTCGTCCAGTAGGTAAATGAAAAACTAAAGAACAATCTAAAACAAAGCTATTATATGATTGTATCTAAAGCATCTAGTTCTTTTTTAATTAATTAGTATTTTGTGTCTTTATAAAATATCCTCCATCCCATGTTAATTAAATATCTTAAATTATTAAATTACTAAAGTATAATTGTTTTGGACCAATATCAAATTTTTTATTACACCAAAAAAAAATACAATATATATTTTACACCACTAGCGTAGACACAACTACTTAGCATAGTTTTAAATTATATATTTTGCAACAGTTAAAGTAATTAACCTTATACATTTTTTTTTATAAAGAATCAAGTGAAGAATCAGAGGAAGGACAATGCAAACGAAAATAATACTGGTCTTCCACTTCTACCAGGTCGAAATAATGAAAATCGACCGTTCACGTCACAGGACAAACATAATGATGATATATGATTTCGCATACGAAAATTGTCGAAAATTAAAAGCTGGGAAACAATTTTCAAATAATGTAATCAATAAAAAGATTTAGCATCGACAAGTATTCTTTTTGGATGATCAATTTATTAAAATTTCACATTTCACCAAAGAAGATTTATTATTCGCAGCACCACAATAATGACGTACCATGTCTATTCAAAAGTTTTTACATTTAACACGGACACGAACCAATAAAAGACCACGAATGTCGGTAAATGTCCGTAACAGGAATCTTGGATTAGGTTAGTTAATGTTTGTAAATTGTTATTTCTGCAGTTTTAATTATTTCATCGTGTGCAATACATGAAATCCTCCATCAAAGCGTATTTTGAACCTTAAATTTGGTTCTTTTGTAATCAAAATTAAGAAGGGTAATTTAACCTCTTTGAACTGAAGTGAAGGTGTTTTAGTGCTTGAATCTTAAGTTAAATAATTTAAAATTGGCATAAAACGTGTTTACTCGTACACTATGCACGCACACTTAAAAAACTTTTGTCTAACACCTTATTTTACTGAAATTTGTGGTTCTACTATTACAAAGTTCTTTTGGATTTGCTATCACAACAGAGATAAGCACTACACCACATTTGAGCTGTATATAAAGTAAAAGCTCAAATATTGAAGTACATGCTCCACATTTTGCAACAAAAAAACCGCTGATATTGTTCTTTAAATTGAGATATATTTTGCTGATATATTTTTCATTGCGGTAATAGATAAAGGAAGAGTACTAAGGAAAGAGGAATACAGAGAAACCCTAACATTTTGTTAATCTCAAAAGTGGATAGAAACTTTGTGGCTTTTTTTTGTGAACTGAATGGAAATTCAAATTCCACTGATTTTTTCAAAATATTGGTACCCGAACATCACATCGTTATAAACTTTATTTATTGAGACCATTGTTAAATATTGAATAAAGTATCAGAAACGTAATGCCAATAAGTAAACAACGTATTTCCTATTGAGGAGGGACATATAGTTACGTCACTCGTGTACCGACACGGCTCATTTACTATTATGAATCACCCATTCACCCTCTATGAAAGCCACCCTCGGATGAGTCTAGAAAAAATATACCGTTATATCACTATATCCTTCGAAGAAACGGATGGTGGATGTTCTCGCGTCATTAGAGTATTCTTCGGATAGATCGGGAAGAAAAATAGATCTGTCGACGAGAAGAAAACAAGAGTAGATCGAAGAGAAAGGGAAACTACTATATACATATGCACGGAAAGTAAAACGAATTGCATAATGGATTAACGCATTCGTATAGCTGTGGGCCGAAAGACTTTGAATTTGGAACGCTGCCAACATCCCTTCTCTTCTTCCATTATATTCTACATTCTACAATCTACATTCTACAACGAACTATCGAATTTGAGTTTACAAAGTTTTCACTTTCAAGCGTCGGATTCATTTGAGAAATTCAAAATAGCGTCAATAGTAGCATAAATTTTGAAAAATAGTTGACTATTTGTGAAATCTGGTATACAATTATAATACGTATTCCATAAAATCGCGTGAAATCCTTTCGAATTTTTTTAAGTACGCCTGTAATCTGTTTAATGCTGTTGCAATGCAATATTTGGCGGCGACTTTTCTCTTTCTTTCTTTCTAGGGTCGTTTTTGAGTTAAATACCTTCAAGTCTTTGACACCCCTTACAATCCTCTAGAAATCCTATGGAATCCCTTTAAATATTTTAAGTATCATTGATATCCTGCATAACTTTTAAAGATCCTTTAAAATTTTCTGAAATTCTAGGAAATTATTTTAAAATCTTTGGAAATTTTTAAATATCGTTAAAGTTCTCGGAATTTTTTCAATAACATAAACTCTTTAAAGTCCATTGAAATTTACAAAATCCCTTAAACCTTGTGATATCCCTTAAATTTCCACAAAAATCGCGTAAAATTCCTCAAATCTGATTAAAACCTTTAAAATCCGCAGAAATGACCAGACTGGCCTCTTGAAATTTAATTTAATTTAATTGATTGATTTATTCCCTAAATCTCTAGATATCCGATGGAATCCCTTGAAATCTCTTCAGCATCATTAATATCCTGGACAACTTTTTAAAATCCTTTAAAATGTTTTGAAATCCTAGGCAATTATTTGAAACCCCTTTAAAAATGTTTAAATCTCGTTAAATTCCATGTAATTTGTTTAAATACCCAAAACTTTCGTAAATCCCTTAAATCTTGTAAAATTCCTAGCCATCCCACAAAAATCAAGTAAACACCCGCAAAATATCTTTAAATCTGCAATATTTTTCAAAATTCCTTAAAAAATGATGAAATCTTTGAATTTCTCTGAAATTCCGTAAAATCCCATAAAATCTGATAAAGCCCCTAAAATCCCTTGAAATCTTTGAAGCTATTTGAAATCCATTAAAATCTATTAAAAACCCGTAAATTCCGTTGAAATTCTCTGAAATCCCTGGAAAACTGTCCAATCTTCTTTGAATCCCTTGAAATCTATAGAGATTTCTTGCAATCTTGTCCTTTTAATTTCTATTAAAATTCTATGAAACCCTCAAATACTGAAAAATTCCTTGAAACTCCTTAAAATTTTGTAAACGCCAAAATAATTCCTTGAAATCTTCGAATCTTTTAAAATAGACTATATTCTTTAAAAGCCTTTGAAATGTTTGAAATCCTTTAAATCTTGGGAATCCCTAGGAATAATTTAAAATACACGTAAAACATTTGGCAACCTTTTAAAATTAATTTAAAAATGTTTAAATCTTTGAAAGTCTCTGATACCCTATACAATCCCACGAAATCCGTAGAAATCCCTTAAAATCGCTAGAAGTTCCTTAAAATTTCATTTCATTTCATATAGGTACTCCCTAAAGTTCTCTATAGAAATTCTTCAAACTTCCCTAAAAAGCCTTAAAATCTTTGAAATCCTTTGATATCTTTTATACGCTTTTTCAATCCCTTAACATTTTTTTAATCTCTTGAAATGTCTTGAAATCTTGCAAAATACCCTAAAACTTTTCAAATCCTTTGTCTGTTTAAATCCTCTGAAATCAGATAAAACTTTTTAAAATCTCTTAAAATCCCTTGAAGTCTCTGAAATTCTCTGAAATCACTTAGAATATTTTTAAATACTCTAAATCTAAAAACTTTGAAACTATAAAATCCTTTCGAATCACTAAAATCAGCGAAAATTTTAAAATTCCTTTAAATCAGAAGTGCTTTAGGTCGGATGCAACCAAATTAGAATATCAAAAATCTCCAAAAAAATACTGTCACTAAAGTCAGTGAAAACTCACTAAGAAATCAGTTGCCGAAGTAATTGGAATTTCCGTGACGCTTATTCAGTAACACTATTTTTTACTACGAAATAACCGGTGAAAAGCTACTGAAATTGCAGTGAATACTCATACTCACCGATCTTAGTGAAATTTCACTGGTTAAGGGAGCCAGAAATATGTTACTAATTAACAGTATACAATTTCACTGATCTATATTAAAAAGGTTTTTTTTTCTTCAATATGAAACAATGTAAAGTTGGTCACTGATTGATCAGCGAATTTGAAATATTTTATTGTTGATTTTTACTGATTCAAATTTAAAAAGTTGCTAATAGTTTACAATGCGTTGATCCAACTTTTCAGCGCACATTAAAATATAACATATAAAATATAAAAATATTGATAATGGATCCCTAAAACGTTTGTTTAAATGATACTAATGAATTTGAAGATATTTTAGAACAAATTGTATCTGAAATAAAATTAAATGGCTGAAATCGTTAGGAAAAACTATAAACTATGGAAGCTTTTATTAAATACACAATCATCGAACATCCGCCGATTGTTAAAACAAAGGGTAATTTATTGAGAAACCTCAAGTGATAAATAATTCCCGCAAAATTTAGGGTAAGCTGAGTTTATTTGAGCTTTGCTTTGTTCCTTGGCGGAAAATGTCAGAGTCACGTGTCAAAAGCGGAAGTAAAGCTGATTTCGTTGACAATGTCATTTCCCACGAACGCGCGTCTGGTGCACTTTGAATACAAACCAAATATAGGTGTCCCATGGGATTCGCACGAGCGCTTCGTTTTGGCTCTATACTACTCTACATTCTACTATGTGGCGCAATCCCATAGGCATAGGACACTGTCCTGCCGGATCCCGAGGGACCCACGATTACGCAATTTACGCTTTGGTTTGATTCGATTTCGGAAATCGTTCGATTTCCTAACCCTACTAGTGAGAGCATACGTTTCGATTCGACGCCGGTCAAATATATTTACAGTACAAACGTGGAACCCGACACTTCTATCTCTTCTTGATTCATGCGGGTAGGTGTTCGAGTTTAGGGATTACAGAATATTTATGAACAGGGAATAAATTGAGAGAATAGTACGATTTTAAATTCAAAAAGAAAATTATCAACAGGACTTTATAGAAGACTTTCAGTGAAAGAGATAAATGAGAATTGTATAAAGTGAAACTGGAATTAAAACTTACTTTTTATATTTTGGTATTATAATTTTGAGAAAAGGACGATCTACATTTTTCGTTATATGCGTGCTTAAGATATTGATCAAAAGTTTTTAAACTGTTCATTTTTAAAAATTTCAGTAATTATTTTCGTTTGAAATTAAAGGGAGTTCTAAGATAAATGTTTCATTTCAAAACTCTTTATAGGCTTCTATTATACTGGAATCGCAGTTTTATATTGTACACATTTTCAACTGGTTCTGCGTTACAAAAAATTGATAATTTTACTCAGAAAATAATCGGAGTTTGTACCTGATGGATGATTATAAATTTCCAGTCATTTCCCGGTTCTCTCCCAGTCAATTGTTAATTTTTCCCGGACAATTGAAAAGAGTTAAAGAAATGGAATGATTTCAAACGATTTTTAAAGATTACAAGAGATTTCTAAACATTTTAAAAGATTTCTGATTCGGAACAGGGAATTGGGGATATAATTACAATTCGGAATTTTAGAGTCAGATAATTTTTAGGCATAAGAATTATAATTCTGATTTGGAACAGAGACTTTTGTAAAAGAACTACAATTCTGAATTTGAACAGGGATTTTTTAATGAAAATTCTCTTCTTTAAAATCAGAATTAAAACTATTTTTCGAAACTTCCGTTACATGTCTAAACTATAATTCTTTACAGAAATCCCCTGTTCCACAGCAAAAAATATAATACCTTTACGGAAATTCCCTGCCCCAAAGTCTAAATTATAATTCTTTACATTTGTTTCCAAAGATTACCTGTTCCATGTCAGAATTATATTTATTTACATCATTTTCTATTATAATTCAAAAACATAGTAACTCCCTCATTCTAAAATTTCTAAGAGGGAAGTTTTAAATTGTAAGAAAATTTTATTTGCAAACAAAAAGAATTTTTAAAATCAAACAAATTTTGATTCGGAAAAAAAATTTTCCAAACCAGACGAATTCTGAATTGGAATAGGGATCTATTTGATCAATCAGAATTGAAATTAATTTCCCAAATTTTCCGTCCCATGTCAAAAATTACCTGTTCCAAGACAAAATTAGAATTCTTTTCGAAATTGCCTGTTCCAATGTCAAAATTATAATTATTTATGAGAATCATTTTTATATCTAATTTATTTATTCCCCGTCCAAACTCAGAATTATAATTCTTTTAGAAAATTTCCGACACCAAGTCACAATTAAATTCATTTCCAAAATTCCCTGTTCCAAGACAGAATTATATTTATTTACAAAATTTACTATCATATTTCACAAATACAGTAACTCCCTTTTTTGAAAATTTGGAAGAGGGAAGTTTCAAATTTTGACGACTTGTGGCTTGCAACAGGGACTTTTTTTAATTACCTTCTTCTACGTCAGAATTAAAATTCTTTTCCAAAATTCACGTTCCGTGTAAAAAACTTCTCTGTTCATAGTCAAATTATAATTATTAACAAAATTTCCTGTTCTAAAGTGAACCTAAAATGACCATTTTAATTTTATACGAAAATTCCGAGGTCTATCTCAGAATTATAATTCTTTATGTGGTCCCAATTGCCCAATTGTCAAAATTATATTTCTTTACTGAAATTCCCTTTCCCAGATATAAAATTATAATTCTTTAATAAAATTGCCTGTCCCAAAGCAAAACTTATAATTGAAGGGTGGCATGCAATCTTATTTAAAATTTAGTGGAAATTTTAATGTGGTAATAATTTTTCTCAACCTTCTAGCATTGTTACTTTTTAAAATTATTATCATTTAATGACAAAAACAATATATATTTTTTCCATATTTTTAGCAAAAAATGTTTGGCATACCGTGAAAAATAACTAAAATAATAAAACTAAATAACTGTGGCAGGATGATTTTTTGGAATCATTTTTTATTCTCATTCAGCATGCCCATACCTCGCGAGGATATTTTTATTTTAGCTAAAAATTGAATTTCTTATCGCGATCCACATCAAATTCCGGGTTATTTCCCAGTTTTCCCGATTTTTCGGCGACGTAGACACCCTGATAATACAATTTGAGATAATTTCTACTTACCCATAACCTCTTGTAATAAGTTAATTCGGAAAAAATGAACTCACCTGTAACAAAGAAAAAATATATACGTTAGACTAGTTATTTAAGAAAAATGTATTACAACCTTTTGAAATTTAAAGATTATAAATTTAAAAGTTTCAAATTATCAATAAAATTTAGATTTTGAGGCATCGAAACACAGTAAATCTCAAGGTAGCGTTTCTGCTACAATGGCATTTAATTGATACGAGAATCTGTATCAATATGAAGAAACAAGACATTCGATCATTTCATTGTAGATTAAATTGATACCTTCAGATTTAGTGTGAATTTAAAGGCTTTTCAGGTTAAAAAGAGTCTAAATCGGAAAAACTATAAATTATTTTCAATAGGTTCAAATATTAATATGAAAGAAATATTGTTCTTGAAGCAAAATCTTGAAATATTCTTCTAGTGCCTTCCAGCTTAAGATGTTATTCCTTAAGGCTATCATTTTAAAATAGAATATTATTGATCTGCGTTATATTAGAATAGTTTGCTTTCAATAAAAAAAATAGTTTGGCTTACAAAAAGCACTCGTTTATTTTGGGAGCAGAAAATTCAGCTTGTACAATTTCGAACAATAACATTTGAATCTGTCCAGTTTTAAATATTTATTTTACGAACCGTGAATTAAAAGGAATTGAATTTAAAGTCAATAATGACAATCGATATTGCATATTACTTGACAATAATTAGCAATAACATGTAAATCGTATAATAATAATCGGCGTAAATCGAAATTCAGAACGACGTATCGCACAGTCAAACAACAATCAAAACCATCAAATTAGAAACAAAATTATTACATTATCTGAATAAAATGAACCGCCAATTTGAAATAGCGACAGAAGTGGATAAAATGAAACACAGAAATGGCCAAACACTAATTCGTTAATCGAAATCATCGGCCTACGCTTGTATGTATCGATTTTCTGTCATTTCAGTGTGTGCCACCTTTCTGCACATGCATACATATTACGTCGTTCAGATATACCTGCACACAAATGCAGCATGCACCTATATTTATTAGAGGCATGTGCTTCGTGCGACCTAACCTCACTTTGGTTGGTTGCAGGCGTGACATGCGAGCAAACGCCCGAAAGCGCGATCCGTTCACGCGACTAATTAGGTGCAACAATAATTAACAAGCCGAGGGGCAAATTGAGCAAGATCGATAGTAGTAGACCGAGCATAATTCAGAAGGGACGTCTCAATAGTCTCTTGCCTCATTTTCAGACGATCTGTTAACATATTGCACACATAGCAATTCAATTTATTCAGTTGCCAATAATCTGAGAAATCTGCATTACTATATACATGTATAGTAATTTTTATAATCACATTAATAATCATTGGGATTTGAATATTTTAAAATATGCCAATTTTAATTTCGCGCTAATATTTTCAGAGTTGCCGGAAAACTTTATTTTCAAGATTCCCTGACTTTTCCCTAATTATTCTCTTACCATTTTTTAATTTTTCCTGGCTAATAATATTCAAAGACCAGCACTTTAATCTTGTAATATTTTTAACATGGAATATTTTTTAAACGGCGTAAAAAAATCTCTGGCTAAACTTAAAAAATGTATTTCAACCAAGAAATATGACTTTTCTACCATAAAATATGGATTTTCAATCCAACAGGACGAATTTCCTTGAAAAAGTTAAATTTTCGACCAAAATAGATACATTTTTAACCAAATAATTATACTTTTAAGCCAAAAAAACGTACTTTTTAGAAGTCAGTTTAATATTCAAGAAAAACATGAATTTACGACGAAAAGTGTAATAGTTGGTGTTTAACAGAAAACGAATTAAAAAAAAAAGTTTAATTTTCAACCAAAGAGTTCAATTTTCAACCAAATAATTAAATTTTCAACAAAGTAGTGGAATTTTTAACCAAATAGTGTAGTTTTCAATACACAAAGACGAATTTAAAAAAAAAAATGAAATAGTGGCATTTTTAATTTAAAAAAAAAGATGAAATCCCTACCAAAGGAGATGAATTTTACAAGAAAAAAGACGAATTTTCAATCAAGAAGATTAACGTTTTACAAAAAAAAAATACAATTTTTCCACAAAATACATGAATTTTCAACCAAATCGTTAAATTTTCAAATAAAAAAGAAACATTTTCAACCGAAACTGTAAAAGGTAAATTTTCAAGCAAATAGATTAGTTTTTCACTACAATCATGAATCTTCAACAACAACAAATTAAATTTGTTAACCGAGTAGTTCAACCTTCTGCCAAGTAGTTCAATTTCCAAACAAAAAAAGATGAATCCTCAACGAATAATGTGAGAGTAAATATTTCAACCAAAAAATAGATTTCAATTTTCAAATAAAAACAGTTGAATTCAACTAAAAAAGACAAATTTTCAACAAAATAATTGAATCCTCATCCAAAGAAGATTAATTGTCAACCAAACAGTTGCACTTTTAGCCAACAAAAAAGATGAAATTTCTAGTAAAACAGATGAATTTTCTAACCAAAACGACGACTTTTCAACCAAGAAATATTTCAGTTCAATTTTCAACTCCAAAATATTAATTTTCAATAAAAAGTTAATTTTCTGTTAAAATAGTTGAATTTACAACCCAAAAACACGAATTTTCAACAAAAATGTGCATTTTTATCCGAAAAGGATAAATTTTTAACAAAACTATAATTTTCAACCAAATAATAACGTTTTTAACTAAAAATATAATTTTCAAAAGGAAGAAGCTGCAAAAATAGAAATAAGAGGACAATAAATTACTGACAGGAACATTAAATTAGGGTGGTCGTAAAACTTCATTTTGAAAATTCCCTAATTTTTCCCTGACCAATTTTTCATTTTCTGTTACAATTAGTGTTCAAAGACCAGAATCTTAATCTTGTTATATTTTTAACATAGAATCTTTTATAAACGGAATAAAACAACTTGAAATTAAAACTGAAAAAGTTAAACTTATTATCCTTGACAGTTAATACAGTGCATCTTATAGAAATTCCCTGATATTTGCGAACAAATTTTTAAATCCCTGACTTTCCCTGACCAACAAAATTCCCAGTCAATAACCTGAAAAATCTGCATAACTAATAGTAATTTTGCTACACATTAATTAATAAATTTGAATTTCGCGCCAACGTTTTTAATTCAGTGACGCCACCGCGGCGCTACCGTCGAAAGTAAAACCTGAGTAAAATCGTGTGTTTAATATGCAAACGCAATTACTTTTATGGCAGCCCTGTTAGAATATAGCAAGAATTCAAAGTAAGTAAAGGACTAACAATAATGTCAGTCATTCATAAAACGTCAGTATTTAAAGTTTATGAAAAAAGTGCAAACGTGTCGTTCCTAAAAAACTGGAATGTAAACTTCCAGTAAACATTGTAAATAATTCACTGTATAATAACTGCAAGCAAATTGTGTTTCAGATCATAATTAAACCTCAATTGAGATACATACTTCTTAATGGACTTACAATATCCTAGACTAGACGGTGGTTGTTTTGCTCTCCTTTACACATTTTACACGACAACGATGGTTAAGTTTAACATTGAATCGAGCATCGGCGTAAACGGCGAACTCCGGCGCCGTCTGGTCTACAAACGAAGCCCATTAGGGTGGTCGTAACAAAGCAACTACCCTTCGCGATTTTAACACCTTTCATTTTTTCAGCACAAAGCTACTTCCAATATTTTCTACAATTTTACTATTAAGTAACAACTCCACTAAATATTAAGTTTGTAGATAATCTCTGCATAAATTAACTATTAACGTAGCCAAGAGGCAGATGATGGGAGGTAAATACCGGTTTTGTGAAATTCCTTGTCACGTCGTTATAATTAGCTGGAATTTATAAACAGGTATGCAGCATTCCCTGCTTCAATATTCGCTTAAAATTCGCTGAAATTTCGAAATGTGCAGTGCAATCGATTATTTATGCTGTATATTAACGCAGAATGTTGCGCAATGTGCGTTCCAATTAATGAAAATACTGAAATATTTTTAAGAATGATTCCACTTTTAGTAGAGTAAGCAGAAGGCGGAGTCAACGTCATCTGATCACGGCAATTTTAATGTCGAAATGGGATTTGCAGTATATATGATTTACCTTTTTAACGTCTCAATTTATTTGTTATAAGATATAATTCAAAATGAAAAAAAGATATTTTTTTTTAATCTGCTTAAGAAATCAAACTACGAATGAGATACCCAAAAAAGGATTTTTAATATTTTTTCTCAGAGGCTCATTTCAGAGTACTAAACATAAATAGTAAATCTATTACAGATGGTATATACGTGCATATAGTAAAGTTACTGTACGTATATGCATATTACTTCAATTACATTTATAGAAAAATAAAGAAATAAATAATAAAATAACATCGAAAAATGAAAGTAAATAAAGTTTGATTATTTTATAGCAAAATGAACGTTGCATTTGGTTTATTGTCTATACACCAACGCACAGCTTAAATTTCGAGTATCATATTTGTCAATACTGAAGATAATGACTAATATATGCAAGTGAAACATGCAAGATTTTATCAGTTATACCTCCTGAAATTCTTTAAAATACAACTCTCTGTCTCTAGCAAAATGAGGATATTTATTTGTACTCTGCTCTTCACTTTTATGAAATTTCTTATTTCTGTTCGTAAGTAGAATACAAATCAATCATATATTAAAGTATCTTATATCCAGATATCGATTATACACAAAAATTGGCTTTTTGTCAAGCACATACTCTGAAATAGTTGAAACATATGCTATCATTGTATACGTGTATTATACGTGCGTATTTCATCTTGTTGCGTTACTACGTATTTCCCGAAGAAAGTGGCTCATTAATAGTTATACATTGTATGATATACAATCATTTGTAGTAGCAATACGGGGATGTCGACGTCGACTTTTTTACTTGGGATATATGCCAACATTTCACTTCGCCACTTTTTTCTTCCATATATTTCTATTTTGTTTTTTGTACGTGCTTGAATAGAGGAAAGTCGTTTCTCCCAGAATTTGGGAAACAAACAAAATTTAAAATACTAAAGTTTGATTTTTTGTAACGGTTTTTTGTTGAAAATTAAATATTTGGGTAGAAAATCAAATATTTGGGTGGAAGATCAAATGTTTTGGTTGAAAATTAATTACTTGGGTAGAAAATTAAATATGTTTGATGAAAATTAAATATTTTTGTTGAAAAATAAATATTTTCGTTGAAAATTAAATAATTGGGCGGAAAATTAAATATTTGACTAGAAAATTAAATATTTTCGTTGAAAATTTACAATTTTTGTTGAAAATTAAATATTTGGGTAGAAAATCAAATATTTGGGTGGAAGATCAAATGTTTTGGTTGAAAATTAAATATTTGGGTAGAAAATTCAATATTTTGGTTGGAAATTAAATATCTTTTTGCAAATTAAAAATTTTGGTAGAGAATTAAATATTTTTGATTGAATTGAATATTTCCGTTGAAAATGAAATATTTTCGTTGAAAATGACATATTTGGGTAGTAAATTAAATATTTTGGTTGGAAATAAAATTTTTTCGTTGGAAATTAAATATTTGCATTGAAAATTAAATATTTTCGTTAAAAATTAACTATTTTTGTTGAAAATGAAATATTTACGTTGAAAAGTGCATATTTGAGTAGAAAAATAAATATTTTGGTTGTAAATAAAATTTTTTCGTTTAAAATCAAATATTTGGGTAGAAAATTCAATATTTTGGTTGGAAATTAAATATTCTTATTGCAAATTAAATATATTGGTAGAAAATCAAATATTTTCGTTGTAATTTGATTATTTGTGTACAAAATTTAATATTTTTGTTGAAAATTAAATATTTTGGTGGAAAATTCAATAGTTTGGTTTGAAATGAAATATTTTGGTTGAAAATTAAATATTTTGGGTTGAAAATTAAATGTTTGGATGGAAAATAAAATATTTTCCTCAAAAACTTAATATTTTCGTTGAAAATCAAATACTTGTATGCAAAATTAAATATTTTGGTTGAAAATTAAATATGTGGTAGAAAATTAATTATTTGGGTAGAAAATTAAATATGTTTGATGGAAATTAAATAATTTTATTAAAAATTAAATATTTTCGTTGAAAATTAAATAATTGGGCGGAAAATTAAATATTTTGCTAGAAAACTAAATATTTTCGTTGAAAATTAACAATTTTTGTTGAAAATTAAATATTTGTGTAGAAAATCAAATATTTGGGTGGAAAATCAAATGTTTTGGTTGAAAAATAAATATTTGGTTATAAAATTCAATATTTTAGTTGGAAATTGAATATTTCGGTTGAAAATAAAATATTTTTGTTGTAAATTAAGTACTTTCGTTGAAAATTAAATATTTGAATTAAAAAATAAATATATTTGGGTGGAAAATTGAATATTTTCTTTGAAGATTAAATATTTGGGCAGAAAATTAAATATTTTTGATGAAAATTAAATATTTCCGTTGAAAATTAAATATTTTCGTTAAAAATTGAATATTTGGGTAGAAAATTCAATATTTTGGTTAAAAAATCCTAATTTTTGCCTTGAAAATTTTTAAATTCGATAGAAAATTCTTTTTTCCACAACTTTCTTTTTTTATTGAAAATTTAGCCCTTTCATTGAAAATTCGTCTTTTTGGTCGATGATTAAGCTATATTTACTTGAAAATTCAACTATTTGTTGACAATTCATGGATTTTGTTTAAAATTTAACTATATGGTAGAAAATTAATCTTGTTGGTAGAAAATTATATATTGAAAAAGCACCATCGTTGAGAAAAAAACAAAGTTGAGAATTATTAAATAAAAAACAGTTGTAAACATAAAAAAACAAAGGGAAAAGGATAATAGGAACATTTTTATAAAATTTTTAAACAAAATTATACAGCATCAGTCGTTTTCTGTTAAAAATATGTTTTATTGTACAAAAATAATAACAAGTATTGTACATTGAAGATGAAGAATATATTATTTTTATTTCTTCAGTTTTAGGTTCAAATATTGGACCGGGTCCAAATATTTAAAATATTTAAAAAAATTATTTATAACTTATATAGATAAGTTATAAATAATTTTTTTTTTTTCAAATCTTATCCATTCAAAAATGTACATATGCCAATAAGGTAACTTTCTGTTATTTTATTACCCTCCGTACCAAAACACCTGTGCTTATTCAGATATGTCATAGATGGCACCACTGTGCATTTTTTTCGAACTTCAAATTTTGTTTTTTGAATTATAAACATATGTATACAACAGAGCCTAAAATGTGTCAAAAAGTGAAAAACATACAACTGCATTTGTTCGAAAATTTATTTATTTTGTTATAAATTTAATAATTTAGTTAGAAAATCTTCCTTTTTGCTTGCAAATTGAACTGTTTTTCTCGTAGAAAATTTAATATTTTGGTTGGAAACTAAATATCTCGGTTGAAAATTAAATACTTTCGCTGAAAATTAGATATTTGGGTGGAAAATTTAATATTTGGGTACAAAATGAAATAATTTTAATGAAAATTAAATATTTGGGTGGAAAATTGAATATTTTGGTTGAAAATTAAATATTTTGTTTGAAAATTAAATGATTTCGTTGAAAATGAAATATTTTCGTTGAAAATTAACTATTTTTGTTAAAAATTAAATACTTGTGTGGAAAATCGAATATTTGGGTGAAAAATCAAACATTTTTGTTGAAAATTAAATATTTTGGTTGAAAATTAAATATTTAAGTAGAAAATTAAATATTTTTGTTGAAAATTAAATATTTTCATTGAAAATTGAATATTTGGGTGAAGAATTAAATATTTTGGTTAAAATTTAAGTATTTTTGTTGAAAATTAAATATTTTCGTTGGAAATTAAATATTTTCGTTGAAAATTAACTATTTTTGTGGAAAATTAAATACTTGTGTGGAAAATCGAATATTTGGGTGGAAAATCAAACATTTTTGTTGAAAATTAAATATTTCGGTTGAAAATTAAATATTTAAGTAGAAAATTAAATATTTTTGATGTAAATTAAATATTTTTGTTGGAAATTAAATATTTTCATTGAAAATTAAATATTTTCATTGAAAATTAAATATTTTCATTGAAAATTAAATATTTTCATTGAAAATTAAATATTTGGGTGAAAAATTAAATATTTTGGTTAAAATTTAAGTATTTTTGTTGAAAATTAAATATTTTTGATGAAAATTAAATATTTTTTTTGAAAATTAAATATTTTCGTTGAAAATTAAATATTTTCGTTGAAAATTAAATATTTTCGTTGAAAATTAAATATTTATATTAAAAATTAAATATTGTCGTTAAAAATGAAATATTTTCGTCGAAAATTAAATATTTGGGTAGAAAATTAAATATTTTTAACGAAAATTAAATATTTGTGTTAAAAATTAAATTTTCTCGTTGAAAATTAAATATTTTGGTTAAAAATTGAATATTTTGGTTGAAAATTACATATTTTCGTTGAAATTTGAATATTTTCGTCAAAAATTAAATATTTGGGTAGAAAATTAAATATTTACGTTGTAAATGATATATTTTCGTTAAAAATGAAATATTTTCGTTGAAAATTAAATATTTGGGTAGACAATTAAATATTTTTGATGAAAATTAAATATTTTAATTGAAAATTGAATATTTGTGTGAAAAATTAAATATTTTGGTTGAAAATTAAGTATTTTGGTTGAAAATTAAATATTTTCGTTGAAAATTAAATATTTGGGTGATAAATCAAATATTTGGGTAAAAAATCAAATATTAGGTTAAAAAATTAAATATTTTCTTCGAAAATTAAATATTTAGGTAGAAAATTAAATATTTTGTTTGAAAATTAAATATTTTTGTTGGAAATGAAATATTTTGGTAGAAAATTGAATATTTGGGTGTAAAATTAAATATTTGGGTAGAAAATAAATATTTTGTTTGAAAATTAAATATTTTTGTTGGAAATGAAATATTTTGGTAGAAAATTGAATATTTGGGTTTAAAATTAAATATTTGGGTAGAAAAGTAAATATTTTGTTTGGAAATTGAATATTTTGGTTGAAAATTAAATATTTATATTGATAATTAAATATTTTCGTTGAAAATGAAATATCTGGGTAGAA
Organism: Andricus grossulariae; assembly: GCA_011634705.1. Lineage (NCBI taxonomy): Eukaryota > Metazoa > Arthropoda > Insecta > Hymenoptera > Cynipidae > Andricus > Andricus grossulariae. Next base: position 41,849,969 of record JAABKJ010000755.1, on the reverse strand, counting down.
AATTAAATATTTGGATAGAACATTAAATATTAGGGTGGAAAATTAAATATTTTGGTTGAAAATTAAATATGTTCGTTGGAAATTAACTACTTTTGTTGAAAATTAAATATTTGGATAGGAAATTAAATATTTGGATGGAAAATTAAATATTTTGGTTGGAAATAAAAAATTTTCGTTGGAAATTAACTACTTTTGTTGAAAATTAAATATTTGGATAAGAAATTAAATATTTGGGTAGAAAATTAAATATTTTGGTAGAAAATTAAGCTATCTGGTTGAAAATAAACTGTTTCCTCGAAAATTCGTATTTTTGACTTGAAAATTCAAGAATTCACTCAAAAATTGTATTCTTTCTTGAATTTTTTGGTTATCATAACTATTTTTGATTTAAAGTTAAAATCCTCAATCATCAAAGGTTGAAAATTGATCATTTTTATTTAAAAGTTGAACTATTTCGTTCAAAATTTATTTATTTATTTGAAAATCCGTCTTTCTTTTCCAAAATTAAAAATTCATCTTTTTGGTTACAAATTCAACAATTTTGTTATAAAGTCCAGCTTTTTTATTGAAAACTTAAAAATTTTAGTGTGGAAAATCTTCTTTTTTGTAGATAAGATCTTCTTTTTTTGTGGTCAAAATTGCAATTCTTGGTTGAAAATTAATTCGATTTTGCTTGAAGATTCCACTATTTCAATAAAAATTGGTACTTTTTGATTTATTTTAACTGTTTTTGATTTAAAGTTAATATTTTTTCTGGTTGAAAAATCAACTATTACATTTTTCGTAGACAATTCATCTTTTTTGGTTAAAAATTATACTACTTGTTTAAAAGTTGAACTAGTTTGTTAAAAATTAATTTTTAGATTAAAAATTCATCAGTTTGGTTGAAAATTGATCTCTTTGGTTGAAAATTGTAATATTTTGTTAAAATTTGTTGTTTTTTTATTCAAAATAGATTGTTTTAATTAAAAATTTAACAATTCCATTAATGTTTGAAAATTGATAATTTTTATTTAAAAATTCAACTATATGGTTGAAAATTTATTTTTTCGGGTTAAAAATTCAACGGCTAAAAAAATTTAAAAACTAATTTGAAATTTTTCTTTCTTTCTTGGCTGAAAAATCATTCATGGCTGAAAGTTTAACACATTTTTTGAAAATTCATCAATTTAGAGGAAAATTTATCACTTTGGTAGAAAATTTAATGATTTTGATGAAAATTCGTGGTTTTTCTGTGGTTTGAAAATTAAATTTAAAAAATGAAAATGTAAGTTTTCCATTTTTTATTAAAAATGTATCTTTTTAAGTTGAAAATTTGTATTTTTGGGTTGAAAATTCAATCATTTTGCAGAAAATTCGTCTTTTTGTGACGAAAATTCAACAATTTAGTTGTAATTTTTGTTTCTTTCTGGAATAAAATTTTTTTTCTTTTTTGAAAATTCATTAATTTAGTTGAAAATTTGTCTCTTTGGATGAAGATTTTAGTATTTTTTATGAGATTTCATTGTTTTTCCGTTGTTTGAAAATTCACTTCTTTAACTGAAAATTTAAATATTGCATGTTTTGTTGAAAATTTATCTTTTTAAGTTAAAAGTTTGTATTTTCGAGTTGAAAATTCAATTATTTTGCAGAAAATTCGTCTTCTTGTGACGAAAATTCAACAATTTAGTTGTAATTTTAGTTTCTTTCTGGAATCAAAAATTTTTGTTGTTGAAAATTTAACACCATTGTTGAAAATTTATTAATTTAGTTTAAAATTCATCTCTTAGAATGAAGATTTAACTATTTTTTAATGAAATTTTGTTGTTTTTCCGTTGATTGAAAATTAATTTTTCCAACTGACAATTTATCTATTTCATTTTTGGTTGAAAATTTATTTAAAGATTTATATTTTCGGGTGGAAAATTCAATTATTTTGCAGAAAATTCGTCTTCTTGGGACAAAAATTCGACAATTTAGTTGTAATTTTTTATTCTTTCTGGAATTAAACATTTTTTTCATCTTGGAAAATTCAATATTTCAGTTGAAAGTTTGTCTCTTTGGATGAAGATTCAATATATTCCATTTTTTGTTGAAAATTGATCTTTTTAAGTTAAAAATTTATATTTTCGGGTGGAAAATTTAATTGTTTCGAAATTAACATACATATTACACAAATAAATTTTGGTTGGGGGGGGGGGGTAGTATAAAAATGGTGTTGTCCGAAATTTGAGACATTTTAGGCCCTGAAATATAATCTCAATTAATTATAAAAAAATGTCCTTATCAATCCAATTTTCCGTAGTCGAGCTGATCACAAACATCCAATTTTCTGATCATCCATTGAAAAAATCCCAGAATTGTGAAACTGAAACTGAGTGGAATTGCCGTTGCTTTGATCCAGGCCCACATGCTAGAGTTGAAAGATTAAATAATTAAAAATCTAAATATCAAGAAAACATTTTATTTTTATAATAAATATTTTCATTGTAAAAATTGCGAAAACGCTTTTTAAATACTCATATTGGCTTGTGTGTCATTATGGAAATTTTTATGTGACGTGGAACGAAGAAAAATAAAAAATTAATTAATTTGTACAAAAATTCTACACTAATATATACTTTCCTCGACTATAAATTTAATCAACTATAATTTAATTTATTTGTTGAAAATCTGTTTTTTTTTCTCGTAGAAAAATATTATTTTAAGTTGAAAAATCATCTTTTTTTGTAGCAAATTTGAAGATTTGTTTCAAAATTCAACTGTTTTGTAAAAAAATCTTCTTTTTGGCTTGACATTTCAAGAATTTAGTTAACAAATTTTTCTTTCTTGTCTAAAAATCATCTCTTCAATTCAACTCCTTGGTCGAAAATTTATGCATTTTTCGAAAATTCTTTTTTGGTAGGAAAATATTCGTCTTTTTTAAAAATTCAACAATTCGCATAAATATTTGTCCTTTCTTTTAGAAAATTAGTCTTCTTGGTTGAAAATTCAACTATTTGGTTACCATTTTTTTTACGATAGAAAATTATTCTTTTGTTTTAAAAATTCGACTTTTCTCTTGAAAGTTTATTTGCTTGAATTTTTTTTCATTCTTTACTTAAGAGCTTTTCTCAGTTGAAAATTCTACTTTTTTTTTTTGAAAATTATTTTTTTTTTATTTTTTTTGAAAACTTGTTTTTTTTTTGTTTAAAACTGCTTTGTTAAAAATTCAACCATTTGGTTAAGAGTTGAACTAATTTCTTAAAAATTATTTTTTGGTTGAAGATTCATCTCTTTGGTTGAAAATTTAACTAATCCATTTTTAGAAAATTAATCTTCTACGTCAAAAAATAATCTATTTGGGGGTTAAATATTGACTTTTTGTGTTAAAAATTGATTTTTCATTCCAGATTTATTATTTTAGTTAAAAATTCATCTCTTTTGTTCAAAACTTAACTATTTTGTTGAAAATACGTTTTTTTTTTTGGTTGAGAATAAATTTTTTTAACTGAAAATGTAACTATTCGATTTTTTTTAACATTGATATTTTAAATTAACAATTGATCTTTTCTAGTTAAAAATTCATAAATTATATTGAAAAGTCATTCTTTTTGTTGAAAATTATTTTTTTTTGGGTTGAAAAATTAACTATTTCATTTATGGTTGAGAATTTATATTTTATAACTTTAAAATTGAACTTTATAGTGAAAAATTCATGTTTTTTTTATTAAAAATCCAAATATTCAGTAAATAATTCGTTTTTTTCTTCATTTCATAAAACCAGTTCATAATTCGTCTTTTGGTAGAAAATTCATCATTTATGGTAGAAAAATAATCTTTCTTCGTTGAAAATAAACTTTTTAAAATTTTTTTTCAATATTTTTTTTAATATTTTTTTTTTATAATCATTAGGTTAAAAGTTGATCTTTTTCAGTTAATTTTTTTTTTAATTTAGATCTTTGTTTGAAAATTTAACTTTTTGTTTTAAATTTTGAGTTATTTATTTTTTATGAGTTGAAAGTTCAACTTTTTCGCAAAAATTCATGAATTTTGTTGAAAATTCGTCTTCTTGGTTAAAAAGATAATCTTTTTTGTTTAAAATTTCTTCATTTTGAATCAAGATTCAAATATTTGCTCAATAATTGTCTTTTTTGTTTGACTTCGAATCGTTCAAAATACGTTTTAATTGTTAAAAATTAATTTTTTTAATTTGAAATTTGAAGATTCCATTTTTTGTTCAACAAAATTTTTTTTAGTTGAAAATTCAACTAAAATATTTGAGGATTCCACTAATTTATTGAATTTTTATCTCGTTTAATTCAACTGTTTTCGGATGGATTTTAATCTTTTTTGTTTATATTTTTTCGGTAGAGGATTTTAATTTTTTGTCGAAAATTCATTTCTTTTGCTCGAATTCAAGCATTTCGATTTTTTTTTAATTATCAATTTTGGTTAAAAATAAATCTATTTAAAAAAAAAACTATTTTTATGAAAATGTAACTATTTGGTAGAAAATAATTTTTTTTGTTGATAAATCATGTCTACGGGTTGAAAATTCAACTTTTTTGTTGAAAATACTTTTTTTTTTAATTCGTCATTTTAGTTGAAAATTCATCTGTTTGGTTGTAAAATTTAACAATTTTGATGAAAATACCTTTTTATTTGGTTGAGAATTAATTTGTTAAACTAAACATAAAACTATTCTATTTTTTGTTTAACATTTATATTTTAAATTGAAAATTGAACTTTTTTAGTTAGAAATTAAAAAATTATGTTAAAAAGATATTATTTTGAGTTGAAATTTCGTATTTTTGAGTTAAAAATTCATCTTTTTTTGTAAAAATTTAATTTTTTCATTCAAAAGACAATTTTTCATTAAAAACTAATCCATTTTGGTAGAGGATTAAAATTTTTGGTTGAAAATTCGTCTTTTTGTTTGAATTCAACCATTTGGATGATTTTTTTTAATTATTATTTTTGTTTAAAAATTAATTTATTAAAAAAAAATCAACTATTTTTATGGAAATGTAACTATTTGGAAGAAAATAAATTTTTTTGTTGATAATTCATTTCTTTGGTTGGAAATTAAACTATTTAGATGGAGATACCTTTTTTTAGTTAAGAATTAATTTTTTAAACGAAAAATGAAACTATTCCATTATTTGTTCAATATTGATATTTGAAATTAAAAATTGAACTTTTCTAGTTGGAAATTAAAAAATTGAAAATTGATCTATTTTTGTAAAAATTTAATCTTTTTTAGTTAAAAACTACTCTTTTTTCGTTAAAAATTAATCTCTTTTAGTAGAGGATTTAAATTTTTGTTGAAAATTCGTCTTTTTGGTTTAAATTAACCATTTGCATAAATATTTTCTATTATTATTTTTGGTTAAAGATTAATATATTTTTTGTTGAAAATTTAACTATTTTGATGGAAATACCTTTTTCTTTGCTTAAGAATTAATTTTTTAAACTAAAAATAAAACTGTTCCATTTTTTGTTTAAAATTTATGTTTTTAATTGAAGATTCAACTTTTCTAGTAAGAAATAATAAAATTATGTTAAAAAGTCATTATTTTTCGTTGAAATTTCGTATTTTTGTGTTGAAAAGTCAACTATTAAATTTTTGGTTGAAAATTCCTTTTTTTGGTTCAATTGAACTATTTGGATGAAATTTTCTTTTATTCACATTTTCGCTTAAGAATTCGACTATTTTGTAAAAATTAAACTATTTTCATAAAAATGTAAATTTTTCGAAGAAAATAAACTTTTTTGTTGATAAATCATGTCTACGGGTGGAAAATTCAACTTTTTTGTTGAAATTGATTTTCTTTTTAATTCATAGTTTTAGTTGAAAATTCATCTGTTTGGTTGAAAATTTACCGATTTTGATGAAAATAACTTTTTCTTTGTTGGAGAATTAATATTTTAAACTAAAAATAACACTATTCCATTTTTCGTTTAACATTTATATTTTTAATTGAAAATTGAACTTTTCTAGTTGAAATTACAAAAATTATGTTAAAAAGTCATACTTTTTCGTTGAAACTTCATCTTTTTGGGTTAACAATTCAACCATTAAATTTTTTGTAGGAAATTTATCTTTTTTGGTTGAATTCAACCATTGGGATGATTTTTTTCAATTCATATTTTTGGTCAAAAATTAAACTATTTTCTAAAAAAATTAAATTTTTGTTGATAAATCATGTCGACGGGCAGAAAATTCAATTGTTATGTTGAAAATGTATTTTTTTCTTTAAATTTATCATTTTGTGTCGAAAATTCATCTATATGGTTAAAAATTCAACTATTTGGATGAAAATACCTTTTTTTATTGGTTTTAAATAATTTTTTCAATTAAAAATAAAACTACTATTTCATTTTTTAAACTGATATTTTAAGTTGAAGATTAATCTTTTCTAGTTGAAAGTTCATCTATTTTTGCAAATATTTCATCTTTTTTTTAAGTTAAAAATTGAAATTTTTTCGTTAAATATTAATCGCTCTCGGCAGAGGATTTGAATTTTTTGTTAAAAATTTCTGTTTTTTGATTCAATTGAACCATTTGGATGAAATTTTCTTTTATTCACATTTTTGGTTAAAAATTCGACTGTTTTGTAAAAATTAAACTATTTTTTACGAAAATGTAACTATTTGGTGGGAAATAAATTTTTTTGCTGAAAAATCATGTTTTCGGGTTTGAAGTTCAACTGCTTTGTAAATAATTCGTTTTTTTCCTTCAAAATTCAACAATTTTGTCAAAAATTGATGTATGAATTTTTTGTTTAACATTTATATTTTAGATTGAAAATTGAACTTTTCTAGTTAAAAATTAAAAAATGATGTTAAAAAGTAATTATTTTTCGTTGACAATTCATCTCTTTGGTTACAAAATTAATTATTTTGTTGAAAATACATTGTTTTGGCTGAGTAATAATTTTTTGGATTAAATAATTTTTTTATAAATTGATCTTTTCTCGTTGAAAAATTGAAAAAAAAGTGTTAAAAAGTCATTATGTAAATTTTTTTGTAGATAAATCATGTCTATGGGTTAAAATTCAACTGTATTAATGTATTAATGTATGTATTAATTTTTTCAAACTAAAAATAAAACTATTCCATTTCCTGTTCAATATTGATATTTTAAATTGAAAATTGAACTTTTCTAGTTAGAAACTAAAAAATTGAAAATTCATCTATATTTGCAAAAATTTAATATTTTTTAGTTAAAAAGCACAATTTTTTCATTAAAAATTAATCTCTTTTCCTAGAGGATTTAAATTTTTGTTGAAAATTCGTCATTTTGGTTGAATTCAACCATTTGGATGATTTTTTTAAATTAATATTTTTGGTTAAAAATTAATCGATTAAAAAAAAACTATTTTTATGAAAATGTAAATATTTGGTACAAAATAATCTTTTTTGTTGATAAATCATGCCTGCGAGTTAAAAATTCAACATTTTTGTTGAAAATTCATCTCTTCGGTTGAAAATTAAACTATTTTGATGAAAATACATTTTTTTTTTGTCAGAATTAATTTTTTAAGCTAGAAATAAAACCTTATCATTTTTTGTTTAACATTTATATTTTAAATTGAAAATTGAACTTTTTTAGTTAGAAATTCAAAAATTATATTAAAAGGTCATAATTTTTTATTGAAATTTCGTCTTTTTTAATTAAAAAGCCATTTTTTTTATCTAAAAATTAATCTCTTTTGGTAGAGGATTTAAATTTTTGGTTGAAAATTCGTTCTTTTTTTTTGGTTGAATTCAACCATTTGGATGATTTTTTGTAATTATTATTTTTGGTTAAAAATTATTCTATTAAAAAAAAATTAAACTAGTTTAATGAAAATACATTTTTCTTTGGTTGAGAATTAATTTTTTAACTAAAAAGAAAACTATTCAATTTTTTTTAAACATTTATATTTTAGATTGAACTTTTCTAGTTAGAAATTAAAAAATTGAGAATTCATCCATCTTTGCAAAAATGTCATCTTTTTTAGTTAAAAAGCACAATTTTTTTACTAAAAATTATTCTCTTTTGGTAAAGGATTTATATTTTTGGTTGAAAACTCGTCTTTTTGGTTTAATTCGATCATTTGGATGATTTTTTTTCATTTAAAAAAAAAAAGTATTTTTCATGAATTTTTTTTTTTTTGGCTGAGAATTAATATTTTTAAATACAAATTGAAACTATTCCATTTTTTGTCAAACATTAAAGTTAAGGATTCAAATATTTTGTTGACAATTTATCTTTTTTGGTTGAAAATTAATTTTTCCTTTTTAGTTCATCTTTTTGGTTAAAAGTTTAATTATTTGGTTAAACTAGATTCTTTCAAATTTAATTTTATGTATATATATATTTTATTTTGATTGAGAAATAATTCTTTCCAAATTAAAAATGAAACTATCTCATTTTTTGTTTCAAATTTATATTTTAAATTGAAAATTGATTTATTCTAATTAAAAAGTCAAAAATTATGTTAAAAATTAATTATTTTTCGTTGAAAATTCGACTTTCTGGGTTGAAAATTCATCTATTTTTGTAAAAATTTCATCTTTTTTTAGTTAAAAATCACAATTTTTTTGTTAAAATTCGTTAAAATGAAATTTTATTAATTTATTAAATTTATTAAAATTTAATTAAATTTGAATTTGTTAAATTAATCGCTTTCGGTAGAGGATTTACATTTTTTTGTAAATTCCTCTTTTTTGGTTCAATTGAACAATTTGGATGAAATTTTCTTTTATTCAGATTTTTTGTTGAAAATTCGACTACTTTGTTCAACTTTTTGAAAATTAAACTATTCAAATGAAAATACCTTTTATTTTTGTTTGAGAAATAATATTTTTCAAATTAAAAATGAAACTATTCCATTTTTTGTTTAAAATTTATATTTTAAATTGAAAATTGATTTATTCTGGTTAAAAATTCAAAATTATTTTAAAAAGTAATTATTTTTCGTTGAAAATTCATATATTTTTGTGAAAATTGCCTCTTTTTTTGTTAAAAATCACAACTCTTTGGTTAAAACTTAATTTCTCGTAGTTGAGGATTCAAATATTTTGTTGAAAATTCGACTTTTTTGGTTGAAAATTCATTTCTCCTCTTTAGTTCATTTTTTTGGTTGAAAGCTTAATTATTTGGTTAAACCAGATTCTTTCAAATTTAATTTTATGTTGGAGATTTTTTTTTCCTTTTTTTTAAATTTAACTGTTTGGATGAAAATACCTTTTTTTGGTTTAAAATAATTTTTTTCAACTTAAAATAAAATTAATCCATTTTTTGTTTGAAATTGATATTTTAAATTGAAAATTCATCTTTTCTAGTTAAAATGTCATCTATTTTTGTAAAAAGTTAATGTTTTTTTAGTTAAAAATCACAATTTTTTCGCTAAAATTCGTTAAAATTAAATTTTTATCAAATAAATTTGATTAATTTATTAAATTTATTAAAATTTAATTAAATTTAAATTTCAATTTCAATTCGTTAAATTAATCGCTTTCAGTAGAGGTTTAAAATTTTTTGTTGAAAATTCCTCTTTTTTGTTTCAATTGAACCATTCGGATGAAATTTTCTTCTATTCAGATTTTTGGTTAAAAATTCGACTATTTTGTTCAACTTTTTGAAAATTAAACTATTTACATGAAAATATATTTTTTTTTGGTTGAGAAATAATTATTTCTAAATTAAAAATGAAACTATCGCATTTTTTGTTTAAAATTTATATTTTAAATTGAAAATTCGACTATCTGGGTTGAAAATTCATCTATTTTTGTAAAAATCGCCTCTTTTTTAGTTAAAAATCACAACCCTTTAGTTGAAACTTAATTTCTCTTAGGTGAGGATTCAAATATTTTGTTTGAAACTGTTAAAATTAAATTTTTTATCTAAAAATTCAAATATAAAATTTTTTTAATTGTGGATTCATTCTTTATAATTTGAAAATTCAACTTCTTATTAAAGAATTCATGTATTCTATTGAAAATTCGTCTTCTGGTGGAAAATGTTTCAATTATGGTAAAATAGTACCTTCTTGATTTAAAATAAAAATTTTCGTTGAAAATTCAACTCTCTTTTAAATAATTCGTCTTCTCGGTTTGAAAATTAAATTATTTATCTGAAAATGGAACTATTTTGTTGAAAATTCATCTCTTATGCTGGAAAGTTCAACTAGTTGCTTCTTAATGCAAATTTTTGTAAAATTTAATTTTTTTTTTGTGTAAAAAGTTTTTTTTTTCAGGTTCAAAATTTAATTCCGAAAATGATTAAATCTTGGATAATTTTTTTTTTCAGTATGACACATGACTGAGTACCAATTTACTGAAAATTGCATGAGGGTGTTGTATTCCGGTGTAAATTATTTGATGCTACATGAAGTCGACCTAATTTGCACATTCAGCACACGACATTCGAGATGCCCTTTCAACGTCAATTGGTTGAAATGATAACAGATGGACGTCATTCGAAAAACTTGATTATTCTGAAGGAAATAAACTATATTTTCTACCTCAAACATTCCCACTACTACAGTCACACTAACACAAAAATTAATAAATATATTAATAAATAACAAAAAAAGAGCTCAAGCTAAATTTGGCATTGTTTGTATCAAAATTTAGACCAAGAAATGTGCTAGAGAAGTGATAATTAAATAAAAATTAATTTTTCTAAAAAAAAAAAAGAATTGGGAGCATGGGTTTAATTCGACGGCAATGAAACTGGATTGGATGGTTGGATCAAGTAGGTGGGTCAGCTAATAAAATGCGTTCATCAAGCTTAACACCTACGGTCCTTGACATTGATTTTTGCTAAAAAAAATTCTCTGTAAAATTTTGCGTAAGAAATTAAATCAAATGCTTATAAATATTATTACAAATTTATTAATCGCCTGCTTCATCAACGCCTCCCGAAATTCATTCTCTTCTAATTCAACTCTAAATAATCACAAAATATATATTTTGAAGTTTAACAAGAGAATAAATTTATCTACCATTGGCGAAACCGATCACGAAGTATAAAAAAGTATTAAATACTAAGGAACTTAAATAATAGTCTTTGAGATAATTAGATGAGATAAATTTAGCTAGATTTTTAAATTACAAAATGTTTTTCTTATAGTCTAAGAACGAGCGGCACTGGACCTTGCGTCATCGCGGATATCGACCAAGCAAATCCTAAACCCACGTACCTTGATAATTATTGAAAAATTATTTTCTCTAAAAAGTAGCATGATCGCGGGAAAAAAATGGCGGCATCGAGCACTCATTGGAAATATATGTGTGCCTGCTAATTTTGAGGAAAAATTAATTTTTCAATAATCAATTGAGGTACGTGGGTTGGGGTTCTGGACCTTGCGTCGTCCGCGATGGCGCAAGGTCCAGTGTCACTGGCTCTCCTACTATTATGAGTGTGTTTTCTAGCGACTACTACGGAACGTTCGATGCAAATTATTCTACAAAAGGGTAGTGCACTGGTCTACTTTACAAATAAAGAGAAATTATAACAAAATACGGAAATACAATGATAAAATCACAACAAGTGAAATTGAATAGAACAAATTTTTGTTTACTCGTAAGGATCGTCGGAAATGTAGAAAGGCGATTTCGTTTTAATGGTTCCGCTTTCGAGAATAACCACCGGGCTGACTGGCTTGTCATCGGAATCTGTTTTTGTTTGTTCGATTTTGAAAACTACGTCAATACCTTCCACTACCTGTTGAGCAGAATAAAAAAATTAATTGTCAGAATTTTTTTAAAGCCATCAGAGCAGGGAACTTCCATTAATTAGACAAAGATAATTTTTGAAATCCACCCCCCCCCCACTCCACCACCTTCTGACGTAAGAGTTGATATTTTTTGACTCAGTATATAACTAAAGGACTACAAAGTACTTGAACAAAGGATTTCAAGGGATACCGAAGGATTTCGCAGAATTTTGAGGAATTAAGAAAGATTTCCATGGATTTTAGGAAATTTCAAGAGATTTTATTAGATCATGAAATATATAAAGAGTTTTTGATGATTTTACGGCATTTCAAACAAATTAAAAGGACTTCTTGAAATTTTGAAAGATTTAAGTCAATTTAAAAGTTTTTCCAAATATTTGAAAAGATTTGAAAAGATTTCAAAAAACGTCACAGGATTTCGAAGATTTTTAAAGGATTTTATGTTTATTTTTACGAATTTTAAAGGATGATAGGAAATTTTAATAAGATTTTGAAAACTATGAGGGATTTTGAAAGATTTGCAAAGATCATAAAGATTTTAAAGGATTTCAAGAGATATATTGAAAGTCACAGAGTTTTAAAAGTTTTTTAAAGATTTCTTGTTTATTTCCACGAATTTTAAGGGATGCTAGGAGATTTTAATAAGATTTCGGAAGATTTGCAAAGATTTTTAAGGATTTAAAAAGATTTCAAGAGATACATTGAAAGTCACAGGATTTCAAAAGGTTTTTTAAGGATTTCATGTTTATTTTCACGAATTTCAAAGGATGTTAGGACATTTTAATGAGATTTCAAAAACTATTAGGGATTTCGAAAGATTTTCAAAGATTTTTAAGGATTTTAAAGGATTGCCAAATTTTTTAAAGGATTTCATGTTTATTTTTGCGAATTTTTAAGGATGTTAAGAGATTTTAATAAGATTTCGAAAACTATCAGGGATTTCGGAAGATTTGCAAATATTTTAAAGGATTTTATAGGATTTCAAAAAATATATGGAAAGTCACAGGATTTCAAAAGTTTTTTTTGAGGATTTCATGTTTATTTTCATGAATTTTAAAGGATGTTAGGACATTTTAATAAGATTTCGAAAGATTTGCTAAGATTTCAAGCTATATATTGAAAGTCACAGGATTTCCAAATTTTTAAAAGTATTTCATGTTTATTTTCACGAATTTTAATGGATGTTAGGAGATTTTTATAAGATTTTGAAAACTATAAGAGATTTTGAAAGATTTGCCAAGATTTTTTAAGGATTTCAAGAGATATGTTGAAAGCCGCAGGATTTCAAAAGTTTTTTTTGAGGATTTCATGTTTATTTTCACGAATTTTAAAGGATGCTAGGAGATTTTTAATAAGATTTCAAAAAATGTTAGGGATTTCAACAGATTCGCAAAGATTTTTAAGGATTTCAAATTTTTTTAAAGGATTTCATGTTTATTTTTACGAATTTTAAAGGATGTTAGGAGATTTTAATAAGATTTCGAAAACTATCAGGGATTCTGGAAGATTTGCAAAGATTTTTTAGGATTTTTAAGGATTTCAAGAGATATATTGATAATCGCTGAATTTCAAATGTTTTTAAAGGATTTCTAGTTTATTTTCATGAATTTTAAAGGATGTTAGGAGATTTTATTAAGATTTCGAATGATTTGCAACGATTTTTAAGGATTTAAAAAGATTTCAAGAGATATATTGAAAGTCACAGGATTTCTAAATTTTTAAAAGGATTTCATGTTTATTTTCACGAATTTTAATGGATGTTAGGAGATTTTTAATAAGATTTCGAAAACTATAAGGGATTTTAAAGCATTTGCAAAGATTTTTAAGGATTTCAAGAGATATGTTGAAAGTCACAGAATTTCAATTTTTTGAAAAGGATTTCATGTTTATTTTTACGAATTTTTGAAGAATGCTAGGAGATTTTAATAGGATTTTGAAAACTATCAGGGATTTCTAAAGATTTGCAAAGATTTTTAAAGACTTTGAAGGATTTCAAATTTTTCAAAAAGATTTCATGTTTATTTTTACGAATTTTAAAGTATGTTAGGCGATTTGAATAAGATTTCGAAAACTATCAGGGATTTAAGAAAATTTGCAACGTTTTTTAAGGATTTTCAAGGATGTCAAGAGATTTGTTGACAATCATAGGATTTCAACAGTTTTTTTAAGGATTTCATGTTCATTTTCATGAATTTAAAGGATGTTAGGAGATTTTAATAAGAATTCGAAAGATTTGCAAAGATTCTTTAAGATTGCAAGAGATATGTTGAAAGCCACCAGATTTCAAAATGTTTTTCAAGGATTTCATGTTTATTTTCACGAATTCTAAAGGATGTTAGGACATTTCAATAAGATTTCGAAAACTATCAAGGATTTCTACAGATTTGATAAGATTTTTGAAGATTTTAGAGGATTCCAAATTTTTTTGAAGGATTTCATGTTTATATTCACGAATATCAAAGGATGATAGGAGATTTGATCAGGATCTCCAAAAATATAAGGGATTTTACCAGATTTGCAAAGATTTTTCAGAATTTCAAGAGATATGTTGAAAGTCACAGGATTTCAATTTTTTTAGAAGGATTTCATGTTTATTTTTACGAATTTTGAAGAATGCTAGGAGATTATAATAAGATTTCGAAAACTATCAGGGATTTCTAAAGATTTGCAAAGATTTTTAAAGACTTTAAAGGATTTCAAATTTTTCAAAAAGATTTCATGTTTATTTTTACGAATTTTAAAGGATGTTAGGCGCTTTGAATAAGATTTCGAAAACTATCAGGGATTTAAGAAAATTTGCAACGTTTTTAAGGATTTTTAAGGATTTCAAGAGATTTGTTGACAATCATAGGATTTCAACAGTTTTTAAAGGATATTATGTTCATTTTCATGAATTTTAAAGGATGTTAGGAGATTTTAATAAGAATTCGAAAGATTTGCAAAGATTCTTTTAGATTTCAAGAGATATGTTGAAAGACACCAGATTTCAAAATGTTTTTAAAGGATTTCATGTTTATTTTCACGAATTATAAAGGATGTTAGGACATTTCAATAAGATTTCGAAAACTATCGAGGATTTCTACAGATTTGATAAGATTTTTGAAGATTTTAGAGGATTCCAAATTTTTTAAAAGGTTTTCATGTTTATATTCACGAATTTCAAAGGATGATAGGAGATTTGATCAGGATCTCCAAAAATATAAGGGATTTTACCAGATTTGCAAAGATTTTCAAGAATTTCAAGAGATATGTTGAAAGTCACACTATTTCAATTTTTTGAAAAGGATTTCATGTTCATTTTTACGAATTTTAAATGATGCTAGGAGATTTTAATAAGATTTAAAAAACTATCAAGGATTTCTAAAGATTTGCAAATATTTTTAATGACTTGAGAGGATTTCAAATTTTTTAAAAAAAGGATTACATGTTTATTTTTATGAATTTGAAAGGATGTTAAGAGATTTTAATAAGATTTCAAAAGCTATCAGGGATTTCTAAAGATTTGCAAAGATTTTTGAAGACTTTAAAAGATTTCAAATTTTTTAAAATGATTCCATGTTTATTTTTACGAATTTTAAAGGATGTTAGGAGATTTGAATAAGATTTCGAAAACTATCAGGGATTTCAGAAAATTTGCGAAGATTTTTAAGGATTTTCAAGGATTTCAAGAGATTCATTGAAAATCACAGGATTTCAACAGTGTTTTAAGGATTTCATGTTTATTTTCATTAATTTTAAAGGATGTGAGGAGATTTTAATCAGATTTCGAAAGATTTGCAAAGATTTTTAAGGATTTAAAAAGAATTCAAGAGATATATTGAAAGTCACAGGATTTCAAAAGGTTTTTTAAGGATTTCATGTGTATTTTCACGAATTTCAAAGGATGTTAGGACATTTTAATGAGATTTCAAAAACTATTAGGGATTTCGAAAGATTTTCAAAAAATTTTAAGGATTTTAAAGGATTGCAAAATTTTTAAAGGATTTCATGTTTATTTTTACGAATTTGAAAGGATGTTAAGAGATTTTAATAAGATTTCGAAAACTATCAGGGATTTCGGAAGATTTGCAAATATTTTCAAGGATTTTATAGGATTTCAAAAGATATATTGAAAGTCACAGGATTTCAAAATTTTTAAAAGGGTTTCATGTTTATTTTCACGAATTTTAAAGGATGTCAGGACATTTTAATAATATTTCGAAAACTTTGAGGGATCTTCAAAGATTTGTAAAGATTTTTAAGGATTTTAAAGGATTTTAAAGGTTTTCAAAAGATATGTTGAAAGTTCACAGGATTTAAAATTTTTTAAAAAGAATTTCATGTTTATTTCCAGGAATTTTGAAGAATGTAAGGATATTTTAGTAAGATTTCGAAAACTATCTGGAATTTCGAAAGATTTGCAAAGATTTTTAGGGTTTTTAAAGGGTTTCAAGAGATATATGGAAAGTCATAGGAATTCAAAAGTTTTTTCAAGGATTTCATGTTTATTCTCCCAAATTTTGAAGGATGTTAGGAGATTTTAATAAGATTTTAAAAACTATTAAAGATTTTAAAAGATTTGCAAAGATTTTTAAGGAATTTTAGAGATATTTTGAAAGTCACAGAATTTCACAATTTTCTTAATGATTTCATGTTTATTTTTACTAATTTTAAAGGATGTTAGGAGATTTAATTAATATTTTGAAAACTATCTGGGATTTCGAAAGATTTGCAAAGATTTTTAAGGATTTAAAAGCATTTCAATTCTTTTAAAAGGATTTCATGTTTATTTTTACGAATTTTAAAGGATGCCAGGAGATTTTAATGAAATTTCAAAAACTATCAGGGATTTCGAAAGATTTTTAAGGATTTCAAAGCATTTTAAATTTTTGAAAAGGATTTCATGTTCATTCTTACGAATTTCAAAGGATGTTAGAAGATTTATTTGAGATTTCGAAAACTATATCAGGGATTCCAAAAGATTTTCAAACATTTTGAAGGATTTCAAAGGATTTCAAGTTTTTTTTAGAGGGGTTCATGTTTATTTTTACGAATTTTAAAGGTTGTTAGGAGATTTTAATAATATTTTGAAAACTCTCTGGGATTTCGAAAGATTTTCAAATATTTTTAAGGATTTTAAAGGATTTCAAGAGATATATTGAAAATCACAGGATTTCAAAAGTTTTTTTAAGGATTTCATGTTTATTTTTACGATTTTTATAATGATGTTAGGAGATTTTAATAAGATTTCGAAAACTATAAGGGACTTTAGAAGATTTGCAAAGATTTTTAAGGATTTCAAGAGAAACGTTAAAAGTCACAGGATTTGAAAAGTTTTCTAAGGATTTCATATTTATGTTTATGAATTTTAAAGAATTTTAGCAGATTTTAGCAAGACTTCGGAAACTATGAGGGATCTCAAAAGATTTTCAAAGATTTCAAAGGATTTGAAGGATTTTGAGAGATATAATCGGGTTTCGAGAATTTCACGTGATTTCACAGGATTTTAAGATAGTCCAAAAAATGTCCAAGCATATCCACGGATTTTAGAGGATTTCGTAAGATTTTGAAACATTTAACGGAATTTCAAAGTGTTTCTGAACATTATCAAAGATTTTAAGAGATTTAAAAAAAAATTACGGGATTTCATAGGTTTCTAAAGGATTTTATATGATACCGATGATTTTTAAAGATTTCAAAACATTTTAATGGAATTTAAGAGATAGGAAGAGGTTTCGAGAATTTTATGGTAGTTTCGATGATTTTATGGTGTTTCAACGGATTTTAAGAAATTCCAAAAGATTTCCAAGCGTATCCAAGGATTTTAGAGTTTTTTTTTACATTTTGAAAGATTTAAAGAAATTTCAAAGTTTTCCCGAATTTTTAAAGATATAAAGAATTTTTGATAATTTCACGAAATTTCAAAGAATTTTAAGACATTTCAAAAGATGTCCAAGCATACCCACAGATTTTAGAGGATTCCGTTAATTTTATGGAAATGTAACGGAATTTCAAAGTATTTCCAAATATTATCAAAGATTTTGAGAGATTTAAAAAAAAGTCAGAGGATTTCAAAAATTTTTGAAGGGTTTCATGTCATACCGAAGTTTTTTCACGAATTTTGAAGGATGTCAGGAGATTTTAATAAGATATCAAAGATTTAAAGTATTTTAAAAGATTTTCGAGGATTTCAACAGATTTTAAAAAACATAAAGAGGCTTCGACGATTTTATGGGATTTCAACGGATTAAAAAAAATCAAAAGATTTCCATGCATATCCACTAATTTTAAAGTTTTTTTTTACATTTTTAAGCATTTACGGAAATATACAAGTTTTTTCGAATATTATAAAAGATTTTAGGAGATTTAAAAAAAGTCACAGGATTTCAAAAGTTTGAAGATTTTAATGAGATTTCGAAGATTTTAAGGGATTTCAAAAGATTTATCTGATTTCAAAATATGCCAAAGAATAATCCATGGATTTTCGATGGTTTCGTAACATTTTTAAAAATTTGCTATTACTTCCAAGGATTTTCGAAGTATTTTCACAATTTTTGAAGGCTATCTGGGGATTTTTTTAAGATTTTGAAGATTTGAAGAATATTAAAGAGTTTTCAAAAATTTAAGAGATATATAACATTTAAAAAAATGGACAGAATTTAGTATGAAATATTATATTATAATGAAAAATAAATAAAACAAATATTGATAAAATGTGAAAGAAATGCTTTGGGCCTCCCCCCCCCCCAAGTAAGGATTCATAAGATTTTTCGGAATCCCTTCCCAAGATTTATATATTTAATGGAGGCTCCCAAATTGAAAAAAAAAATTGATTCAACAATTTGAAAAATAGAAACGTTACCTTTCCAAAAGCTGTGTGCTGCCCATCTAACCACGGTGTTGCAATAGTCGTGATGAAAAATTGGCAACCATTGGTATTTTTTCCAGCATTTGCCATGCTAATGAATCCTGCACCAGTGTGTTTCACCTCGAAAGTCTCATCGTCAAAGTACTTTCCATAAATGCTTATTGAACCACTGCCATCTCCCTTTTCAAGGTCACCACCTAGAAACAATAAAATTAATAATTTATTTTTTCATTTACATTTTTAGACGCACATTGATCAATTAGTAGATCAGTATTAGGGTGGTTCAAGAAAAGACTTTTTTTGTAGGTTCTCTTGATTTTTGGAAGAAAAAAAATAGGGGTCCTTCGAGCCGGTTTTCGTAAATACCGCTCCACGACGTGGAGCGGTACGCCTAAACGCGACGAGGAGCGGTATGGAATGGAGGCATCAGAGTGATGAATTTGTGTAACAAATCGGCTCGAAACCTAGATTTTTTTTATTTCTGCCAAAAATCAGGGTAGAGGTGCCATTCGAGAAAAAATAGAGCCTTTTTTGGACGACCCTAATCAGTATATTAATTTTTTTAGTATACCTTGAATCATAAATTTCTTGATGACTCGATGAAATTTCGAACCAGCATATGTCCTTCCATTAATTCCCGTCGTAGCTAACGTTATAAAATTTTTTACAGTTTTTGGGGCTAATTCTCCAAAGAGACCTACGACTATTCGACCAGCAGGATAATCATCGATCATGATATCGAAGTAAACTTGATCGGTGACCTTGTAGCTCGCAGCCTTGAACAAAAATTGTTTATTGTAAGGATTAAATATTAGTTGTAAATTATTATTGCAATTTAAATTATTAATTTAGGAAAAATTTTGAAATAGGAAAATTAATTAGTTTAAATAAAATTAGTCTGAATGGAATAGTTAAATTTTAAGTTTAAAAAATTAATTGTCAACAAAATGAGATGAATGAGAATGAGATGAATCTTCAAACAAAAAAGATTAATTTTCTACCAAAAAGGCGAATTTTCATTCGAAAATTTGATTTTTCAACTAAAAAATGTTAATTTTCGATTCAAGGAAATAGTTAGATTTTCAAACAAGCAGAAGAATCTCTAAAAAAAAATTTCAACAAAATTATTTTATTTTCAGTCAATGAGATGAATCTTCAACCAAAAAAAAAGAATTATTACCAAATATTTCAATTTTTTACCTAAATAGTTAAATTAAAAAAAAAGAAAAAAAAATGTCAAAATATAGTTAAATTTTTAAGAAAAAAAAAATGATATTTGAATCAGGAGAATTAATTTTCTATCAAAAAGATGAACTTTTAACGAAATGTATGAAATTTTCATCCAAATAGTTGAATTTTTAAATGAATAAGATTAATTTTGAACCAAAAATACAATTGCTGAATTTTCAGTTGAAAAATTAAGTTTCAACAAAAAAAATCCAGAGAATAGTTAAATATTCAACCAAACAGAAAAATATCTACAAAAATAATAAATTTTCAACAAAATTATTTAATTTTCAATCAATGAGATGAATCTTAAAAAAAAAATGAATTTTTACCTGATATTTGAATTTTTAACTTAAATAGATAAAAAATAATTGTTGAATTTTCAGTTAAAAAATTAAGTTTTAACAAAAAAAAAAAAATTCAAGAAAGTAGTTAAATTTTCAACCAAACAGAAGAACCTCAAAAAAAAAATGTTTAACCAAAATAATTAATTTTCAATCAATGAGATGAATCTTCAACCAAAAAAATTAATTTTGACCAAATATTTGAATTTTTAACTTAAATAGATAAATTTTCAGCACATAAAGAGAAAATTTAAGAATATAGTTGAATTAAAAAAAAAATTGTTAATCAGGAAAATTAATTTTCTACCAAAAAGATGGATTTTTAACGAAATGCATGAAATTTTCATCCAGATAGTTCAATTTTCCAATAAATAAGATTGATTTTGACCCAAAAATACAATTGTCGAATTTTCAGTTAAAAATTAAGTTTCAGCAAAAAAAAACTCCATGAAAATAGTTAAATTTTCAACCAAACAGAAAAATATCTACAAAAAAAAAAAAAAATGTCAACCAAATTATTTAATTTTCAATCAATGAGATGAATCTTCAACCAAAAAAATGAATTTTTACCAGATATTTGAATTTTTAACTCAAATAGATGAATTTTCAACATAAAAAAAATTTCAAAATATATTAAAATTTTTAACAAAAAAGATCAATTTTGAATCAGGAAAAATAATTTTCTATCAAGAAGATGAACTTTTAACGAAATGCAAGAAATTTTCATCTAAATAGTTGAATTTTTAAATGAATATGATTAATTTTGAGTCAAAAATAGAACTGTTGAATTTTCAGTTAAAAAATTAAGTTTCAACATGAAAAAAATCAAGAAAATAGTTAAACTTTCAACCAAACAGAAGAATCTCTAAAAAAAATTTTTCAACAAAATAGTTTAATTTTCAATCAATGAGATGAATCATCAATAAAAAAAAAAACAATTTTTAATAAATATTTGGATTTTTAACTTGAATAGATAATATTTCAAGCAAAAAACTTTTTTTTCAATATAGGTAAATTTTTAATTAAAGAGATGAATCTTCTATCGAGAAAATGTATTTTTAACAAAATTGTTTAATTTTCAACCAATAAGATGAATCTTTATTAAAAAAAAAATAATTTTAACCAAATAGTTGAATCTTCAACTAAACCAGATATATTTTCAACCCAAAATATTAATTTTCGGCAAAAAAATACGAATTTTCATCCAAATAGTTGAAATTTTAACCCGAAGAAGATCAATTTTCAACCAAAAATAGAATAGTTAAGTTTTTAGTTCGAAAAATTGATTAGAAGAAGAAAGAAAACGAATTTTCAACGGAAGAGAAGAATCTTCTACAATAAAATAGATTTTCAAGAAAATAGTTCAATTTTTAATCCATGAGATGAATTTAAAAAAAAATGACTTTTAACCAAATAGTTAAATTTTTAACCCAAAAAGGATTAATTTCAACCGAATATAGAATAGTTGAATTTTTAGTTCAAAAAATTCTTTAGAAAAAGAAAGAAAACAAATTTTCAACGAAAGAGAAGAATCTTCTACCAAAAAAATAAATTTTCCACAAAATAGTTCTATTTTTAATCAATGAGATGAATCTTAAAAAAAAATGAATTTTAACCAAATAGATGAACTTTTAACCCGGAAAAGATCCATTTTCAAACAAAAATAGAATAGGTACATTTTTAGTTAAATTTTCAACTGAAAACAATAAATTTTCAACCAAAGAAAAGAAGCTTGTACCAAAAAAATATATTTTCAAGAAAATAGTTCAATTTTTAATCAACGATATGAATCTTCAAAAAAAAAAACAATGAATTTTAAGCAAATAGTTGAATTTTTAACCCGAAAATATCAATTTTCAACCAAAAATAGAATAGGTAAATTTTCAACTGAAAAAAATAAATTTTCAAATAAAAATAGAATATTAAAATTTTCAGTTCAAAAAATTAATGAAAAAAAAGGAAACGAATTTTCAACCGCAGAGAAGAATCTTCTACCAAAAAATGTATTTTCAACAAAATAGTTCAATTTTTAATCAATGAGATGAATTTTCAAGAAACAAAAAAAGAATTAATTTTAGCCAAATAGTTGAATTTTTAACCCAAAAAAGATCCATTTGCTACCAAAAATAGAATATTCAAATTTTCTGTTCAAAAAAATTAAGTGTTAACAAAAAAAACAACAACGAATTTTCAACCAAAGAGAAGAATCTTCTACAAAAAAAAAAGGTTTTCAACAAAATAGTTCTATTTTTAATCAATGAGATGAATCCTTAACCAAAAAAATTAATTTTAACCAAATAGTTGAATCTTCAACTAAAATAGATATATTGTTGAACCAAAAGATTAATTTTCGGCAAAAAATACGAACTTTCATATAAATAGTTGAAGTTTTAACCTGAGAAAGATCAATTTTCAACCAAAAATAGAATAGTTAAGTTTTTAGTTTAAAAAATCAATTAAAAAAAAAGAAAACCATTGTTCAACCAAAAAGAAGAATCTTCTACAAAAAAAATAGATTTTCAACAAAATAGTTTAATTTTTATTCAAAGAGATGAATCTTCAAAAAAAAATTAATTTTAACCAAATAGTTGAATTTTTAACCCGAAAAAGATCCATTTTCAACCAAAAATATAATAGTTGAATTTTCAACTGAGAAAGGTGAATTTTCAAACAAAAATACAATATTTAAATGTTCAGTTCACAAAAATCGAGTGTTAGTAAAAAAAAAAAGAATTTTCAACCAAAGAGAAGAATCTTCTACCAAAAAATAGATTTTCAAAGAAATAGTTCAATTTTCAACCAATAAGATGAATCTTTAACCAAAAAAATTAATTTTAACCAAATAGTTGAATCTTCAACTAAAACAGATATATTTTCAAACCAAAAGATTAATTTTCGACAAAAAATACGAATTTTCATCCAAATAGTTGAAATTTTAACCAAAAAAAGATCTGAAAAAAAAATATTTTTAACAAAATAGTTTAATTTTTAATCAATGAGATGAATCTTCAATAAACAAAAAAAGAATTTTAACCAAATAGTTGAATTTTGAACCCGAGAGAGATCTAATTTAAAAAATTTTTAAATTTATAATTTCAATCAATGAGATGAATTTTCAAAAAATAAAAAAAAATTAATTTTAACCAAATAGTTTAATTTTTGACCCGAAAAGGAACAAATTACAACAAAAAATAGAATAGGTAAATTTTCAGGTAAATTCTCTACTAAAAAGGATAAATTTTCAACCAAAAATAGAATAGCTAAATTTTTAGTTCAAAAAATTAAGTATTAACAAAAAAAGGAATTTTCAGCTAAAGAGAAGAATCTTCTACCAAAAAAATAGATTTTCAACAAAATATTTCAATTTTTAATCAATTGCGATGAATCTTTAAAAAAAAATTAATTTTAACCAAATTGTGGAATTTTTAACTGAAAAAATTCGACAAAATATATTAATTTTCATCGAAATAGTAAAATTATTTTCAACTAAAAAACAGAAAAAAGAGTAAATAAAAAATAAAATAAATAATGAAAAAAATAAATTAAGTAATTAATACAAAAAATAATATAATATATGATGAATAAATGAAAATTGATTAATTATTAGTATTAAATTTAGTTATACATATTTTCCAATATTCCCGAGGAAAATGCATAGCGAGAGTAGAATGAGCTAATGACCGGAAGCGATAGCATATACAGAAGATTAAAGTCCTCCACCCTCCGTATTGAAATAGATTTCGTGGTTTATTTTTATTTTTACGTAAGGTTCACCGGTTTATCTTAAAACTTTTCTCGTTTTCTCTTCTATGAGCCTAATCATCAATTTTTATTTCAAAAAATGGATTTTCAGCCCGAAAATATATATTTTTAACAAAAAAGTTCATTTCCAACCAAGCAGTTAAATTGTCAGTTAAATTAATTAATTTTTAGCAAACAAAAAAACGAATGTTTAATCCAAAAAGATGAATTTTGAAAAAAATGTATTATTTAATAACAATGTATTTTTTTGAAGATTGAAAAAGACTCAAAATCCTTAAATTACTAATTATATAAATTTTGTTATATTTTTATTATATGTTGTTAGAAAAGTTATGTATTTGCTTGAAAATAAACTTTTTTCTTAAATATTCATATTCTTGAGTTAAAAAATTAAGCTGTGTTGTAGAAAATTCTTTTTTTTTAACTATTCAATCTTTTTTGGTTATAAATAGAGTGGGTGGAAAATTAATCTTTTTTGTTTGAAAATTTGATATTTGTTTAAAGATTCACTTTTTTGTTGAAATTTTCATTTTCATTTGACAATTCGTTTTTTGTTTGTTAAAAATTAATTTATTTAACTGACAATTTAAGCTCTTGGTTAGAAATGAACGTTTTGTTGAAAATATATATTTTCGGTCTGAAAGTTCAACTCTTTTTTAAAAAATTCACTTTTTGTTGTTGAAAATTCATTTTTTGAAATAAAAATTTAACTTTCGAATTTTTAGTTGAAAATTTAAATATTTGGTTGAAAATTTATGTAATTCATTTAAAAAATGGTATTTTTTAGCAGAAAA
Source organism: Andricus grossulariae (assembly GCA_011634705.1). Lineage (NCBI taxonomy): Eukaryota > Metazoa > Arthropoda > Insecta > Hymenoptera > Cynipidae > Andricus > Andricus grossulariae. The sequence goes on along the minus strand of JAABKJ010000755.1, from coordinate 41,825,302 downwards.
ATTAATCTTTTTGGTTGAAGATTCAACTATAGGGTTAAAAATTTCTTTATTTCGTTAAAAATTCCTCTTTTGTGGTTGAAAATTCATCATTTTATTAAAAAATTCATCTTTTTGGTTAAAATTTTTGTTTGTTATAAATTAATTTTCTGAACTGGAAATTCAACAATTTTGTCGAAAATTCAACAATTCAGTAAAAAACTGAACTATTTGATAGAAAATTGAACTATTTGTTTGAAAATGTATGTAATTTATTGAAAATTTATCTTTTTTTAGTAGAAAATTAACGTTTTTGATTGAAGATTCAACTATTTGTTCAAAAGTTTATTTATTTTGTTAAAAATTCGTCATTTTTTCATAGAAAATTAAACTATTTTGGTTTTAGAATCTAATTATTCTATAGTTGAAATATTAACTATTACAAGTTTCGTTGAAAATTCATCTTTTTAGGTTTAAAATTCGATTTTTGTTTGTTGAAAATTAATTTCTTTTTCTGAAAATTTAAGAATCTTGTTGAAAATTCACATGCTTGGTTGAAAATGAACTTTTTTGATGAAAATTCAACTAAATTCAAAAAATTAAATTTTCAACCAAAGCATTCAATTAAAAAAATAATAATAATTTTGAACAATGTAGTTCAATTTTCAACCAAGTAGTTGAATTTCCAACAAAGAAAGACATATTTTTAACTAAATTGGTTAAATTTTTTAACCAAAAATATAGTTTTTGAACAAAAAAGTTTATTTTCTATTTAATAGATGATTTTTCATAAGAATAGTATAATTTTTAACCAAAAATATGAATTAAAAAAAAATGAATTTTCAATGAAATAATTGAATTTTCAATCAAAAAGTCAATTTTCAACAGAAAATGGAAAAGTTACAATTTTAGTTTGAAACAATTAAATTTCAACCTAACTAATGAATTTTCAACTAAAATGATGAATTCTTAACTGAAATAGTTGAATTTTCAATCAATAAAAATCAATTTTGAACACAAAATATGAATTTTCAACCAAAACTTAAATAATTAAGTTAACAAATTCCATGTTCGACCAAAGAACACGAATTTGCAACTAAAAAAGATTATATTTCAACCAACAATTTAGTAACATTTTGAGGCAAAAAATGAATGTCTAACCAAAGAGATGAATTTTTAACTAAAATTATGGAATATTCAACTTGAATAATAGTTTCATTTTCAGATTGAAAACAAATTTTTTTCAGAAATTAATTTTCAATTAAAATGATGAATCTTCAACCAAAAAAAAATTAATTTTCAACAAAATATTTCAACTTTCAACCAAGTAATTTTATTTCAAGCCTAAAAGATGAATTTTCAATTGAAATAATGAATCTTGAACTGGAATACTTGAATTTTTAAACGGAAAGAAAAATTTTCAAACAAGGAGATTAACTTTTAAAGTTGAACTATAATTTTCAATTAGAAAAGACCAATTTTGATCTTAATTTTTTAATTTAAACCAGAAAAGATGACTTTTCAACCAAAAAAGAAACAAATGTTCAGCTGAAGAAATTAATTTCCAATCGAGCTGAAAAATTTTTAACTAAAATTATGAATCTTCAACTGGAATATTTGAATTTCATATCTACGAAAAAGATGCATTTTTGACCATAAAGAATGATTTTTCACAAGAAAAGGCACATTTTTGCAAATTTATGTTATTTGGTTGCAAATTTTTTTTCTAACATTAAACTGTTGTATTTTTTTATGAAACTTTATCTTTATTAGTTGAAATTAACTTATTTTGCTGGAAATTTGCCTATGTTTGGCATAAAATTCATCCTTTGGATTGAAAATTTAACTATTTCGTTAAAAATTGGACTTTTTGATTGAAGATACATGATTTTAGTTTAAATTTCATTTCTATGGTTAAAAATTTAACACATTTTGTTGAAAATTCGTTTTTTTTTCTTTGGTCAAAAGCTAATGTTTTTACTAAAAATGTAGCTATTTCATTTTTGCTGGAAAATTGATCTTTTCAATTGAAAATTCACTTATTTGATTGAATACTCGTCTTTTTTGGTAAAAAATTCAATTTTCTTCGTAGAAAATGCATGTTTTTAGGTTGAAAATTCAACTATTTCATGCAAAATTTAATTTTTCTTCAAAATTCATATTTTGGTTGAAGTTACCCAAATTTTTTTTTAAATGAAAATTTCAATCTTAAAAATCATATATTTAAGTAGAAATTGCATTCTTTCTTGGATAAAACTGCAAATGTTTGGTTAAAAATTCAACAATTTTGTTAACAGGTCATCCTTTTTGGTAGAAAATTCAACTGTTTCGTTGAAAATTAAACTATTTCATACAAAATTTAATTGTTATTCAAAATTCACATTTTGGTGTTAAAAAGTGAACTAAATTTTTTTTTCATGAAAATTTGTGTTCTTAATTTAAATTCATGTAAATTTGTGTTCTTGATTCAAAAATTCATCTCTTTTTATTATAAATTTCATCTTTCTTGAATAAAAATGCAAACGTTTTTTTTTAAATTTGGTTTGAAAATGTTGTTTGAACAACTTTGTTGAGAAATTATTTTTTTGTTGAAGATTCTTATTTTTAGTTGGAAATTCATCTCCAGAAAATTCATCTTTTGACTTGAAGATTCAGCAATTTAGGTGAACTATTTCTTTCATAACTGAAAAATATTTATTTGTTGAAAATTCGTCTTTTTCATTTGAAACTTCATGTTTTTCAAATGAAATTTCTTCTTTTTTGTTTAAAATATCAACTATTACATTTTTTTATGAGGATTCATCTTTTAAGTTGAAAATTCAATTATTTTGTCAAAAATGAAGTTTTCACCCTGCAAAGAATGTATTCTCTCGAATACAAAAAATTGTCATCGTTTTTAAGTCCCATATCTTATTATTTCTTTAAAACATAAATTACGTACAGTAAGTGGGGGGGGGATGCACGAGAAGTTGGTTTTAGAATATGTTTCGAAAATATATTCATATATATAAAACATATATAATAAATATATTCATATAAAACATATATGATGAATGTATTCATATATAAAACATAAATGATGAATATATTCATATATAAAACATATATGATAAATATATTCATATATATGAAACATATATGATGAATATATTCATATATAAAACATACATGACGAATATATTCATATATAAAACATATATGATCAATATATTCATATATATGAAACGTATATGATAAATATATTCATATATATAAAACATATATAATAAATATATTCATATAAAACATATATGATGAATATATTCATATATAAAACATATATGAGGAATATATTCATATATAAAACATATATGATAAATATATTCATATATATGAAACATATGGACAAACGAGGGAGCACACGTGTTGCACGTGAGGGTAAATGTATAATTATGTATGTTAGGTACGTAATGGCAAAGCTGCTCTGCGATGAAGGGAAGCCTTATACGTACGAACGTGAAGCTTGGCTGATACGGTATTTCTGACTAGTGGGTGTTTCCTTTCAAATCACATAATTTCATTTGTGGCTTCATAAGTAAAGCTTCTTTCAACGAAAATCACATTTATTGATCCTCCAATCTCAGCCTTCAATTATTTCTCTTTCAAATTTTGCATCCAAAACCAAATTCGCTTACATCACAGAAAATCCCCGAGATATTATTTATCTAAAGTTGGGATAAAAATGTTCCGACGACGGATAATTTTTATCCGCCTCATAATAAAAATTATCTGCCGTCGGATGAATTGCAGTTTTCAATTGTTTGCAGCGTTCCTATCCAACATCAGACAAATAGTATATCGGGGATTTACTGAAGTATTTTTATTTTTGAAAATTTTCATTACTATTTTTTTTACTTTAATCAGTTAAATCTTAATTGAAGCTAAAAGCTGTAGGAAAAAAACTGCGATTCCGTCCGTACTTGAGTATTAAGTGAAATTTATAAAGCTCTAATCAACCAATCAGATCCCTCCTTGGGTAATTTTTAAAGTGGCTATCAGTTGAGAGGCGCATAAGTGTAATTCAAATCTTGATATGCACTGGGGTCAATGTCGAAAAATATTTTGGTTATGCTAAATGATCTGCAATAAAAATAAGTTTCCAATTCTAATTTTTTTGGATTATTCAGAAACTATGATCACTTCTCACTTTATCATCGAACTTTCGTAGCACTTGGTCCTAACTATTTTTACTCTTCAGAATTTTTTTTCAGAAGAACTTCATAGCACAGATTTGAAATATACTGAATGACCCAAATATTGAGTTTTTTTGGCTTTTTCCTTCTGTTTGAGGGGATTTATGACTTTTTAGTAAAAGCAAGTATATCGGCAGGTTCAAAATAAAAATACTTGCTATTTTGTACCTTGACGGCCGAGGCGGCGCACAAAATTGAGACGACAACGAGTAGGTACTTCATGGTTTGGATGCAGTTTCGGAATGATCCCAAGACTCGACACTGCCTCACTGCTAGGCACAGGAGGCGCAGTGATACACTGTCGCACTGCCGCTCACAGAAGTAACTCAGTCGTTTGTCAGCACGGAAAAAGCCACGTTACAGAACAAATTTATGAAAAAATTTCTACACAATATAATATCTTTTGTGAAGCATATTTATCATTTGAAAACACTAATTAAAGATTATAGGTATTACTAACAAGATATTTAAATAAAAATAGAGCAGACAACTTTAAATTGTCATATTTACTGTAGATATAGTGTATAATGATGAAATGTCATTTTTTTTACGTAGGCTCCACATAAGCAAATTTTTGCATAAAATATTTAGTGATCAAGTATGAACAAGGTTTATACTTATTTTTGCAAAGTGGTGACATCCCGCGACTGTGGGAGGCAATATTTAGAATCTGTTTTATCCTAATACTCGGTGGGTTTTGCGAATTTAAAGCATTTATTGTTTAAACAAATATATATCATAATTAATTTATATATATATATATATGTTGAAATATCAAATATCACGTTTTTGGTTGTTTACAGTCTGCAGGGTTTGCTCAAGAATAATTTAGGATTTCTTTGATTTGAGTTTACATATTTTACCTCAAATTTCTTGCAAGAAGTCTATCTTTTTTTTAAATTTTTGCAAAAAGAATTTTTTGAATTTTAGCAATTTTGAGAACAGCATTTAAATTTGGATTGTTTTATTTTCCTAATTGAGAAATTTAATAATCTAAATAGATTGGTTTCAGAATCACCCACAAAAAAAAGGGATTCATCTTTTTTGGTTCAAACTTCAACTTAGTTGGAAGTGGAACTACTTTCTTAAAAATTCATTTATTTTTCTGATTCATCATTTTAGTTGAAAACCCTTTTTTTTGTTCAAAATTTAATTATTTTGTTTAAAATTATTTGTTTGGACTGAAAATTTAACTCGTACATATTTGGTTCAAAATTGATCTTCTTTAATTGAATATTAAAATATTTGGTTTAAAATTCCTGAATTTTATTAAAAATTTGAATTTTGTGAAAGATAATAATATTGGTTGAAAATTGATATTTTTGGTTGGAAATTAGTTTTTTTCTTGTTCAGAATTCATTTCTTTAACTGAAAATGTCACTTATCCTTTTTTTGTCGAAAATTGACCTATTCTCACAAAAATTGAATCTCCTTGGTGGAAAATTATACTATTTTGTTGATTTACTTTAATTTTATTAAAAATAAATTTTTTACTGAAAATTCAACTATTCCATTTTTAGTTGAAAATTTAGCTGTTTTAGGTGAAAATTCAACTATTTATTATTTATCACTTTAACTATTGAATTTTTTTTTATTTTGCATTTTTTTGATAGAAATGTAACCTTTTTCGTTAAAAAATTATCTGTTTTGTAGAAAATTTAACTAATCTATTTTTTTTAAGAATTCATTTCCTTGATTAAAAAAAAAAACTATATAATTCAAAATTTCATTATTTGGCCAACAATTCATATTTTTGGTTAAAAAATTTAACTATGCTATTGAAAATTTATTTCTCTTTTTGTAAAAAATTTACGATTTTATTTTTGGTAAAAATTTACCTTTTTAGTTAAATTTTTTCTTTTTAGTTGAAGATTCATAATTTTAGTTGAAAATTCACTTTAACTATTGCATTTTTTTAATTTACCTTTTTTTGATAGAAATTAAACCTTTTTCGTTAAAAAATTATCTGTTTTGTAGAAAATTTAACTAGTCTATTTTTCTTTAAAGAATTCATTTCTTTGATCTATTATTTTTTAAGAAATCATTTCTTTGATTATAAAAAAAATATTTGATTGAAAATTCCACTATTTGGTCAACAATTCATATTTCTGTTTAAAAATTTAACTATTCGGTTGAAAATTTATTTCTTTTTTTGTAAAAAATTTTCCTGTTATATTTTTGGTAAATACTTATCTTTTTAGATGAAAATTCATATATTTGGTTAGAAATTATTTTTTTTTAACTATTGCATTTTCTTAAATTTACCTTTTTTTGATAGAAATATAACCCTTTTCGTTAAAAAATTATTCGTTTTGTAGAAAATTTATATAATCTATTTTTTTTTAAGAATTCATGTCTTTGATTTAAAAAAAAACCGTTTAGTTGAAAATTCCACTATTTGGTCAACAATTCATATTTTTGTTTGAAAATTGAACTATTCTGTTGAAAATTTATTTCTTTAATTTTTTGTAAAAAATTTATCTATTTTATTTTTGGTAAAAATTTATCTTTTTAGTTGAAAATTCATGTATTTGGTTGAAAATTAAATTTTTTTTAGTTCAAGATTCATTATTTTAGTTAAAAATTCACTTTAACTATTGCATTTTTTTAAATTTACCTTCTTTGATACAAATGTAACATTTTTCGTTAAAAAATTATCTGTTTTGTAGAAAATTTGGCTAATCTTTTTTTTAAGAATTCATTTCTTTGATTAAAAAAACTGTTTAGTTGAAAATTCCACTATTTGGTCAACAATTTATATTTCTGGTTGAAAATTCATTATTGTAATTGAAAATTATTTTCTTTGGTTGAAAATTCGTTTCTTTTTAGTTGAAAAACTATTCCACTTTTGCTTGAAAATTTATATTTTTAGTTGAAAATTAATTAATTTTGCAGAAAACTCGTTTTTTTTAATGTGATTTTCTAACTGCAAATTGAACTATTCCATTTCTGGTTTATGAATTTATCTTTTTTAGTTGAAAATGTATCTTATGGGTTTAAAATTGAATTATATTGTTGACATTTTTTTGTTAAAATTAATTGATTAAAATATTTTTTTATCTCATAAACATATTTATAGTTTTAAAAAATAATATTTTTAAAGTATCGAAAATGATATACGATCTCTATTAAAACTATTATTCTTCACTCTATAAACGACAACAATTCCTATTTATTTATCTCAGGGTTCAATTTCTTTTTCCTGTTGTCATCTTATTCTAACATTTGTTTTCGTTTTCCACTTACATGCGAACTGAATGAATAAAATCCGATATGAAACTCCATCTCTTTTTATTTGAAAGTTTATTCTCTTTAATTGCAAAGTCTACTATTTATTTTTGGTTGAGAATTACACTTTCTTGTTGAAAAATTCAATTATTTATTAGAAAATTTAATTATATTGTTAAAAATTTGTCAATTTTGTTAAAAAGTCATCCTTTGTGGCTGGAAATTCCAATTGTTGAATTTTCAAGTTTGATAATTTTCAGTAGTTAAATTAATTGAGTAGTTCAATAATTTTCTGCAATTAAATTACTTTAGGCTATTTAATTATTTTCAGCAGAAATATTTTTTTCAACAGAGGAAGGGTTTTCAGCAGGTGAATAATTTTCGGCTATTGAAGAAAATTCGGCTATTGAATAATTTTCGGCTATAGGATAATTTTCGGCCATTGAATACTTTTCTGCCATTGAATAATTTTCGGCTATTGAATAATTCTTAGCAGTTGAATGATTTTCGGCTGTCGAATAATTTTCAGCAGTTGAATACTTCTCAGCAGTAGAATTCTTATCAGCAGTTGAATTATTTTCAGCAGGTGAATTATTTTCGGCAGTTAAATTATTTTAAGTACTTAAATAACTTGAGTAGTTGAATAATTTTCGGCAATTGAATTATTTTCAGCTATTTAATTATTTGCAGCAGAAATATTGTTTTTAACAGAGAAAGAGTTCTCAGCAGGTGAATAATTCTTAGTAATTGAATAATTTTTAGCCGTTGAATTATTATCCACAGTTGAATAATTTCCAGCAGTTGAATCATTTTCCGCAGTTGAATAATTTTTGGTTGTTGAATAACTTTCGGCTATTGAATAATTTTTAGCTATTGAATAATTTTTGGCTATTGAATAATTTTCGGTTATTAAATAATTTTCGGCTATTGAATAATTTTCGGCTATTGAATAATTTGTAGCACTTGAATAATTTTCGGCTGTCGAATAATTTTCAGCAGTTGAATACTTCTCAGCAGTAGAATTCTTATCAGCAGTTGAATTATTTTGAAATATGTAGTTTCCAAACGATTTTTTTCGAATTAGATAGGAAAAATTCCTATGTTGACATAGTCAAAATCCATATGCTAATATAGGTATTCCCCCTACGGTAACATAGGAAAAATACCTCTTTTTCCGTACAGGATTCCTGGAGTCGATCATCTGGAAGTTACTCACATCCCTTCATCAACCTGGAGGGACGTGATTGCATTGCCTAGGGGCCCGGACAGGGTTGTTGCCTAGGGGTCCGGACAGGGTTAATCCGGCTCTGTTTAGAATGAAAAGAGACTGGAAAAATTACAAGAGTATAATTGAAGGGTCGGGTCGAAGAATAGGATGTGCGCTCGACCGCTTGAAAGTGCCCCTGAACGTTATTCAATCTCCCGACAATCCCCGCTTGTCTCGTTCGCCCGTGTTTACATTTTAAAAAAAGGTACAAATCGTTGATTCCCAGAGAACTTCTAATTAAAAAGTTGTTCCGCAGGGATTAACGAATAAAACTGCGCAAACATATTATTTCGTTTTGTATATCACAAGATATCACGATCTTAGTAAAACGAAATGATGCGCGCCGATGAAACAGTCGCCGCCAGTGGGCTGAATCGGGAATTTACTATTCAAAGTCACCTACAGCCTACAATTCTTGACCGATTTTCAATTTTTTTTCGAAGTATCTAAACAAATGCATAGTTTAGGCATTTATTGGCAAAAAGTAATCGTGTTTCTTTCGCGGTACCTTCAAATTATATGAGTGGTGATATTTAATGATAAATATTGGTTATTCGATATTATTTGTTTATCTTATGAACAAAGTTTATAATCAAATGCATAGTTATGTCATTCATAGGACCCAAATGGTCTTCAAATTACATGAGTAGTGATGCTTCGTGACGAAGTATTGTCAATCGATATTATTTGTTTATTTCATGAACAAATGTTATAAACTAATGCATACTTTGACCTTTTTTAGATATAAACTATCCGTTTTTCTTTCTGATCGTCTTTAAATCATCATAGTTCAGAGAATTCAACACACGAAAGTGCTCTCGAATTTCCAGTGATATAATTTGAAAGCAATAATAAAAAAGATTCATTTCTATCTAGAAATGGCTAAGCTATGCGTTTGTCTATGAAATAAATAAATAATATTGAGTGACAAATCCTCATCACTAAACATCACAACTCATATAATTTTAAGGCGATAAGGAAGAAAAACGTTCACTTTATATCTATAAATAGCCAAACTATGAATTTATTTATAAAATTTGTTCATAAAATAAACAAATAATATCGAATAACAATTATTCATAACTAAACACCACCACTTATATAATTTGAAGACGATCAGAAAGAAAAACGGTTAGTTTCTATATATAAATGGTCAAACTATGCATTTGTTTATAACATTTGTTTATGAAATAATTAAATAATATCGATTGACAATTCCTTGTCAATAAACATCACTAATTATGTAATTTGAAGACAATTAGAGAGAAAAACGATTACTTTCTGTCTATAAATGACCTAACTATGCATTTGTCTATAAACTTTGTTCATAAGATAAACAAATAATATCGAATGACCAATGTTTATCATTAAATATTACCACTAATATAATTTTAAGATACCAAGAAAGAAACACCATTACTTTCTGCCAAAAATGTCCAAACTATGCATTTGTTTACATAATTTGTTTATAAAATAAAAAAATTATACCAGACAACAAATTTTTACGGTCAAGTGTGATCCTGTCGATAAAATCAAGCAATTTTAATACACAAATATACTTTGCAAGCAAAATTTCCACGATATTGACATTTTGTTAATATAATTGGTTTATAACAATTAAGTTCGATATCCTGTTGATTATTTATCTTCTTTAGATACTTCGACATTCATTTTTATCGAGAATGGGATTAATTAAGTTATTTATTTAAAGATAAAAAATAATAATTAAAAAATGTCTGATTTTCGCTCATTGTTTATTTACATAAAAAATAGAAAATGATCAAAAATGAACACTCAAATCTATAGTAGCTCTTATGCAACTATTGCTGATCACTTCTGAACAAAAAATTTGAGAATCGGTCAAGAATTGTAGGCTGTAGGTGACTTTGAATAGTAAATTTCCAATTCAGCCCACTGGTGGCGACTGTTTCCTCGGCGCACATTATTTCGTTTTACTAAGCTCGTGATATATTGTGATATACAAAACGAAATAATATACTGTTTGCGCAGATTTATTCGTTAATCCCTATGAAACAACTTTCTCACTGAAAGTTCTCTGAGAATCAACGATTTGTACCTTTTTTTTCAATGTAAACACGGGCGAACGAGACAAGCGGTGATTGTCGGGAGATTGCATGACGTTCAGGGGCACTTTCAAGCGGTCGAGCGCACATCCCGTTCTTCGATTCGGCCCTTCAATTACGCATTGATATTGAAACAGACGTGTTTTCACTGTCTTGTTTTCATAATAAAAAAGTGGCCATCCTATAGAAAAACAATCTTGTTAATTAACCTTTTATTGCACTTTGTGCCGTTTTTCCAAAAACTCAATTTGATTATTATTTTCGTTATTTTTGACAATTTAACCAAAAAAAAAAGCATCCTATCAAAATCTGATTCATAACAAATTTGTATATTTTTCTTGAGCGAACTACTTCTCTTAATCAATTTTTTTCGTATACCTTCTGTTGTTTTATCAAAAATTAAATTTTTTATTGTTGATGTTATTTTTTACGATTAAAACAAAAACTACGCGTCCTATGAAAAAATTATTGATTAGAAATTCGTAGCTCTTCTTAGCTAAACAACTTTCGTCTAATAATTTTTTCATAGTTTGTTTCGTTTATCCTAAAATTAAATTCTTTTTAGCTTTACTTTTCACGTTTAAAACAAAAATTACGCGTCCTATAAGAAAAAGATTACCAATAAATTTGTAGATATTCTTTTCAAATTTCGAGAGAACCAAACACTTACATTGTTAACCAAAATTGATTAAATTTCAACCAAAAGAGATGAAATTATGAATCAAAAAGACGAATATTGAATTGTTAAATTGTCAAGCCAAAAATAATTTGATACAGAATAGTCGAATTTTGTACCCAAAAATATGAATTAAAAAAAAAATCTTAAATTTAAACCAAATAGTTGAACCTACAACTAGAACAATTAAATTTTTAGTAAAAAAAGTATTTTTTAACAAAAAAAAAAAGGAATTTTTAAACTAAATTGCTACATCTTCAACCATAGAGATGAATTTTCAAACAAAAAAGATGAATTCTTAACAAAAAATGTAATAGTTGATATTATAGCCGACAAATATGGAAGTTTCTACCAAAAGATATCAACTTTATTTTTTTTTTAAATTATTCTAAAAATTAAAAAATTGTTGAATTTTCCAGTCAAAAAGACGAATTTTTAGAAAGTAGTTGAATTTTTAACCATATAGTTGAATAATTTTCGACCCGAAGGAAATATTTTTTTTTAACCAAAATAGTTGATTCTTCAAAAAAAAGGCTGACTTTCCATCAAATTTATTGAATTTGAGACAAAATAGTTACATGTTAACCAAATATTTGAGTTTTCAACCATAGAAGATATGAATGCTCAACCAAACATATGATAACAAATTTTTATACCAAAAAGAATGAACTTTCAAAGAAAAATTGTTGGATTTTCTTATTGAGTTCTATTAATTTAGTTCGCATTTAAGTGGAAAACAAGAAAAAAAACGAAAACAGGAGAAAATGGAAAAGATTGTGAAGCCTGCGATAAATAGATAGGAATTTTGTTTATTTTTTAATAATTTAAAAATATTTTCTTAGAGAACTGAAAATTTTGCTTAGAAAATGAATTTAATTTTCCTTTCAACATTAACATTGTTATCATAAAGAATATAAATGTATATTAACACAGAATTAAATATCTAAACTTAATACTTGATAGAATTTTTTTAAATATTGTAAATTTTCCCGCCTCACTATTTGAAACTTTGGGAAAGGTTTTTAAAGTTACATGAAACTTTACATATAGAAAATGATTTTCAAATTCACTTATGAAAAAAAATCATTTTATTCCCAAGTTTATGAAAAAATAACGTTTCATCCCATGCAATTGGCATTACATATTCGAAGTGCCTAAACTTACGCGAAACAAAAATGGCCGAAAACTGGCGACGTTCTGTGATTAGCGGAAAACAACCACTTTTCCAGCTCGTCCAATGGAACTTGCAAAACTTTCAAGGATTCGCGTAGGTATAGCCGCAGCCTTATATATTTTGTTTGTTCCTCGGCTTGCAGCCATCTTGGATTCCCCCCACCCAATCTGAAATACCTAATTATCAATTCTATTTTTGGTAAAAAAAGAGAGTATTGCGACAAACAAAACTCGACATTTTGGAGTATAATGCCAGATAATACCATACTATTTAATATTGATGATATTTTTATTATTGTAATATTTTAATTTCTATTATTTGAAACATTTAAAAAAATGTTCTTTTCTCGAATTTAAATTGCTGGCCCTTTTTGCGCAATTTGAGCAAAAAAACTGCAGACGACACCAAGAATTCTCCTCAACTCATCAATCTGATTAGTCAACTGACACCAGAATTCCGCAAGAAACAACAGATAACCAATAAGCAATGCTTCAAAATACACTAAAATTCAGGCATGGTCGAGTTTTTTTCGGGTAATTGTAAATGACAAATGACATAATTAAAAGCAATAAAAATATGTCAATTTTTTCGCAAAACCGTGAACTATGCCATCAGAATACAGAAATTCCAGGTATTTTTGACACCTAAGAACGAGAATCTACGCCTAACAAAAAATACCGGAAAATATTCCGTCTTCAACGTTTTCTGACGCTTTTATTAAGCTGTTTTTTGCTTTAAAAATAGAATATTTTTTAATGGAAAATCACGAAAACGGGTAAATTTTTAGGTTAGGTTGAGATCTGTGCCCTTTATTCGCTTTATTCAAAGACTATAAAAAGCCCTGACCATTAAACAGACAAGGATGGCGTCATCCAAAAGTTCGGAAGGTACTTACTTTTTCAACAGAATAAAACTTGTGAAAATGAAAGTACAGTTTAATAATTTGCAAAAAGGACGATAAAAAAAGTCTAATTTCCGATGATTTATGAAGGAAGTAATGTTTTTATATGGTGATCCTGGAAAAATTCAATGGTTCCTGACCGCAGCGCGTTTGTGGACGATTCGAGTTTGAGGTGCTTTTGGGCTGGCGTATGTGTGAAGGGCAGCTGCGATTAAACCATACTTTTCGTGATAAGAGGTGATCAAAAAAGGGTGGAAAACCCGGGACACTGGATACGCGGTTCCTCGAAGTGGAAAAATCACCAGGAACCTGTCGAATCGTCAAGAGATAAGCAAATTTGTAATTATAAAACTACGATACGTGAACGCAGTCTGATTTTGGATTTCTCTCGCTTATAATTTCGAAATTCAACCAAATTTGGACACAAAAGACTCGAAATTAACATTTCTTAAAAGAATTTGGCAAGAGGCAGGCACCTAAAGTCTATAAATAGAGAAAATAGCCTACAGAACAAATCTTGATGTATAATGTTTTGAGGTTATGTTCGTTCCTACTTTACGATCTCTTGTTCTAGTTGTCAAAAATCGACTTTAAAAGGGGGAAAAAGGTATTGAGGGGCATTTTTAAGCCCGCAAAAAAACTGATTTTCGTATTCGTGAGAATTTTCTAGAGTTGGAGTAATTTTCGAGATCGTAAGACTATTTTTCAAAGTTCTTGATTTTGTTTATTTTTCGTGAATGAGTGTTGTCGTGCACGCAGAGCATCTTTAAATGTGTTTCCAAGACGAAATTGTTTAAAAAGGTGAGTTCAACACTAGTTTACTTCTAATTAATAAATTTCAATCTGCCACTATATGGTAACCAGGTTACAAATAATTAACAATTGGCAAGAATGCAAATGTAAAGTAACTTTGTTCCAGATTTCGAGCAAGTAATTGGAATTTTTAGTAGATTCGAAGTTATTTGCAGTTCTTACTTTATTACTTGAGAAAATTCTTATAATTCTCTGATAACTAGTTGGAAAGTTCTAAGTTCATGTAAATGCAAACTTTCAAAAAACGTTTGAAATGTTTTGTCATCAATTTTACGTTAAAGGATTTAAATTAAAACTTCCAAAGATTTCAAAGATTTTAAACGGTTTCAAAAGACTTCACAAAGATTTCAACAAGTTTCAAAAGATTATAGAAGATTTAAAAAGCTTGCATGAATATTTCAAAGATCTCACAAAGGTTTAAGCGATTTCAAAGATTTTATGAAGATTCATAATATTTCACAAAGGCGTGTACATCAGATTTCAAATCTTTCACAATGATTTCAAAATGTTTGAAAATATTTCAGAAGATTTAAAAATATTTCACAAAGATTTCAAGGATTTTTAAAGATTCCACGAAGATTTTAAATATTTGACAAAAGTTTCAAGGATTTTAAAGATTTCACAGTTACGTTTTATATCAAATTTCAAAGACTCCAAAGATTTTAAACGATTTCAAAAGGTTTCGAAAGATTTGAATTAGTCTAAAAGATTTCACAAAAATGTCAAAGATTGCGAAAAATCTAACTAGTGGCTTGCAAATTATATTTTGAAGGTCGGCATCATCAGTGACATTGACATCATAAGTGACAATTTGAAAAATATTATCAAATTCTAAAAAAACGATATAAAATAAATAGTAGTGTATTATAACATTTATTTATAATAATAATGATAAATAGTAGTTTAAAAAAAGTATTTTTAATATTTCTAAGAAGTCAATAATTTCTATTACTCAAATATTTAATAAAATGCAACAGTACAGAAATTGTTTTTCAACAAAAAATCACTATTTGATTCACAAAAAAGGAAACCTGGAAAAACTTAATTTATTGACCTGGAAAAGTCTGGGAAAACTTCGAATTTGGGCCCAAGAATCGCTAAACACCCCGGTTTAAACATTGTAATATAATAAATTCTTTAAAAAGAGAAAAATGTACGTTTTTATGATTATTTAATCGTGTTTACTTTATTTTTCAGAATTACTGTACTGTGACAGAAAATCAAATGCTATTTTTATCAATACTCGTTAACTACGAGTTTGCTAGTTTTGGAAGATAACAAGTAAGTTTTTTATACAATTTCGGAGAGTCGATTTTTAATGTTGACGTGAATGGATGATGCTTGGAGGCAATGAACGGTATGGAGAGACATGGACATGGTCACGGGCATTCGCACTCATCGCATTCACATCATCACCACCACCACCATCATCATCATTCCCATAGCAATTCACAAAGTTCGTCGCAAAACTCAAGTCAGTCCTCGAAGCACAGCCATGGGCAAGTACCACATGCCCCGAAGGAAATTCCGCCCCCACAACCGGCTCCGAAGCCCCGAAATTACAAATTACTCGTTGATCCCTTCCTCGTAAAAGGAGCCGCAAAACTGTACAGATATGATGGAGTTGTGCCCGGGGATCCAACACAACCCTTGGTTCAACCTCGAGACCCGAGATCCCAATTAACGAGGATTTGGACTCGACTTGAGCAACTAGACCTCCCAGTCCCAAGGTTCAAAATCGATCAAAACTATTGTGGAGAACCACCTCCTCTTGAAGTTACCTTTTGTCACCTAAACGACAACATAGATAGAACTTTCTTATCAGACATGGTCCACAAGTTTGGCACCATCGAAGAACTAACAATTTACTACCACCCGATGACGAATAAACACCTGGGCATTGCGAGAGTCGTATTCGAGAGCACGAAGGCTTCCAAAGCCTGTGTCGAGAAATTAAACAACACCTCTGTCATGGGAAAAGTGCTACGAGTTTTTCTCGACGCCTTCGGGGAAGAGTGTAAGAAGCTCTACGACGAGATGACAATCGAGAAAAAGATCGAGAAGAAGGTGGAAGTTCAAGAAGTCAAGGTAGAGCCTGAACCGGAAAAACCCGCGCCAGTTGTTGAGAAGATACCTCCAGTTGCTGAAGAGAGGGAAGATTTTAGAGCCAAGAAACCAATTCCAGTGGTTGAGAAACCTAGAGATGTTTATATTGACAATTCTAGGTATGCGAAGTACCGGGACTATCCGACTCCTAGCGGGAGTACTAGCAGTGATCTAGGATACGGAACGACGCCAAGTGAACTGAATTATTCTAGCAGTTTTTCCCAGAACTCTACGCCAGCGACAAACTATGAATATTTTTATGGTGGCTATCATCATCCACCGCCGAATAGTTTTTTGCCGACTGTACCTCAAGGTATCTCGCCGAGTTTACCAATTCAGAATTCCAATATGTGGTGGAATCCCAGCTCGGCCACGCCGGGATATCCGCCTCCGGTTTGGACACCACAGCATCCTCCGAGTTTAGAGAGTCCAAATGTTATGCATGTGAACAAACCTTCGACTCCTAAAGTTCAGCATTATACGCCTAAGAAGGAGAAGGAAGTCCAGTTCACGCCAAAAACTACACCTAGGGACTCGCCTGTCGAGACTCGAAAGACCTTGGATTTGGATACGAGAATTGCGATGCTATTGAAGGACAAGGCTGGCGGGATGGCTCCTCCATTTTTGCAATTTGGAAGTGATTCTGAGGATGACAGGCAAGTAATTTGGGATAATTTTACAAAAAGATCCTAGTCTTCTGATAGATATTGACTTGCAGGCCTCGGACTCACCACACTATTTACACTATTTGACACTTGTTTTGAACGATGACACTTTTTTTGCTACTATTTCGAAAAAATATTATACTACAGACACATTTTTCCGCTCATACCAATATTTCTTTACTTTTCCTCGAAAAATATTTTGGAACTTCTTCGATAATTTGCTAAAATAATATGATTGCCGTCTCAACTAATCACAACGTACCGGAAAATTGTCTCAATGGCTGATTAAGGGCCGTGACTAAATTATATAAATTTTTTTTCTAAAATTTTTAAACCACTAATTTATTTAGGGATCATCGAAAAATAAAGGTTAGACGATTTGCGGGGGGGAGTCTTACTGTTTCTTCTGAATCAACAAATTACTTCAATTTTCAACCAAGTGCTTAAAATTTCAACAACAAATTTAATAGTTTATATTGTAACCAAGAAAAATTTTTCATTTCAAATCAAAAATAGTTGAATTGAACCAAAGCAGATTAATTTTTAACCATACCGTTACATTTTTTAACCAGAAAACATGAAATTTCTACTAAAAGAGATGAATTTTTCATCAACAAGATGAATTTTCGACCACAAAAGATGAATCCTACAGAAGATACATAAATTTTTAACCAAATAGTTAAATTTTCAACCAAGAAGATTAATGTTTTACCAGAAAATACTAATTTTCGACAAAATACCTAAATTTTTAACCAAATAGTTGAATTTTCTACCAAGAAGATTAATTTTCTACCAGAATAGAAGAAATTTCAACGAAGTACATAAATTTTCCACTAAACAGTTTGAACAATGTATGTGATTTTAGTCCAAATTTTATTTATAATTAATTTTCAATTGAAAAAAACGAATTGTCTACAAAACAGTGTAATTTTGTACCAAATAGTTTAATTTTATGCCAAATTGTTGAATTTTCAAGTCAAAAAGGCGAATTTTCTATAAATAAGTTTAATTTTCAAGCTGAGAATATGAATTATCAACAAAAAGTTTGTTTACATTCAATCAGTTAAATTTTAAACAAAATAGGTCAATTTGCAGTTAAAAAATTAATTCTGAAAAAGAATTTGAACTATAAGTATGAATCTTCAATAAAAAAGAAAATTTTTTAAGAAAGTAATTTAGCTATCAACCTAGAAAGGTGATTTTTCAACGAAAAATTTAATAGTTGATACTTCAACAAATAAATATTTTAATTTAAAATAAAAGACAGTTGGATTTAACCAGCAAAGACGAATCTTTAACGAAATACTTGAATCCTCAGCTGAAGCAGATTAATTTTCAACCAAACAGTTGCATGTTTAACAAAAAAATTAATTTTCTACCAAAAAGGACGAATTTTTAACAAAATATATAAATTTTCAATAAAATATATAATTTTTCTAGCAAATTGTTGAATTTTATACAGAATGATATAAATTTTCAAACCAAAAAGATGAATTTTCAAGAAAGTAGTTGAATTTTCAATCAGAACAAATTTGTTACTCAAGAAAGAGAAAAAAAAAACAATTCAACCAAGTTGATTAAATTTTAAGCCAAAAAGACGAAGCTTAAACAGGATAGTTGAATTTCCAACAAAATAATTCAATTTTGTACCAAATAATACATTTTTAATATAAAAAAATGAATTCATAACCACAAATTTTATAGTACACTTTTAAACAAAAAATATTTGGATTATCTTATTGGGTTCTATTAATTCAGTTCGCATTTAAGTGGAAAAATGATAAAAAGTGGAAATAATAGTAATGGAGATAATGCCTGCGATAAATGACACTATTTTTTAAATTTTGTGATACTATTTATATATTTTTCCTCTCTAAAGTGAGTTCGAGGCCTGGACTTGTTAAAAAATTTGTTTTTATTGCCTTGAAAAGAATGTTGAATGAACACCAAAACGTTGGTAGATTTTTTGTAAATGTTTTTTTATTTCGATTTAAAAAAATAGACGAGAGAAAAGGGATGAAGGGATTTGAAGGTTGCCTTTCCTTTCTTTCCTCTTTTTTTTTTTATTTTGGGTTTTTAAATTCGAATCTAGGGGTTAACCACGAGAGATTACAGATATGCTTAGGATTACACAAGATAACATGGAATTACGTAAAATTAGTTGGGACTACATGAGATTGCACAAGATGACACCGATTACTCGGGATTACGTAGGTTACATGGGATTTCAACAGATTACGTGGGATTAAAATTTCTTCTGAAGTTCTGTACTCGAAAAAAAAAATTCGAGTTTATATATTATTTTATTTTTAGAAAAATAATAATTAGTAGTTACATATTTTTAAATCTATTTTTTCCTTGTCAAGATTTTTTCAATAAATTATTGATCTTTTTTAATTTCCAAGAATTTCGTAGTTAGACCTGGAAAGGTCATGGCATTTTTTTTAATAAATGAATTTTCTTGTTTTCGCGCCTGCTTTAAAGTCTTATATAATTATTTCAATACTATACGGCGAATTGATACGAATTGATTTGTTTATTAATAATAATAATATTAGTATAACTTCAGAATTTTTATTATAATATTAGTGAGAATTGTTTAGAATTCAATAATTATTGAAAATCCCTTTACAATTTCCTTGTGGAAATAATTTCTAGAAATTTGTAGAAAAACTTTCGTGAATTTCTATGAAAATTTCTACTAATAAAAGTTCATGCAAGGGTGCAATTATTCATAAATATTTATAGAAATTCGTAATTTTCTACAAAAAAACTGTAAAAAATTAACATTGTGTGTTGTTGTAGATTTTCATATTTTTTCTAAGCATCTTTTTTATTGATCATGCATAATCATAAAACTTCATAATTATTTATTAAAAATCTTGATTTTTTCATAGTTTATTTTCTATACCGAATTTTTACAAAATCTACACTTTTCTACGATCATCTGTAAAACTTACTTCAAACTTACTTCAAAAGTAGACTTTGGAAAACCTTGGAAAAGTCATGGAATTTAAAAACTTGACTTCTGTAGCAGCCCCGAATAAAGTGTGTTTAATTAAATTCATTTGAATTGTAGGAAGTCGCTGGCTGAGGAGGAGTTGCTTTCGACACCTCCAAGTCCATTTCTTTCGGCCGAGATTTACAAAGCGTGTCATGAAAAGATGATGGAAAAGAATAAGGAGAGAAGGAAAGTTAGGGAAAATAATATCAATCCATTTCCGGTGGATGAGGACTTGGGGAGCCTTATAAGTTCAAGTGAGGATGAAGCGTTGTTGGGAAGTTATAGTCCTGCAGTCGATGATAATGATGAGGACCTACCAAAGGAATCTCAGCAACCTCCTCTCGACGATGATCGGATGTCTCTGAGTCCTTTGAGTTCGGGAGACGAGAAGATTGAGGAGGTTCATTCTCTTTTTTAATTTTACCTGGACTGATCTTTTGGTCTCCCTTCTTATTTTATAATTTCGTCAGATTTCATCTGAACTTTCTTTTTGGGCCGTTCAAAATTCGTCACAGATCCTCGCACAAAGCTTTAACCCACCAGGTTGACGTCACAAATACGAAAATCCCCTCCCCCTTTTTGGTCGAATTTTTTTTTTTAGATGTCATTTGATAAACGCATAAAATAAAACAGAAAACATACAAACATAATGTTTTAACAGACTTCACAGCCAAAAATGCTATCAAAACAGGGGAAATAGGGGGATTTTTCACAAAAATAGGGGAATAAATTCTTTTGAATACAATTACTGTACCATATTGAATTCATATCATAACCCTCAAGATTTCAAGTCGAAAGCTATTGCAATTAATAGAAAGTAGTTGAATTTGGAACCAAAAAAGGTTAATTTTATACAAAGAGAAATAAATTTTCAACGAGAGTTGAGTTTTCAAGCTAAAAAGTCGAATTTTTTAGAAAAAAGTTGACTTTTAAACCCGTAAAGATGATTTTTCAACAAAAAAGTTGAATTTTCAATAAACAGACAAATTAATTTTGGACCAAACAGTTGCATTTCAAACCAAATAGTTGACTTTTTCAAGCCAAGAAAACCATCGACTTTAACCAAAAAAGACGTTAATTTTAAATAAAAACCAGTTTAATTCAAACCGAAGAAGCCGAACTTTCAACAAAATAGTTGAATCCATAACCAAAATAGATTAATTTTTAACCAAGCATTTGCACTTTTAAATAAAAAATATCCAATTTCTACTAAAAAAAAAGAGATGAATTTTCAACCAAGAAAGATTTTTCATTCAAGTGAGAGAAAAAATGTCAACTGAGTTGTTGAATTTTCAAGACAAAAAGGTGAATAATCTACAGAACAGTTGAACTTTCCACTCGCAATTATTATGAATTTTCAACCAAAAACTTAATTTTCGACCGAATAGTAGTATTATCTACCAAAATAATAGAATTTTCAAACCAAAAAGACGAGTTTTAAAAAAAGCAGTTGAATTTTTAAGCCAAAAACACGATTTTTCTACAAAACTGTTGAATTTTCAACAAAGAACTAAATTTTTAACTAAAGAGTTAAATTTTATACTAAAAATGATGGATTTCCAACAAAAAATTGAATATTTAAATTTGCACTTCAAAAAATTGATTAAAAAAAAAGAATTATCATCAAAATATTCAAATTTTTAACTAAAGAGATGGATTTTCAACTAATAAAATGAATTTTCAACAAAGCAGTTTAAATTTCTACAAAGTACTTGGATCTTCAATCAAGAAAATTAATTGTATACCAAAAGAAACGAATTCATAACAAAATACATCAATTTTCAACCAAATAGTTGAATTTTCAATTAAAAGCCATTAATTTTTAAATGAAAAAAACGCTCTTTCAACAATTTAGTTACATTTTCAACCAATAAAAATAAATGTTTAACAAGTAGTTCACCTTTAACCAAGTAGTTGAATTTTCAATTCAAAAAGATGAATTATCAAAGAAAAATTTTAAATCCGACTTATCAACTAAGAGCGATCAATTTTGAACCAAAAATTGAATAGTTCAATTTTTAACCAAAATAAATAAATTTTTAACAATTTAGTGTAATCTTAAACCAGTCAGATGAATTCTTTAAAAAGTCATTCTACTTTTAACCAAATAGTTGAATTTTCCAAAAAATGAGGTCTCAATGAAAAATTTAATAGTTAATAATAGAAAATAATAGAAAATCGACAAAAAAACGAGAAAAAGGGGACGTTTCTTGAAAATAAGGGAAAAAGAGGAATTCCTTAAAAATAGAGGAAAAGATGTGAATAGGGGAAAGTGTGTGAAGTCTCTGTTTAGATTCTTTACTTGTAACAAAAAAGTCACTAATTTTAATTTTTCCATGTGTGATGTCACATTCTGCGTTAACCCCTCCATCCCGTGGCAGCCTGTCGTAGTTTTTGAACGGCCTCTTTTCTCTGTTTTGTATTTCATTTTTAGTTACGAATTATGTATTTCCGTTGTTGTACTTTATGATTTGGTCAAAAGGTCAGTCCTCTTTTTGATTAAGCTCTAGTTCTAAGGGCAGATTGTAAATTTTCTTCTGAGTGTAGATCGGATTTCAGGTGATAGCGCATAGCCAGCCAGTGAATCAGTTGTATCCTGGAGCAGGTTATCCTGGTGCACTGACACATCCTCATTATCCACATCTGGCGAACGACATGTACAATTGGCCTCGACCTGCGCAATATCCGTACCCATACGGAGCATCGTACCTGCCCAACAATTACCAAGCCCCCAACAATTCCTTCCAAGGGGGAATTCATTCTAATGCCCAAGGTGCGAGTTACTACCCGTCGTTGCAGTCTAGACTACAAGCTATGACCAACCTCAATAGTTATAAAGATAATCCTCAGGTAAGAGTTTACGTTATCTTTAAAACAGAGCCGTAACTATGCTAGTGCCGTGGGGGTAACACAACTCCTACAAATGCAGTCCAGTGAGATCAGGTTACGCCGGATTATATCGGATTACTCTGAATTACCTCTATATACAGAATTACTCTGGATTACAGAAAATTATGTGAATTTTCAACAAAACAGACGAACTTTTAACCAAATAGTTGATTTCTAAACGAAAAAGACTAATTTTTTTACCGAAACAGATCGATTTTTAACGAACTAGTTGAATTTTCAATTAAAAAATATCAATTTTCAACCAAATAGTTAAATTTTCAACTAAAAAAGATCAAGAACGAATTTTCAACAAAATAGTTAGATTTTCAACCAAAGAGATTAATTTTTTACCAAAATTATGAATCTTCAACTCGAATAGTTAAATTTTCCGTTTAAAAAATAATTTTCAACAAAAAAAACAACATCTTTTTAAGAAATTTGTTGAATTTTCTACAAAGTAGATTAATTTTTAACCAAAAGAGATGAATTCTCAACGAAAAATGTAGTAGTTAATTTTTCTATCAAAACAGATTTTATTTTAAATAAAAAAACTGTCGAATCCTCAACCAAAAATACGAATTTTCAATCAAACAGTTCATTTTTCATACAAACGGGATCATTTTTAAGAAAATTGTTTAATTTCCTATCAAAAACGACAAATATTTTTAAAAAATACATGGCTTATCAAATAAATACTGGAATTTTTAACGAAAAAAGATAAATTTACAATCAAAAACAGAATAATTAAATTTTTAGTTAAAAAAAATTAATTTTCCGGCACACAAGAAAAAAGAATTTTCAACAAAATAGTTACATTTTCAACCAAGGAAATGAATTTTCAACTAAAATGAAGAATCTTCAATCACCGAAAAAATGGCTTTTTAACAAAACTGTTGAATTTTCTACAAAGTAGATTAATTTTTAACCAAAAGAGATGAATTCTCAACGAAATATGTAATAGTTAATTTTTCTATCAAAACAGATTTCAATTTTAAATAAAAAACAATTGAATGCTCAATGAAAAATAAGAATTTTCAACAAACTAGTAAATTCTTCATCCAAAAAGGATTATTTTTCACAAAATTGTGTAATTTTCAATAAAATTTGTGTAATTTTCAACAAATTAGATCAATTTTCTACCAAGAAGATTAATTTTCTACCAGAATGTAATTCGAAGTAATTTAGGTAATCCAAGTAATTAACTTGTAATTCAGTGTAATCTAGGTAATTGGAGTAATTTACATAGGTAGTACAAATATTCTTCCACTTATTTGTTTAAAAATTGTTGTATTTCTAGTTGAAAATTAATGTTTAATGTGAATATTTAACTTTTTCCCTTTTGATTAAAAATTGATCGATTTTAATTGAAAATTCATGTGGAGGAGAAAATGCCACAATAGATAATGAACATACAGTAGATAATCATTAATTTAAAATACTAATGTATATCAAATAATTAATCGAATTTAATTAATAGTTAGGACATTATATGTGTTAATAAATTAAAATTAGAAATAAATATTTGTGGCATCTTTTTGCTTTTAATTCGGTATTAAAATTAATGTTCATAATTGAAAATTCATGCTTCTGGTTGAAAATTGAACTATTTAGTGAAAAATTAATCTACTTTGTAGTAAATTCAACAATATTGTTAAAAAGACATGTTTGTTGTTGAAAATAGAACTGTTTGGTTGAAAATTCGTCTTTTTGATAATAAAATTAAACTATTTTGGTAGAAAATTCATTTATTAGGTTGAAAATTAAACCAGTGTTTTGATGTTAAATACAGCAGAGTTCTATTAGAGACCTATGAATGGCCTATGAATATGATAGAGGCCTATTAGATTGCTGATAAACAGAAAAATTACTATATCGCAATTATTTTTATTGCTCAATAGTAACAATAGTAATTGTATTTAACATCAGTAAACTGATATTAGGCCTCTAAAAAGATTCTATTAAGCTATATTGTTGAAAATACGTTTTTTGGGTTGAAAATTAATATATTTCAATTGAAAATTTAACTATTTTATTTTTTCATGGTCTTTCTTAGTTGCAAATTCATAGATTTTGTTAAAATTTCGTTGCTTTGGTAGAAAATGAAGATTCTTGCTTAAAAATTCATTTTTATGGTTTAAAACTCAACTGTTTTGTGAAAAATTCATGCATTTGGTTAAAAATTTTTCTTTTGTTTGTAGAAAAATTAATCTTCTTGCTTGAAAATTCATCTTGAACATTGAAATGTTCAATTCTTTTTTCTTTTTTTTTGAAAATTCATCTTTGTGGTTGAAAATTGAACTATTTTGGTCAAAAATCGTTCCTTTTTGCCCACCACTTCAACCTTCAAATTTGTCAAATATTTGCCTGTGCCGCTATTTTCTTTTTTACGGCGGGAAAGAGGGGGGGGGGGGCAAAATTATCTAATTTAAAATTGCTATTTACGGCTCTGATTAAAAAAAAAAGAGTTTTACAATACAGAATGTTAATACATAACATTCTTCACAGGGACCGACGATAAACGGAGTGCTCAACAAGGTTGTTAACGAACTGAAGCAGATTCTAAAGAAAGATTTTAACAAGAAGATGATAGAAAACACAGCCTTCAAGCTATTCGAGGATTGGTGGGATGAGAAGAAGAGAGAGAAGATAGATAAGAGCGAAACCGTCTTCGGTGAAAATGTCCCCAATAACGTCGTTAAGGAAGAAACTCACAAGCCACAAGGTCTTTCAACTCTTTTTGAACAAGCAACGCCGCTTGGGTTCAATCACGATGGATTTGGATTGGGCATTCGCGCCAGCATGCCGAAAATGCCTTCCTTCAGGGTAATCTTTCAGAATTTTCAATATTCTTCGCAAAAATTTTTTTCCGAATTTTCTAAACCTTCTTCAGTGTGGCCGTAGGTCAGGCAAAACCTAGAAATCAGGGAAAAGTCAAAGAATTTTATTGATCAGCTAAAATCAGGGATTTTTAAAAAAAATCTTGCAAAAGCCAGGGAATTTCTTTAAAAGTCAGTTTAAATCACGGTGGGCTTGGATTAAGTTCAACCCAAAAGGAATTTCACCTCTCGTTTTTCTTTTGAAATGATCAGCCTTCGGAATTGATATTTTTCTGACAGATTTGTAAAAAAAATTAGTTTTAGTTTTTGTGAAATGGCATATTTTCTGTGCACTGTAGAAAAAAAATAGAGTGCTATTTATGAAGGTTCGTTAAAAAGTAAGTTAATTTTTTTATATCGCGTTTCTGCTGAAATTGGCGTTAACAAATGATATTATAAAAATTAAAGTACATAAACTAACATAAAAATCTGAGAAACTTTAATAATTCCTTAAATATATCCATAAAAATTGAGGGCATCAACTTTTCAAAGAAAACTCATTTTTATGGATATATTTCAGGAATTACTAAAGTTTTTCAGATTTGTATGTTATCTTATGTAATTTTATTATTATATGAACAACTTTTCACATAAATTGCAGCAGGAACGCGATATTGAAAGAAACTTAGGTTTTAACCAACTTTCATAAAAGTGGGTATATTTAACATGCTATAACTTCGCACATATGAGAGATATAACATTTTATTCTTTTAAATTTTCTTTTAATTAAGTCTGCTTTAACTAATACTCTGACTATCTTTATCTATGCTATAGTGCACAGGAAATAGTCTATTACCCAAAAACTAAAAATACATTTTTTGTTAACAAATTTTTCAGAAAAATATAAATTCCGAAGGCTGTTTCTCCTAAATTATATGAGACAAATACTTTTTTTTAGTTTTCCTGGGTCCCGAATATCCAAAGATGTTTAAAGGTTAGATCCTTCTTTTCGATGCCAAACTACAAACTTTAAGATACGAAGACCCCGCTTTGGTGTTATTTTTATAAAAATACACATAATAACCTAAAAATGATAATAAAAAATTAAGTTTTTTAAACAATCCCTGTAGCGATTTTTTTCTTTCGGTCTCAAAATAATCACAAAGCATCACTGAAATTATTTCAGAAGTAAAACGAGAGGTGCCAGCCCTTCTGGGTCAAATTCAATATAAGCCCACCTTCTAAATAATTGTCAAGGATAATAAATCTTGAAATTTTAATTTGAAATCGTTTTATTCCGTTTACAAATGATTATATTTCAAAAATGTTACAAGATGAAGATTCTGGTCTTTGAATATTAATGACCAGGGGGGGGGGGGAATTGCTTAGGGAAAAATAAGGGAATTTTGAAAATGAACTTTTGCGACCACCGAGATATAATATTCTTTTCAGTCATTTACTTGCCATGTATTTCCATTTCTATTTTTTTTGCAGTTGCTTCCTCCTGACTATTATATTTTTAGTTCAACATTGTATTATTTGATTGAAAATTCAACAGCTTTGTTAAATGTCATCCTTTTTGGTAGAAAGTTAAACCTTTTTGTTGAAAATTCGTCTTTTTTTGGTTTAAAAATTCATTCGTTTTAATGAAAATTTCATCTTTTTCGGTCAAATATGCTACTGTTTGGTTGGAAATTAATCTTCTTCTTTGGTTAATGATTCAACTATTTTGTCGAAAATTCGTCTTTTTTCGTTAAATTCGACTGTTTTTTATTTAAAATTAAAATCTTTTTTATTAGAATATCTACTATTACATTATTTGTTAAAAAATCATATTTTTTGGTTTTTAATTGAAATACTTGGTTGAATTTTGATCTAGTTTATTAAAAAAGGAAACTTCATTTTTAAAATGTTAAATTTCTTATTTTTTTGGTTAAAAATTCATCTGTTTTACGGAAAATCCGTCTTTTGTCTTGAAAGTTTAACAATTTGGATGAACTTTTTTTTGTTTTCTGAATGAAAAATCTTATTTGAAAATTCGTCCTTTCGGTCGGAAAATTCATCGTTTTAGTTGAAAATTCATCTCTTTGGTTGAAATATGGACAATGTTGTTAAAAATTTGTTTTTGCTGAAATTACATTTTTTACTGCAAATCTAACTTTTCCATTTTTAGTTCAAAATTTATATTTTTTAGTTAAAGATGCAACCATTTGTCTAAAAAT
This sequence comes from Andricus grossulariae, assembly GCA_011634705.1. NCBI lineage: Eukaryota > Metazoa > Arthropoda > Insecta > Hymenoptera > Cynipidae > Andricus > Andricus grossulariae. The sequence goes on along the minus strand of JAABKJ010000755.1, from coordinate 41,797,249 downwards.
TCATGTATTTGTTTTGAAAATTCGTCTTTTTGATTTTAAAATTTATCTTTTGTTATAGAAATTTAATCTTTTTTTGGTTAAAATATGAACTATTACATTTTTTGTTAAGAATTTATCTTTGTAAGTTGCAAAATCAACTATTTGTTAAAAATTCAAAAATTTTGTTGAAAATTTAATAATTTTGTTGAAAATTCAACTCTGCTTGAAAAATATATATATATTTTTAATTCGTCTCTTTTGATTGAAAGTTCCATTATTTGGTTGTAAATGCAAATTTTTGGTTAAAAATTAATTTTTTTTCAAATTCGACTATTTGGTTGAAAATTCATCTTTGTAGGTAAAAAATTCAAGTATTTGCTTAAAAATTCAACTATTTTCTAGAAAATTTAATTATTTGGTTGAAAATTTGACAATTTTGTTAATAAGCCATCTTTTTTTATCGAAAATTCAACTGTTTTGTTGAACATTCGTCTATTTGGAGAGATAATTCGTCCTTTTGGATTGCAAATTCATCTTGGAATGGAAGTTTCTAATGTGTCCCCTAAGGGTTTCCATTTTTCTTGTATCTCTTCCCTATTCCTGTACACACCCACCACACACTTACTTGGTGGTGAGAGGGGGACCTAAAGCTTAAGGTGGGTTCCGAACCACCAAGAGCAACAGCTTCAAGTACTTAGAGAACCTTTTTCTCTAGAAGTACCGGTCCCACGACTCTGCGGAGATGAACAACTCCTTTGCTAGGCTAGTGTTCACCTCATGGGCCGCCGAGGCTCTTCCAGAGTTGAAAATTCAACTATCTTCTAAAAAATTCAATTATTTTGTTGAAAATCTTTTTGGTTGAAATTTAATCGTTTTTGTTTGAAAATTCGACCATTTAGTTATAACTTCATCTTTGTAGGTTGAAAATTTAACTATTTTGTTAAAAAGTAATCTTTTTTTATTGAAAATTCAACTGTTTTATTACAAATTCGTCCTTTTGCATTGAAAATTCATCTTTTATTGTAGAAAAGTAATTTTTTTGGTTGAAATAAATAAATTTTTAATCTGAAATTGTTTTATTCCATTTAAAAAAGATACTGTGTTAAAACGTTACAAGATTAAAATGATGGTCTTAGAATAATGATGATCCGGGAAAATGAAAAATTGGTCAGGGAAAAGTTAAAAAATTTTGAAAATGAAGTTTTTCGGCCACTCTGACCTTTTCTCTTTCCTTCAGCGTAAAATCAAGGCCCCGAGTCCAGTTCCTCAAGACGAAGATAGTCATCAATCAGATCACCTTGGTACTGAATTGATCGACAGTGATAGTGATTTGGATTTACCAGTTGTGCCGAAAACGAAAAGGCCGCTCGAAAGTCTTCCCAGTGTGTCTTCATCCTCGTCTTCTTCCGCTGCTAGTTCCAGTGATGACACCAGCAGCAGTGATTCTTCTAGCGAAAGTACTGACGAAGAGGTAAGTTCCAAAATCTCTTTCAAACTCTCTTTATCTTTAATCAGGATGTCTAGCATCCTGGAAATCCTTGAAAACCTGGAAAAGTATTTTTATTCCCTTAAAGAAAAAATATGTTTTTAAATTTGTTCTCTGCTGAACGAGAAAATACTTGCTGAACCGTTTTTTGTTAGGTACATGTATATGATAATTCACAACTCCGCCATTTTTTATTTGATTTCTAATTTTTTGTTTTGTTTCAAAGTAGAAAAACACACCTTTTAACAATAGATTGTTCATTTTATCGCGGTAATTTATTTGTATTGTATTTCTAGTTTTTTTCTTAGTTGCTTCTTATTATTTGGTTGCAAATTCAACAATTTTCTTCAAAAGTCATCCTTTTCTGTTGAAATATCTACTATTACATTATTCATTAAGAATTCATCTTTGTGGTAAAAAATTCAATTACTTGGTTGAGGGTTGAACGACTTTGTTCAAAGTTCATGTTTTTTAAATTTAAAAAAAGGTGAAAATTAATTTAGCTACTCAAGTTAAAGATTGATCATTTTTGTTGAAAATCAATCTCGTTGATTGAAAGTTTAACTACTTTGTTGAAAACTTTTTTTTCGGTTAAAAACTAACTTTTTTAACTGAAAGTGTAACTATTCCATTTTTGGTAGAAAATTGATTTTTAAAAATTGAAAATTCAATTACTTGTGTAAAAGTTGAACCGCTTTGTTTCAAATTTATTTATTTGGCTAAGGGTTCATCTCTTTGGTTAAAAATTTAATTATTTCGTTGAAAATTCGTTGTTTTTTTTTAAATTAACTTTTTACCCTTAAATGTATCTTTTCCATTTTTTGTTGAAAGTTGATATTTTTCATTAGAAAAATCGACTTTACTGGTGCAAAACTAATCTTTTTGGTAGAAATGTACTCGTTTGGTTAAAACTGAAATGTTGGGTGAAAACGTAACTTTTCCATTTTTGGTTGGAAATTGATATTTTATAGTTGAAAATTCGGCTTTATTGGTAGAAATTTACTCTTTTTGTTAAAACTGCAACTTTTTGGTTGAAAATTAAGTTTTTTGTTGAAAATTCACCTCTTTGGTTGAAAATTTAACTATTTGGCTGAAAATTTAATTATTTTATTGAAGCTGCAACTCTTTGGCTGAACGTTATAACTATTTTGTTGAGATTTCGCGTTAAACGTTCGTCTATTTGGACAGAAAATTCGTCCTTTTGGATGAAAAATTAATATTTTCATGTTAAAAATTAAACTGTCTTCTAAAAAATGAAACTATTTGGTTGGAAATGCAACTGTTTTTGGTTGAAGTTTAATCTTTTCTGTATGAAAATTCGATTATTTGGTTGAAAATTCATCATTGTAGGTTCAAAATTCAAAAAGTTGGTCAAAAATTAAACTACTAAGTTGAAAATATAATTATTTTGTTGAAAATTAAACTATTTTGTTAGAAAGTAGTAATTTTTTGGTCGAAAATTTAACTATTTTTTGAAAATTTAACTATTTGGTTGAAAATACAACTGTTTTGGGTCGAAGTTTAATCTTTTTTGTTTGCAAATTCGAATATTTGGTTGAAAATTCATCTTTGTAGATAGAAAATCAAATTATTTGATTAAAAATTGAACTATTTTATTTAAAATTTAATTATTTGTTTGAAAATTAAACTATTTTGTTAGAAAGTTATCTTCTTTTGGTCTAAAGTCCAACTGTTTTGTTAAAAGTTCGTTTTTTGTATTGAAAATTCATCTTTTATTGTAGAAGTCAATTTTTTATTGAAATAAATGTAAAAATTTTGAAATTTTAATTTGAAATTGTTTTATTCCGTTTATAAAAGATTCTATGTTGAAAATGTTGCAAGATTAAATTTCCGGTCTTTGAATATTAATGGTTTAGAAAAATGAAAAATTGGTCAGGGAGAAATCAGGGAATTTTGTAAATGAAATTTTTCGGGGCCACCCTGTAGAAGCGTTTTTTGATACGATTTTATATTTTTCACTGTCAGAACTGAGTACTGCTTCAGCGAAAAACAAGCGAAAATTGTATATCAACTTTCGCTGCAGTTGGGAATTCAGCTGCTAAATCAGTTTGAAATTCGATAACTCAGTTAAATTGCAACCATTTATAATTAAAGAAAACTCACTGTAAAAAAAAGTTACCTGGAAAGTTTTTTTTATATTGGAAAAGTCCGGGAATTTTGTTTAAGAAACGCTAGATACCCTGCTTCATTTGTGAATAATTGTCTCATTAAATATATCATCTCTTTCTAACAACAGGAATTCGAGAGTCACTACGATCCTCGACCTCTCGCCGCCAACAGCCAAGATCCAGAAATTCTGACAGAACTCGCAATCCTGAGATCGCTCGAGTGTCACACTCCAACTGGTAGAAATACTCCTGTACCAGATTACATTATCGAAGATCCAGACGAGTTCCCACAAATCTGTAACGATGCTAGTCCAGTCTCTTCTCCGGTATGTCAGTTCGAAACCAAAGAAGAACGTGAGGAGATTGCGGGATGCGATACCGGAATTGAATGGCCGAAGACGCCAGAGAGCAAGTTCAAGGTTGCGGAGACTGTCTCAGCAAATACTGAGAAATTGTCGTTGGTTTCTGTGAAGGAGGAACCGCGAGATATGCAGAATATGGAAAGTTCTGCTGCGGAGGCGCTCATGACCTTGGCGGGTGGTCAAGACAACATCATCAGTCCCAAGAGTCCAGGTCTCGTTCAGCCCAGTATCATCAGGACTCTGCAGGGCATGTCGAACAGGTACATAAACGACGAACCGATCCTGCAAGATTCGGAGAAGATAGAAATGTTCAGCGAAGTGCCATCCACGGATTCGGAAGAAGAGAGCCTGGAAATTAGGAGATTGAGGTACCAAGCGGAAGCGGATCTTCGGCTCAATGGCCAACGGAGTCCAGATCTTCCGAAAACGCCTCAAGTTTTTGTCGAGCATTCCTACTCCCTGCCTCCTGCGAAACCAGAAGATGCGAAGGCACAATCTGCGGAAGAAACTCCCATGGATGTTGTTCCTCCAGATGTTGTGCCGGCTGTTCCAGTGATTACCTCGCCGGTGAAGATGAAGCCTGCGAAACCTGAGAAATTGGACAAGCGAAAAGAAAAGGCGGAGAAGGCGCAGAAGAGAAAGAATAATAAGATCTCGAAACTGCATGTACAGGATCATGAGCGGGAGAAGGAAAATATCAAGAAGGAAAATATTCTGCAGAATGAGTACGTTTTAGAGATTCCGAAACAACCGGTTACCTATAAGGAGAGGGATCTAATGTCAGAGATGGGTATTTTGTACGAGTTCTTGACGAGAGGAATAGACGCGGAGGATGTGGAATATTTGAGGAGGAGTTACGAGGCCTTGTTGGCTGATGATACTCAGGGGTACTGGCTCAATGATACGCATTGGGTTGATCATCCGCCTACTGATGTACCTATTCCTGCGAAGAGGAGAAAAAGAGATGAACTCAGGTTACATGCGACTGGTTGTGCGAGAACGGAAGGATACTACAAAGTGGATATTGGAGAAAAGGCGAAACATAAAGTATGTTTTTGGTTTATTTATATACAGAAAACATTCATTATCTATTGTATTAGTTTTTTAACCCTGAAATCTAAAAAAAAAAAATGTAATGAAACTTGAAAAAGTGCCAGGGTTGCTACATGTCATGGAATTCTGGAAAGTCAGTGAATTTCAAAACTGGTCAGGGAAAGTCAGGGAAATCTGAAAGAGTTGCGGAATTTTCGATAATTTTGCTGAAATTTTCCTCTGCCTACAAACAAACTATTACTACGATTTTTTTAAACTTATGGAACGAACATTTATCAGTATCAATTCTGTTAATTAAACAAACGTGGAACCTTTATGAAAATTAAATTATTTTGTTGACAATTCAACAATTTTGTTAAAAAGTCATTCTTCTTGGTAAAAAATTCAACTGCTTTGTCTGAAAATTCGTTTCCTTGGGCTGAAAATTAAAATATATTGCTAACAAAAATATAAATTTATTGGTAAAAATTAAATTTTTCATTGAAAATTCATATTTTCGGTTTAAAAATTCAACTGCTTTGTAGATAGTTCGTCTTTTTGGAATGAAAAGTCAACATTTTGATGAAATTTTGTTTCTTTATTGACTAAGAAATCTCTTTTGGTTATACATTCAAATCTTTTGCTGAAAATTTGTCTTTTTGATTTAAAAAATTATCACTTAGGGTAGAAATTTCATATTTTTTGGTTAAAAATGCAACTCTTTGATTGTAAATTAATCTGTTTTTAATGAGGATTTAACTATTTTGTTGAAAATGGTTCTCTTCTTGAATTCATCTGTTTTTTGTTTCAAATTAGAATATTTTGAAATTGAAATGTCAACTATTACATTTTCTGTTGAGAATTATTCTTTTTGGTGGAAAAATCAACTATTTAGTCGAAATTGGTAAATTTTTTTTTTTTTTGTAATGATTCATCATTTTAGTTGACAGTTCATCTCCTTGGATGAAAATTGAACTATCATGTTGATTTTTTTGGTTTTTGAAACTTATTTTTTTTTTTAAACTAAAAATTTAGATATTCCAATTGTTTAAAAATTCGATTCCTTTTTTTTTGAAAATTAATTTTTGTAACCGAAAATTTAACTTTTACATTTTTTGTTGAAAATTTATCTTTTTTAGTTAGAAAAGCCACTGTTTGGTTGAAACTTAGTCTTTTGTGGTAGGAATTTAATCTTCTTGGTAAAAAATTCATCTATTCGTTTGAAAATGTAACTATTTTGTTAAAAATTCATTTCGTTTTGTTCAAAAGTAATTTTATTTGGTTGAAAATGAATTTTTTGAACTGAAATTTAACTATTCTACTTTAAGTTGAAAATGTATCTTTTTTAGTTTAAAATTCAACATTTTGGTTAGAAATTCACGCATTTTCTGGAAAATTCGTCTGTTATGGTAGAAAAGTAATTTCAGTAGTTCAAAATTCGTCTTTTTGTTTGGAAATTGAACTATTTTGTTAAAAATTCATTTTTTTTCTTGAAAATTATTTTTTTAGCTGAAAATTCTGCTATTTCTATTTTTGGTTGAAAATTTGTCCTTTTTCTTTAAAAATGAATGTATTTTATTGAAACTTTGTCCTTTTTGGTAGAAAATTAATCTTTTTGGGTGAAAAGTCCACTATTTGGATACAAAATTATTTTTTATGTTGAAAGTTAATTTTAGTTAAAAATTCTTTTCTTTAGTTTAAAATTTCACTATTTTTTTTAAACTTCATCTTTTTGGCTTAAAATTCCTTTTTTTGTTTGTTTAAAATTGATCTCTTTTGTTGAAAATTTGTTGTTTTCTTTTTGTTTGAAATTAAATGTGTGAACTGAAAATGCAACTATTGTATTTTTGGTTGAAAGTGTATCTTTTTAGTTGAAAATTTATGTACATATTTTTTTTGAAAAATGAGACTTTTTGGTAGAAAAATCAGTCTTTGTCGTTTAAAAATGAACTATTTCGTTAAAAATATATGTTGTATGTTCAAGATTAATCCTTTTAGTTAAAAATTCATTTCTTTAATTTAAAATTTCAATATTTTGTTGTAAATTCATTTGTTGTTGTTAAAAAGTAATTTTTTTAAACTGAAAATATAACTTACAGTTTTGCTTGAAAATTCGTATTTTTTGGTAAAAAATCATCTTTTTTAGTTGAAAAATCAACTATTTGGTTAAAAATACATTTCTCTAGTTTAAAATGTCACTATTTTGTTGGATATTTATTTTATTTGGTTGGAAATTAAGGTTAGAAACTGAAAATTTAACTGTTTTATTTTTAAATAAAAATGTCTCTTTTTAGTTTAAAATAAATTATTTGGTTCAAAATTCATGTATTTTGTCGAAAACTCGTCTTTTCTGGTAAAAAAGTATTCTCAGTAGTTGAAACTCTATTTTTGACTTGAAAATTTAACTTTGTTGTTGATAATTAGTTTTTTGGCTTTAAAATTAATAAATTTTGTTGTAAATTAACTTTGTTGTTAAAAATTCATATTTTTTGGTTGAAAACTCATCTGTTTTGTAGAAACTCTGTCTTTTTGTCGTGAAAATGCAACATTTTGTATATTTAAGGTTGTCTTTATACCTGAAAGAAAAATCTATAACGATCAGGGAAAATGAAAAATTGGTTAGGGAAAATTCGAAATTCGAAATTGGGATTTTGTAGTAAACCTGAGGGCGGAAAATTTGTAGGGGCAGCACGATGGTTTTGAATTTTTTTATTATCACAGAACGCGTCTGTTTTCACTCGTATGGTCTTTTTTTTTTTGCTTTTCCACCCTGCAATCAAAAAACATTGTAATGAAAGTGGAAAAAGGGTGGTAAATTTCAGGGTGGTCTGAGACCTAAATGTGGCTCTGGAAAGATTTTGAAGCTGAATTAATTCCTGTTCTTGCAGCACCATTACGCACAGAGTATACAGCGTAGTAATGAAGTGGAAGAAAGTGGCGATCCGTATTCAGGAGCAGACGGGATTGCGAATGGTCCTAAAGCACTGGCGAAAGCTCTTACTGGGAAAATGCAGGCCTTATCGAGAGAAGCTAGGAGTAATCAACGTCGTCTGCTTACGGCTTTCGGTATCGACACTGACAGTGATCTTCTCAAGTTTAATCAGCTGAAGGTAGGTTTTGATATTATTCTACAGAAGCAGCCCCTCGGAGAATATTCAACTATACGCCTGTTATGTACCTATGACAGCGCCACCAATTTAGAACTATTGGGAAGAAATTTGAATTTGAAGTCAATACTAACAAGAAATCTTATATTAAATAATTAATTGTATACTGTGGGATAATATTTTGTATGAAAATGAATTGGCATTCATTGCTCTTTTTCGTTAACATTGCTCTGATAACTTTGAGATACGTAATAGTTCGCGTGCCAGGTGGCGCTGTTGTAAAGAGATAGCCCGCAGGCGTATTCTGGGCTCGGATCGTGCGACTTTTTCGACTTTTTGAAGAAAAATTCGGATAATCGACTTTTTTCCGTTTTTCTCAGAAGTTCTCTATACTTTTTAATTTTAATCACAATTAAACTTTTAAAATTGAAATTCAAAACCAAAAAAATAGTAATGTCATAATTCAGAACATTAAAATAATTTCGTGGATCCGTATTCTAAGATTTAATTTTTTCAAATTGCAAGTCATAATTTTCCCTTTTTCTCGTTTTTCGCTTAAATGGGAACTAAATTAATAGAAATCCACCATTTTTTTGTCGAAAGCTCATTATTTTGATTAAAAATTCGACTATTTGGTTGAAAATGGATCTTTTTTGTTCGAGAATTTAACTGGTTTGTTGGACATTCGACTTTTTGGATAGAAAATTTCTTTTTTATGGTAGGTAAGTCATCTTTTTTAGTTGAAAATTCATCTTTCTTGGTTGAAAATTAACTTTTTTGTTGAAAATTCAACTTTATTCTAAAGTATTCGTCTTCTTGCTTAAAAATAAAACTATTTAGTTAAAAATTCGTCTTTCTTAGTTGACAATGACCTATTAGTTGAAAATTCTAATTTAGAAAAATACAACTGTTTTTGTTTGAAGCTTAATCTTTTTTATTTGCAATTTCAACTATTTGGTTTAAAATTCAATTATTATGTTCAAAGGTAAACATTTTTCGTCAAAAATTGTCAAAAATTCAACTGTCTATAAAGAATTCGCCTTTTCACTTGAAAATTATTATTATTATTTTTTTAATTCAACTATTTAATTGAAAATTAGTCATTCTCTGAAAATAATATTTTTTGTTGAAATTTAATCTTTTTGTCTGAAGATTTGACCATGTGGTTGAAAATTCATCTTTGTAGGATGAAAATTCAACTTTTTTCTTAAACTCATCTTTTTGGTTAAAAACTCAATCGTTTTTTTTTTAATTCGTCTTTTTGGATAGGAAATTTGTCCTTTTTGATTGCAAATTCATCGTGTGGTAGTAAAGTAATCTTTTTGGTGAAAAATTCTTTTTTGGTTGAAAGTTAATTCTTTTTAATTGAAAAGTTTACTATTATATTTTTGTTTAGAATGCATCCCTTTTGGTTGAAATTTCTATTATACGTGGTTGAAAATAGAATTATTTTGTTGAAAATTCCTCTGATATGGTAGAAAAGTCATCTTTTTTGCTGAACATTCATATTGTATGTCAAAAATTCATCTATTTATTTGAAAAGTCGTCTCTTTTGATTTGAAATTCCAACTGTTGTTTGGTTAAAATATTTTTCTAATTTAATTATTTGATCAAAAATGCTGTTTTTTGGTTGACAACAATCTATTAGCTGAAAATTTAACTTTTCACGCTGATAATCCAACGTCTTTTAAAAAATTCATCTTTTTGTCTTGAAAATTCAACTATTTGGTTAAATTGTAATCATTTTTGTTGAAAAATTCGACCATTTGGTTGAAAATTCAATTATTTTCTTCAAGAGTCATAATTTTTCGTCAAAAATTCAACTATTTTGTTGAACGTTCGTCTTTTTGGATAGAAAATTTATCTTTTATTGTGGAAAAGTATTCTAAAGAATTCGCTTTTTTGCTTGAAAATTAATTTTTGTATATTCAACTATTTGGTTGAAAATTCATCTTTCTTCGTTGAAAGTATTGTAGGCTGTAGGGTGAATTGTACTTGCAGGTTAAAAAAATCAACTATTTTGTTGTAAATGTTACTGTTTGGTTGTAAATTATTTTTTTTTTCAATTCAACTCATTGATTGAAAATTGATCTTTCGGATTTAAAAGTCAACTGTCTTCTAAATCATCTGATTTTTTATCTTGAAAACTCTTGTTAAAAAAACTTCAGTTCAAACTTTGTCTCTGGGTTGAAAATGTCCTAACTACTGTGTTGAAAATGCAGACTTGAAATCTTAGGAATTTAAAGCTTTTTATATTGAGTTCAATATTGTATCTATATTAATTTTATTTAAAAGAATTTATTCCCTTGATTTCGTGAAAAATTACCCTATTTCCCCTGTTTCGACAACATTTTGGGCGGTGAAGTTTGAATTATACATTTTCCAATTTAAATCCTTAATTTTTGAGTAATTTCAAGTTTAAAATTTTAAAAATGAATGTTCATGAGGTTCAAAATGTATGTAAATTGTAAACTTCTCTCATTTTAAAATGATCCAAGTCGACAAGCTTAAAAGTTCAGAAAGAAATATTTTAAATCCACATTCTTAATCCTTTAAGCTGAATGACTATTGTTAGATAATCGTTTTAACTTTTACTTTGATTTTGCAAAGAATATTTGAAAATCAATGAGAATTACGTACTCTATATTCCTAAATACATAAAGTTATTATTTTAGTCATTCAGTCTCTGATACTACTTTTTTCATTTTCTTTAAAAGTTTGATGCTACTTTTTGTGGACTTCTTTTTCGAAATTCCATGCGATTTTCTTTGTAATGTTATGTGACTAATGCAACGTTTTTAAAGTCTTTCAGCCAATCCTTGCCCTGCCAGTTCACACGGCCAAATTTCGTCACTAGCGGCGCTCTTGTAATATGTCATTATTTTGAAAAAATCTTCTTTTAGTTCCGAAAGAAGCAACTCAAGTTCGCCAAGTCCGGAATCCACGACTGGGGTTTATTCGCGATGGAGCCGATAGCAGCCGACGAAATGGTGATAGAATATGTCGGCCAGATGGTGAGGCCAGTTGTAGCGGATTTGAGGGAGACTCAGTACGAAGCGACGGGAATCGGAAGTTCGTACCTTTTCAGAATCGATTTGGAGGCGATCATCGACGCGACCAAGTGTGGAAATCTCGCTCGGTTTATTAACCACAGTTGTAACGTGAGTTTAAGTTTCTTTTTCATGCATAATATCGCAGATTTCACACTCTTCTCCCTATTTCCCTGTTTTCTCTTTTTATACGTTTCTTCCCGCTTAAATGCGAACTGAAATCATAGAACCCATTAAGAAAACCCAACTTTTTTTGAGTAAAAGTTCATTCTTTTTTCTAGAAAAGTCTATTATTTTCTAGTATAGAATTCATCACTTTTGGTTAATAATTCAACTATTTGATTGAACATTTTATTATTTTGTTAAAAAATCCACCATTTTGCTAAAAAGTCATTTTTTTCGATTGAAAATTCAACATTTTTGAATATTCGTCTTATTGGACAGAAAATTCGTCCTTTTTTTTTAATTGAAAATTCATCTTTTTGGCTCAAAAATCGTTTTATTGTTTGAAAGTAAACTGTTTGGTTAAAAATTCAACTGTATTCTAAAAAAATGAGTGTTTTTGGCTTTAAAACTCAAATATTTGATTGAAAATGCAACTGTTTTTGCTTGAAGTTTAATCTTTTTTGCTTGAAAATTTAAGCATTTAGTTGAAAATTCAACTATTTGATTAAAAATACAACTATTTTTTTATGCTAGAAATTCCACTCTTCTTGTTGAACATTTTTCTTTTTAGATAGAAAATTCGTTTTTTTTTTTTATTAAAAATTCATTTTTTTTGGGAGAAATGTCATCATTTTAGTTGAAAATTCGTATTTTTTGGTTGAAAATGCAACTGTTTTTGGTTAAAGTTTAATCTTTTTGGTTTAAAAATTTAGCTAATTTGTTGAATATTTAATTATTTTGTTATAAATCCAAGTTTTTTGTTAAACATTCATTTTTTTAGTTCGAAAATGAACTTTTTTGTTGAAATTTGATCTTTTTGGGTTTAAAAGCGTACAATTATATTTTTGGTTGAAAATTATTTTTTTTTTAAATTTATATATTTTGTAAAAAATGCAACTATTTGGTAGACAATTCAACTATTTTGGTACAAAGTTGAACTATTTGGTTGAAAATAAACTTTTTCTGTGAAAATTTATATTTTTGGGTGGAAAATTCAATTATTTGGTTGAAAATTAAGTTTTTTGTTGAAAATTTATCTTTTCGGGCTTAAAAGTCTACAATTATATTTTTGTTTACAAATTATTATTGTTTGGTTGCAAATTTAATTATTAAGGTAGAAAATTCAACTATAGTCTGTTCCGAGGGCCGCGAAACGTAAACATTTGCGTATTTTAAGGCTGGAGGGGCTCCCACATATACCGCTAGTTGTCGGGTGATTTTTGTCAAGCGACGTTCATTGGCTGCCGCGGCCTTGTATCGATGCGCGAGCTATAAGCATGTATGCGCATTTGCGAATCATGCATGTCAGTGTTTTTAAAGTTTTTTTGTTGCCGTACGACGTGACAAATATAACATTTCCTTGAAATAGTACAATTTGCCATCTAAAAATCAATATAATAGAATCGAAAAACGACATGGGAATGCATACGCCTTTTTGGAGAAAATATTCTAAACGTAAAAGTAAGTTATAAATGTCTGAATAGTAATATTTTTCAAGTGTAGAAGGCATTTGCGCAATTCTGTTTCATCCTTTTATCGGTTGAAGACCTTTCAGTGTTATGAAATACAATAAACTATCCCGAAATTTGAGGTTAGAGTACCCGATTCTGAGCAAATCGATCCGGTACTCCAACCTCAAATTTTGGATATTTTATTTCGTGAAACTGAAAGTTCGTCAATCGACAAAAGAATGGAACTTGACTGAGAAAATACGTTCTACACTTGGAAAATATTACTATTGGTAATCTCCAAAAAGTCGTGTGCATTCCCATGACGTCATGCTAAAATATTCAATTCCAACCAACGAAGGCTTCCCGCTCTTCGCGCCTCTTTTTAATTCGCCAGCCACTGACGCGGGCGTGGCCGTACAAGTAAAAAAAAGTTTTTCATTAACAAAATTTTTTTTTGTTCACAATGAAAAATTTTAATTTTGAAAAAAGCGCTCCCACGATTTTTTTTGCGCATATTATGTGAGAATAACACTCCGCAAAAAAGCTTCTTGCACATAATATCTTTTTTAGGTTAAAGTTGGTTGAGGCTCACCGTGAAGAGTGTTACATTGAACTTTTTTTTTCATTACACTGGAATTTGAAAAAGAAAAAAATCCCCTATTTTATCTGTAATTTAACTCCTGAACCAGTGTGACCCCTGCTGTGATGATAGTAAATTGTAGATTACGTGTTTGAGACTAATTCTTGTATTTGTTGTTTCAGCCAAATTGTTATGCAAAAGTGATTACCATAGAGAGTCAGAAGAAGATAGTTATATACAGCAAGCAGCCGATCGGGGTCAACGAGGAAATCACCTACGATTACAAGTTTCCTTTGGAAGACGACAAAATCCCTTGTCTCTGTGGAGCTCCTCAGTGTCGGGGTACTCTCAATTAAAGTGTTTGTCAAGCTTCACCGTTCATTTCATTTTCTTATATTACATTTCATCGTATCCTGCTCATATTTTTGTAAATAAAACCCCGTGTAAACATTTTATAAAAATGCAACTATGGCTGAATTCAGCACTATTTTCTTTTCACCCTCTTACCTATTTATTCTTTTGTTTTTACGTAATTAATGAGCGGCTATGCTCTGCTGTACAAAAAACAGGGTATCTACTCACCTGGAAAACCTCGTATTGTCAGGGAATTTTTTCGAGAGCCTATTTGAATTAAAAAAAATTGTAATATATAATTAAATAACAATGTTTTTCTTCATTTGTAAAAGTAGCTTTATAGGGTAAGAGCACCAATTGTTGACATCCTTATTTAATCTCTTCAGTAATACATATTTGTTAGCATATTTTACCTCAATTAATTTAATTATACTATCATTTTTACTTACAATGCATATATTAATTATCCAGTGCAATCAAATATTTATCAAAAATAAAATAAACTCACTTCGATTTATGGCATGCCAATAATTGGGCTAAGGTGCCAAGAACTGATGCTTTTACTCTATTATTGAATTTAACTATCTCGTTAAAAAATATTTTTTTTTTTGTTTAAGATTCATTATGTTAAAAATTATTCGTTTTTGGTTGAAAAAGTACCTTTTTTAAATTGAACATTCAACTATTTCAGATAAGAATTCATCATTTTAGTTGAAAATTCATCGTTTTGGTTGAAAATTCGTTTTTTTTGTTGAATTTTTTCTAACTGAAAAGTTCAATATTCAATTTTTGTTGAAAATTTATCTTTTCAAGTTAAAAGTTCAAATTTGGTTTGAAATTATTCGTTTTTGATTAAAAATTAATTTTCTTGGTTAAATATTTATGTTTTATCTTGAAAAGTAACATACTAGTTTGAAAATTAAACTCTTGTCAAAAACTAATTTTTTTGTTTGAAGATCCATAATTTTATATGAAAATTCATCACTGATTTCCAATTTAACTATTTTGTTAAAAAAATAGTTTTTTTTTTGTTAAAAATAAATTTCTTTTTCACCTGAAAATTCCACCATTTCATTTTTGGTTGAAAATTTACGTTTTTTAATTAAAAACTTATCTTTTTCAGTTGAAAATTCAACTACATAACTATTACCTATATAATTAGTCTTCTTAGTGGAAAAATCATGTTTTTGCTTGAAAATTAAACTCTTTGGTTAAAAATGAGGTTTTTTGCTTGAAAATTTATAATTTATGTTGAAAATTCGATTTTTTTGTTGAAAATTAATTTTTGCAACTGAAAATTTAACTATTCCATTTATGGTTGAAAATGACTTTTTTGTTAAAAATTAATTTTTTTCTTCTAATTCATCACTGATTGCAAAATTGTTTTAACTATTCCATTTTGTGTTGGAAACTTTCTTTTTGAGTTAAAAATTCATCTATTCGATTTAATATTCATGTGCTATGCTGAAAATTAGTCGTTTTCAGTGGAGAAGTAATCTTGTTGGTTGAAATTGTTTTGTTGAACAATCAACTATTTCAGTTAAAGATCATCTTTTTGCTTGAAAATTAAACTATTTTTTTTTATTAATAATTAATTCTGTTTAGCTAAAAATTTAACTATTCCATTTTTTGATCAAAATTGATTTTTTTGAGTTAAAAATTCATCTCATCTATTTGATTTAATATTCATGTATTGTGTTGAAAATTCGTTGTAGAAAATTAGTCTTGTTGATTGATACTACTTTGCTGAACATTCAACTATTCCAGTTAGACTCATAATTTTAGTTGAAAGTTTATCTTTTTGCTCGAAAATTAATTTTTTAAATTGAAAATTTAACTAATCCAGCAGAATATTTATAGCTAAAGATTGTAACCATTTTGGTTTAGACTAAGTAGATCAAAAACCGACATTCCATCGACATAAAATATTAAACTACTTGGTGAAACTTAACACATTTAGATTAGTTATCCGGTAAGAAGCTTCCAGTTAAACTGAATTAAAATAACTTCGAATTCAAAATGTTTGAATGGCTAAGCAGCTCTTTGAATAATTTACAACAATGATTTAAATACAAAAGATGAATTTATTAATGAAACTTATATACATCTTAGTAATAGTAGTCTGGTGATTAATTTTCATCCGAAAGTCTGTGGTCTCTCAAAAAATTTTATTGGCTGATAGAGCTTGGTGATGGATCTGGCAATTGGTGGTTATTGCTAGGAGGAGCGCTGTTAGGGCCGAGGGATTCTTGCCTAATAGCAGATGTCTGTTCAAGGTTGAGATTGGTATTAATCACGGCAGTTGTCGAAGGGTTTTGCATATCTAGTTGACTTTGAGCTATATCCTGAAGTGCAGCCTGAATGCGAGCCAAAAGAGCCTCTCCTTCGCGAACAACCTCTTCTAATTTCTCTCCAGCTTCCTGGTTTTCCTTCTCCAGACGATTTAGACTCGCTAGCTGTAATTCTTGAGAGGATTCTTCACTGGGCAGACTGTCTATCAAGATATCGATGTCCTTTGCGCATTTTGCAATCAGGGTTGCGAACAAGGCTGCATAATCTGAAAGTGAAAATTCAGGATAGTTGAATTTGGATCAGGGTGGCCGTAAAACTTAATTTGCAAAATTCCCTGACTAATTTTTCATTTTCCCTGACCATTACTATTTAAAGACCAACATTCTAATCTTGTAAGATTTTTCATATCGAATCTTTTAGAAATCGAACAAAACAATTTTAAATTTAAATGGAATAAATTTTTTATTTATTATTCTCAAATCACCCATAGCTCAATTTACATGAAAAAAGTGACATATTTAAGCCAAAAAAGTGACCAAAAGCGACTTATTTCTAACCTACAGAGTGACTAATGTGACTAATATTCTTTTGCATCGAAAAATAATTCAAAAGGATTCTATTCGTAAGACTTCAAAAAAATGCAGGTTATATTACAAATAATTCAAATGAATTAGAAAAAATAAACAACTCGACGAAATTCATAAAAATACAAGGTGTACTAAAAAATCAAGTGAATTAAAAACCATTGACAAATGTTTTAAATATCATTGAATTCAGTAAGTTTGAAATGATTTTAGAAAAATGTAAGGGAATTCAAAAGAATTGGATGAAATGTGTAAGAATTCAAGGTGAGTTCAAAAGATTTCAAGATGAATTAAACAAAACCTAAAAAAATCCAAAAACTTCCTCTATGGAAATCCACTCTTAAAAATGTATTGCAATTTTTAAAAATACCCTAAAACATTTAAAATCCTTTGGATTTGATTCAAATTATTGAAATATGCTAAAAATTTCTTGAAATCTTTTAAAATCCCCTAAAATATTTCAAATCCATTGAAATCTTTTGAAATCCCTTGAAACTTTTTAAGCTCTTGAAAATTCATTGGAATTTGTTTAAATGCCCTAATCTTTGAAATCCTTTAAATTTGCTTCGAATGACTGGAATCTATTAAAAATACTCGGAGATATTTCAAATCCTTTAAAATCTTTTGTATTTCCGTAAATAAATTTTAAAACTCTAAAAAATTCCTTGGAATTAAAAAAAAAACTCTAAAACCTTTAAAAACCCTTGAATCGTTTTAAAGCTCTTGAAAAATCCTTGGTATCTTTTTAATTGCCTTAAAATCTTTGATATCCCATCAAATGGTTAAAATTTGTTAAAAATTTCGTGGAATCTTTCAAAAACACTTAAAGTATCTCAAATCCAGTGAAATATTTTAGCTCTTGAAAATGCCTTGGAATCTTTTATAATAGCCTAAAATATTTCAAATCCCTTGAAATCCCAGTAAATTACTCAATCAACTGAAAATTCCTTGGGATATTTTAATACCCTCAAATGTTTCAAACCCTCAAATATTTTTTTGTCCGACCCCCCTTGAAAACGCGCCATTGCATGCACGTGAAGCAGGCGTAATGTGGCCGCTTCCAGCCCGGAGTTGCGACGGTTATACCCGGAATATTCTGTTAAGCTAATCGTCCTGATCATCGGCGCTCTTGGAAGTGCCAAGGGTTCACTGGTTAATAGCCTGAAAAGCATCCCTGCGTGTCAAGAAAATTCTAAGACACTTGCGGGGAAAAAGCAGAAGGCGATCGTCCTTGGATCGCTCCGTGTCCTCAGGGTACACGAGACTTTCGCCAGATCATCGTATTGAATTCGTCGCAGACTGGCCACCCATCTCACGGTCGTGAGACGTGGTTACGGCTGAAATTTTACCGCGATTTCGCTGGGAGCGGGTGCATTTTTAAGATTAGCACCTGCTCCCGGCCAAATCCTGCGGTTGCCCTTATAAAAAAAAATTTTAACTATATATATTTATATTTATATTTATATGGCTTTATCTACATATCTCTGTGAGTATCCTATCCTATTTCCAGCTTTATTTGTGGCCTATCTATGCCTTCTTTCCTTGAGGGTGGTTTAGGTCAACTTTTTTATATCCAAAAAATTGGTAGAATTTATTCCACATAAGATTCATGATATTTTTATGCTACAATCTGTAAAGAGCTCGAAAATCATGATTGTTTTCAAAGGGTTTCTTTTATTTCTCAGCTAGATTTTCTAACATTTTTAATTTGTTACTTTTGTATGTGCTGCTTACGAGTTTTAAGAGAGTAAAAATTTGTTGGATACATAACGTGAGGAAATACGATTTTTTTTATGTTAAGAGGTAGTTTAACCCTGGCAGGAACGTACTTGCCGCTATCCATAAAATTTAAGAAAAGTTCAAAATTGTTTTTGCACCAATTGGAAGCTTTTTAAGTGGTTTCCCTACAAAAAGTAAAATAAATTATACAATCAGTTTTCATTTAAACTTTGCATATATGTACAAAACTACAAATTTTGTATATTTACGAGCAGTCGTAATATTAGTATACCTTGTACATTGCATTCCATTATTATTACGTCCTTGGACCGTTATTGCTTTTCCGATATCCTATAGCTTCTTCACTGTAGTACATTCACAAATAAGCTCAAGCCGTTCCTTTTTGCAGAGAACCTAGGGGGAAAATCTAGTTTTTTAAATAAAATGATCAATAATATTATCGGAAAAAACTTTTATACTTTTAAATCTACATCTCTAATAATATAAAAGTTTGTTAGCACCATAATGTTAAACGGAACTAAATAAATTGGTCTTTGAACTGATTTCTAAGAAATTAGACAAGTAGCTTTCATAAAAAAGGTTAAACATTATTTTAAGATTATAAATAAGAACATACCATTGGCTCATTATCGCACTCCTCTACAGAGAAGCTCACTGAACGAGCGGCGACAAAGAGGACAGACGAATATAAAAATAAAGGAAGTTCGAGGGGAACAGAGAAGGTCTGGAGCGGGTTCAAATACTTCAGAAAGAGAAGTAACTCACGACTGTGGTACTTTAACAAATAGTTTTAATTGTTCGCATATTTTTAATTGAGATCTACTCAACTACTTTTCCTTATATATTATCAAAACGTTAGAGATCCTAATACTAAATTGAATATTCTATTACACTCCTTAGACGTGGCGGATTACGATTTTTTGATTTTTACTGTAACTTGAATAAAGCAGAAAATATACACTACTGAGCTATTCGATACTAACTTATTTAATGTTTATAGGGAGGACAGACTACATAGAAGTGGAGGCGGTGTCCTTATAGCAGCTAAATCTTTAATCACTTCAGGCAATATTGATATTTCCCCTATTATTAGAGCATCTCCTAAAATTAATTCTATTGCCATCAAGGTTATTTGTGAGGGTGTCACTTTTGTTTTATTGGCCACCTATATACCTTCTGATACTACTCCTGACCTTCAGGAATTGCTCGAGGCTTTATCCACTCTGCCAACCTCATTTCGGATAATATGTCATTTCTTTTACATAATTTTTTGGATTTGAATTCCTTGTCACAATATATTGATGTACACAATATCAATGATCAATATCTAGATATTGTTATCTCTTCTTTTGCATGTCAGGTAACAACTAGTTTAATTTCTATTCTACCCGTAAATAATCACCACCCTCCGTTGTTGGTTAAAGAAGCACATATTTCGGTTTATTCAACTAGCGTAAATTTGTCTACGAATTTCTCTACACAAGGATGTTTATGTAGTTACAAATTTATTTTATGTTAAGTTGTATGAAATATCCGATGAAGAAATTGGAATATTCTTGTTGGCAGTGTGAATTACTTAGTAAAGTAAAATAAAAAAAAGAACACTCATGTATATGAATTTGATACATATATTTTAGATAGAAAAATCATTATGTGACATTAAAAGAATGAAATAAATAAAACCGAACAGAAATATGGCTTTATTATTCAATGCACAATCAGAGACTGAAGTCTGAAACATGAGGACCGAAGGGCTCATACCCTCAGCCACTGCATAGCTACCTGAGTACAAGAATTAGTCTCTCTGTAGAGTCTAAAGTATGAATCATCGTTGTTTCCAACACCTTTCGTCAACGATGAGATTATTAGAGTACTGCCTCTTTAAATAAGTCCGCACTCCCTCCGGAAAGTTGACAGCTTAATGTGATTAAGTGGTTTCGTGAGCATGTCTGTTAACATTTTCTCCGTTGAGCAATAGATGTATCTGGTCAGGTCCTTTTCCTTCATGTCCTTCACATAGTGGTATTTCGTCGCGATGTGCTCAGTTCTGTTATTAAATTTTTTATTATCAGCAAGTTTCAGGCAACTTTGTCTTCTTCAATCTGTACTGGAATGTCTTGTTTTCTTTCAAAATCTTCAAGTAACCGCTGCAACCAGATTCCTTCTTGAGCTGCTCCTGCTAGAGCAATGTATTCTGCTTCAGTAGATGATAAGGCAACGCAGTCTTGTTTTTTACAGGCCCAACTCACGGTGGCTCCATTGATTTTCAAGACGTATCCGCTGTTGGACTTTCTGTCCTTATTATTTTGCGCCCAGTCTGCGTCAGCATAACCATCAGATCCTTGGTCCCCTTTAAATACCTAGCAACTCTTTTTGCTTCATTCCAATGAACGTTTGTTGCCAGCGCATTATGTTGGCTTAATATTGAGACGCTCGCCCCAATGTCTGGTATGATGTTCACTGAGACGTACAAAAGCATCCCGATTAACCCTAAACTCGTGAGTTCGAACAATTGTCCTAAGTTTGCACCCATCTCGATGACATCCTCTTCCTTCTTGCTGGCTATTACAATGTCATCGACACATAAAAATTAAATACATCTTCCAATTCTTCGTATCCTTGACGTACAGACAGGGATCTGCGTTCCTTGAATGAAACCGTGCCTTGGTAGAATTTTGTCGACTTTCTCGTTCCAGATTTTCGCTGCTTGTTTCAGCCCAGACAGAATTTTATTTAATTTGCACACCATGTGCTCCTTTCCTAGTACCTTGAATCCTTTTTGCTGTTTCATGTATATTGTCTTCTTTAAAATCACGTTCAAAAAGGCATTTTTCGCATCGAAGTGATGAACGTTCATTTCTTCCTTCCCGGCGAGCGAGAGAAAAGTTCGGAAAGTACTCGCTCTTACAACAGGTGCAAACACTTCGTCGTAATCGACCCCGTATTTCTGTGAGAAACCCTGTGCAACCACTCTTGCCTTGTATTTAGATATTTTTCATTCAGCATCTCTTTTCAGTTTGAATACCTACTTGCATCCAATTACCTTTCTATCTTTTGGTGGCTCGACCAGCGTCCACATTGCATTTGTCATTAACGAGTTGATTTCTTCCTCCGCTGCTTGTCCCAGATTATCGTCGATTGTCTTTATTAGCCTGTTCGACATTTTCATCCTGAATGCTCATCGATCCCTCCTCTGAATTCGATGTTGATTCAGTTTTCTCGATATCAGTATTTTTATCAGTTGAATCCTCATCTTCATCTGCTGTTTCTACAATTTGTACTGGTTCTTTGAGTATCCCGTTTGCGTTACATTCTTTCTGGAACTTTGATTTTATTTCAACTGTTGATTTTTTCGTGAGTTTTTTCTTCAGAAGTTTTGATTTTCACAATTTTATCCTGTGCAAATATGACATCCCTGCTGATTTGAGTTTCATTTGTTTGCCTATTCAGTAATCGGTATCCTTTCGATTCTTCGGAATATCCCACGAAGATCAGTTTCTCAGCTTTGGCATCCAACTTTCTCCTTTTTTCTTTTGGCACGTGCGCATAAGCCGTAGCCCCAAAAATCTGTAAATTATTCACACATGGCTTAATCCCATACCATAACTCATGAGGAGTTTTTTCTTTATTTTTAGTCGGCAGTCTGTTTTGAAGATAATTTGCGGTATTTATGGCTTCCCCCTAAAATTTTTTATCGATATCAGCATCAAAAGTCATACATAGAGCCATTTCAATTAATGATCGATTTTTTCTTTCAGCAACCCCGTTTTGCTCAGGCATGTATGCTACTGTAAACTGTGATTTGATTCCTTCGGACTTTAAATATTGGCTTAAATTATTATTAATGTACTTCTTTCCTCGATCAGAGCGTATTATTTTTGGATTTTATTAAACTGAGTTTTGACCAAAGCTATATATTCTTTTATTAAAGAAGTAGCTTCATTTTTATGCTTCATGAAATAAACTTGAGTGAAACGACTGTGATCGTCGATAATCGTTAAAATATACCTTTTGTTCCCTAGAGTGGCGGTTTGCATAGGGCCACAAACGTCTGTATGCACCAGTTCCAATATTGCATCTGTATCTGATTTTGATTGTTTGGGAAATGGTTTCCGAGCACTTTTTCTTTTAATACAGCATTCACATGACTGTCTAATACCGCAATCCTTTATGCTGATACCTGTGGCGAGGTCTTTTGTTTCCAGTTCCTTAACTGCGCCGGGATCTCTGTGGCCGAAACGTCTATGCCACGTGTGCTGGCAATCCTCTCTGTGATGATCCTCCTTTTCTGCACTGTAAGCCGCTTGTAAAGTATCCCGTTTATACAGGTTTCCGTGGGTGTGTCCGAGAGCCAGTGTCTTGCCGTGCTTCTTAATTCTGCATTCTGTATTGGTAAATGATACTTCAAAGCCCTTCTGAGTAATTTTCTTCACCGAAAGCAAATTTTCATCCAGCAGTGGCACATAGTAGACATCCTTGACGGTTATGCTGACTGGATTATCGTAGCCGTCTAGACAGTTTATGACACCTGAGCTCATGCCGTGTACCTCTAGTTTTGTCCCTTTCTTGGCCACCTGAACTGTTGTCTTCATTGGGGTAAGATCAGAGAAGAATCTTCGGTCATTTGTCATATGGTTTGACGCCCCTGAGTCTATAAGCCATTCTTCTTGACTATTGTCAATTTCCTTTTCTTTTGTCAGGAAGCAGGTGTTTGCTGAATCGTGAATGTCTCTAGCTTTACGAGCTTGTTCCTTATCCTTATTTGCCTTCCATCTTATGTATTTACTACAGTCCCTTTTAAAATCGCCAGCTTCCTTGCAGAAAAAACAATTTACCTGGTGATTCTCAAAACCTTTCCTCAAAGTTGCCTTCATCGCCGTTTCGCTTGAATAATTTGCTGCTCCTGACTACTTTCGTCTCCTATATTCGTCCAACATCTTCCCTTTGACGAAAGAAATCGTAAGTTCTTTCTCATCTCGTGACTCCAGAGCTGTGATAAGAGTGCTGTACGAATCTGGTAGACTTATAAATATTAGAGAAACAATCATGTCTTCATCCATACTCCTACCGATAGCGGACAGCTTGTCGACGAGATCCAGCATTGTATTTAAGTGCTTTTCCATATCACCGTTTTCCTCTAATCTGAGATTACAAATACGCTTTAATAAAAATACCTTTCTAGTTGCAGTTGATTTTTCATGATATTCCTTTAACGTTTTCCAAGCTTCTTGTGCTGTTTTCGTGCTCCTTACATGGATGAGCTGATCATTCTCCACTAATAAACCAATTCTAGCACGGGCTTTGGCATCCTTCTTTTTCCAATCCGTCTGTGGTATGCCGGTGGGTCTTTCCTCAGTAACAACATCCCAAAAATCTTCTGAAACCAGTAACAACTCCCGTTTATATTTGCATATCTGATAATGTCCTTGTTGAGTTTCTCGATTTTGTATTCGGTTGACGTCGATCCACTCATCTTTAGCTCGCTTTGTCCTTACACAATTGTTTGTCTTTACCGCACTTACTTCTTAATGCTTTTGTCGGCACTATATCATTATGCACTTATCCTTATCCGCACTCACTTATTTATCCTTATGTGCACACTATGTCCTTATGCACTCACTTATTTATCCTTATGTGCACACTATATCCTTTTGTGCTCACTGTATCCTCATGTGTTCACTGTATCCTTATGTGTTCACTGTATCCTTATGTGTTCACTTTATCCATATGTGTTCACTGTTTTTTGTGCACTGATTGTTTCTTATACACTCACTGTAGTCTGTCCTTATTTTTTCACAAGTATTTCTTCTTCACTTTTCTTAATAAGAATTTGTCTATCCACTTAGGTCTTTATGAACAGTTTCTACTATTATTAAAACTGAATGCCTGGACTGATAACCTGTTGTCAGTAAGAATAACTTAGTAGAGTACATTAAATAAATAAACAGACATGTATATAAATTTGATACATATATTGTAGATAGACAAATTCTGATGTTACATTAAAAGAATGAAATAAATGAAACCGAATAGAAATATGACTTTATGCTTCAATGGGCAAGCAGAGACTGAAGTTTGAAACATGATGACCGAAGGGATAATACCCTCAGCCACAGCATAGATACCTGAGTACAAGAATCAGTCTCTCTGTAGAGTCCAAAGTATGAATCATCGTTGTTTCCAACAATTCTCCTTAAATCCTAAGAATATGAAATATCCGCCATGGTATACGAGAGCGATTATAATAAACATTCAACGAAAAAACAAAGCTAGACTTAATTATAATTTATATGGCTATGCATACCATTTAAATGTATTCTTAACCCTTAGAAAAAAGTAGAAACCCAGAATTAAACAGGAGTACAAAAATTATGTAAATAAGGTGCAATTAGATATTGAGAGATCACCGTCTGCTGTATGGTCACTAGTCAACGATCCTAATAAGACTTCTAGGATTCCCGGAATTATGTTTCATGATGGTAATGAAATTACACATCCTAAAGATATTGTTGATTCTTTTGCTGAATTGTTTTCAAGTGTCTACATATAAGCCAGCAACTGATTTGCCTTGTGGTATTATCTCTAAACCACTTTCTTATCAGGGAGATGAAATGGGTATTACTGATGTTACTTTACTTTCTAATATACTTTATTTATTACTTTATAATTACTTTCTTATATGAAAAAGTTAAAAAACAAACTCTCTTATGGATTGAACAATATATTAAAATCGTTCGTGAAATTTTGTGGTAACGAGATTGCTGAGCCTTTAAAGATTATTTTTAATTTGTCTGTCTCATCAGGAAAATTTCCAGAAAAATGGAAATGTGCGAAAGTTTGTCCTGTTTTCAAGGAAGGAGATAATTCTCAAATCGTTAATTACTGTCCGGTGGTCTTGCTGAACAATTTTTCTAAGGTTTTAGAGATGTTCTTGCGTGAGATAATCTTGTCCTACCTAAATCGTGTCCTTTCTCTTTCTCAGCATGGGTTTGTTCCAAACAGGTGCACCGTAACTAACTTGATTACATTTTTACAAATTATTGAATCGTATCTCACAACAAAATAGACAGGTTGATGACATATTCACTGACATGTTCAAGGCCTTCGATTGCATTAGCCTTATTAAGATCATGATTGATTTGATGAATCTTGGGATACCTGATGAAATCTTGAAGATTGTTAACTCCTATCCTGAAAATCGGAAAATGATTGTTCAATATAATGGATACTCTTCCTAACAATTTTCGCCATATTCAGATGTGCCACAGGGTTCAAATCTTGGCCCACTTATATTCGTTTTATATATAAACGACGTTGGGTTCTCAATAAATAATCATCTGCTATTGTACGCTGACGATGCCAACATTTTTAAATCCATAAATTGTATTTAAGATTGCCTCTTTGCAAGCAGACGTTGATAATTTTGTAAATTGGTGCAAAAGGAATTCACTAGACGTAAACTGTGTGAAATGCAATGTTATTACCTTCTCACGTAAGAGCGATTTGACTGAATTTGAGTACAAGATTGATAACAGAGGCCTTCAGCGAGTTTTTTTTCGATAAAAGACTTAAGTATTTATCTGCACTCTACTCTGAAGTTTAATGCTCAGATTGACAATATAATCAATTAGGCTAATTGCTCCCTAGGATTTATAGTTAGAAGGTGTAAGATGTTTAATTGGCCAATTACTCTCAAAACATTATATTATCCTCTAGTCAGATCTAAATTAGAATATGAAACGGTAATTTGGCATACTGATGCGAAACATTTGACAGAGGCAAATGATAAAGGCCAGACATTTTTTTTAAGTTTCTTAACTGGAAAACGGAAGGTGTACTTTTACCCCCTGGTTCTGACTATAAACAATTGTGCAGCAGATTCTATGAATGGACACTTGAAAATTGGAGAATTGTCAGCATGATAATTTTCCTGTGCAAAATAATAAAAAACATTATAGACTGTCCATATCTCATGTATCAGGTTCCATCTGTTGTTTCTCAGTACTATGCTCGTTCCAGCATGTAATTTCATCTCCAAACTCAATTTGAGAAAACCCCGATAAACATAATGTGTGAGACATATAATACCATGAATGGAAATGGCGAATCACGATTATATATACAGCATCACAGTAAATACCAGGTATATATTTTTTTATCTGAAGTTGGATAAAGACGTTGCAAAGAATTGGCAACTACAATTAACTGATACCTGAAAACTTTAAACCGTCTACAGAGAAAAATTATCCGACGTTGGATAATTGCAGCTTTCAATTGTTTGCAACGTTTTCATCTAACTTCAGAAAAAAATATCTCTGGGATTTACTTTGGTATGTCATTGAATGCTCATGCCCATGCGATCAAGGAATTTGATATATGCCGTAGGCTATAACGGGCGACAGACGGAAGGAACCCTCAATATTTCGTCCCTGGCAAATTTCACTCTTATACTTTTTGAAGTTCCTTTCCTCTGCCGCTACGACAACCTTCGCTTGCCACGTACTGTTCACGTGATAATTCGGAAAATGCTATGCGCCCAGGTACGGGCATAGCTGTGGGCCAGTGATGACTCACCCGCAACTTACCAGCCGCTTTCTCTTCGAATAAAATCTTATTTTATTTTTCTCCAAGTTCTTCTGCCTTATTAAATAATGATGCACGGATAAGCTGAACAGTTATCCGTGACTCCAATTTTATTATGGCAGAATAATTGTTATTTTTCAGAAGTAACTTTTTATTTTTCAAACAAAAGAAACGTGGTCTCATGACACCAAACACATTATAGTAAGGTTAATTGTGTAGTGACCAGGATACGATTTATTCAAATAATTATTAGCTATGACTATTATTCGCGCAATATATTATAAGTAATGATCTTTTTTAAATATAGGGTATAATATAAGTTATATTTTTCAGTTGACACCATTTCTCCACGCAATATTATTTTCTTTGTAATCCGTTATATATGTTATAGTCTTCGATATTATTATTTTTTTAAAATAATATTTCGTTTTCTTAGATTTTATTAGTGTTAAGAAATTCTATGTAACGTTGAGAGAGTAGAGCGAACGGGCAAAGCAGGCAGCATCCACAACAATGCAGGAAATAATAATTTGATTGGGTCGCGCGTCCAAAGTACGACGGAGTGGGGATGAATTTCGAACCGATGTTCCCACACTCGACTCTAATTCTGGGGGGTGGGAGAAGTCGCGCGCTCTCCACATAAAAGAGCGCGGGCCAGCCACACTCGTCACTCGGCTTCGTGCCTATGACAAGAGAAGAGCTACATACACTACAGTTTACTTTGTCTCGACTACTCTGCTTGCCTGCACGGACGCAAGCCTGCCTGCTCTTTGGAGAACTACACTCTCTGCTGACTACTCTGCTTGCCTGCATGGATGCAAGCCTGCTACTCATTGGAAAGCTATACGCTCGGCTGACTACTCTGCTGACCTGTGTGGATGCAAGCATGCCTGCTGGACAGAGAGCCACACGCACCACTACTTACTTAGTCCTTTTTAGGACTAAACATTATACACAGAACGAAGGAAAATTCTACAAGGGAGATGATCCTCTAGTCCTCTTCTCGCAGTTCCATCTCCCTTCCTTCTGATAACGACTCGGCGCCCCGGCATACCGCTAGTTATCGACTGGAAGGATTGGTTCCCGAGCAGAGGACACAGTCCCGGCGATCCAACCCTACCCTTCTGTGAAGTCGACGGCGCTCCGACAGTCCGGAAACGATCAGCTGGATGGGTTTGAATCCCAGGCAGAGGGAAATACGACGCCGACGAGAGGGACTTCCGACTCCTTCGATCCGGAGGTTATCGGTCGGTCCTCGTCCACGGTCAATCGCTGCAACCGCAGCCGGCTATCGTCGCCATGCTCACCAGGAGGTGAGGCCAACCGTCGCTTGAGGTCACCGGGAGGTGACAGCACTCGGGCCACTCCCACTGCTATCAAGGAGGAATCGCCCACGATGGCCTTAAAGCCTCGCCGTGAAAAGCAAGCCCAGCATTCACTGGCCAGAAAAACTTTAATACTGGTAGCACCATTCCAACACCGTGCTACGGTGCTGACTTTGGACACGAATGTAACCATCCTGATAAATTTGCAACACACTCCTGTTGGTTGCATTCCATCAACTCGGAAGCGCCTGGAAGACATCGATTTAAAGAAGGAGGATCCATCAATAGCAGCCTTTTGGAAGAGACGAGACTATAATAGGGATCTCGTACGGAAGTCGGTGGAAGGTCTGAAACCATCTGTGGAGAAGGACGGTTGCCCCATCGTAGAGTTTTACTGGTCACGCAAAACTCGCCTAGCATATCCGAGGAGCTTCGACAGCCGACCACCGGTGCACCGCAGCAAGTAAGTAAAAGATTTTATGTTTATTAAATTTTTCACATTCCTGCCATCCCACATACCAGAGTAATCCTACCCTTCTCCCTCTCTAAAAAAAAAAGATAATTGAAACTCGAACAGACGGGTTCGAGAACACAGGAATGGACCGACTTCAAGCTTGGAAGGCTCTCATGAGCGGCAACATTAGGAGAATCCATCTCGCGCCGCCGACCAGCCAGAAGAACCCTCCACAAGGGATGCAAGGACTCGACGCTTGGCTAATGAAGATACAGGGTCACATCTACTTAAAACCCCTTTTTAGTCCTAAACCATCTCCTAAACGGCCAGCCTAAATTCCATCCAACCATAAATCCCCCATCACCGATTTACCCTCTCCTTGACCTTTTTCCCCCTCAAATAATATCATTCATTCCGAGATTTTTCCAGCCGCTCAACCTCCATTCAACATTTTTTCGGTCCCCTCCTCTCCATCCTCCACTAAACCGCCATCTCGAGGTTCCTCCACTAAACCACCATGTTGGTTTTCCTCCACTAAACCGCCATCTTGGTTTTCCTCCACTAAGCCGTCATATTGGTTTTCCATCCACTAAACTGCCATCTTGGTTTCCCTCACCTCTCATTTTCCTTGGGCGGCCCCCACCCCCTTCCACGAGGACCGTATTAAATTTATCGAAAATTCTGTGTAAATTCTCATCAACACTAGATGTAAGTCATCAATCATAATTTCCTTGTAATACTTATTCAAGCTTTGTTCTAATTTAATCCTGTAATTGGTCTACGGACTATTGGATTTAAGTAAATATCATCAAAATCTGATTAAATTTAACAATTTCTGGTTTTTAAATATGTTCATAGACTAACCAGTCTCTTCCTTCAATAACTGTTAAATTATATTTGTAATGATGATATGGTATATTGTTTTAATTTATTTTTTGGAACATTTCAAGAGAGCGAAAAGAAATTGTGTAAAAGCGTAAAATCAAAATCAGGAAATAAAGCTCAAATGTTGCTGAATTGAGGTCA
This sequence comes from Andricus grossulariae, assembly GCA_011634705.1. Classification (NCBI taxonomy): domain Eukaryota; kingdom Metazoa; phylum Arthropoda; class Insecta; order Hymenoptera; family Cynipidae; genus Andricus; species Andricus grossulariae. The sequence continues at coordinate 41,767,550 of JAABKJ010000755.1, read as the reverse complement.
AGAAAGTTTAATCAGAGAAAGTTATTCAGTTTCGAGAAATAAATAGATGTGGAAGTTGACAATCTAAAAGTGACACTATCCTGAAATTGAAACCGGCTCAGCTGCAGATTGCGGTAAAAAATGCAATTTTCAATTAAAATTAAAAATAAAAACTGACTAACGAGATATTGAGTTTTTGAACACCTATAAAAAGGTTTAGTCTAAAAAAGTTAATCTGTTTCGAAAAAGTAAAGATTCAGTACTACGGTATCGCACTGTGAAAGACGAGTTTTTTGTGCTGAAAGGCCGATCAAAATGATACCTTTTTTAATAAACGATAATAATTTCAAAAGATAACGATGCTTAGGGAAAAATAAAAATATTACTATGTTAAAATTTTAACTGGAATTAAAATTTGTTTATTAATATATTATTAAACTAATGAGCTTTTGAACAAATCCTTTAAGCAAAACATGTATCTCGTTGGCTTTTAAAAAATTTTGTATACAATAAACTCATTTTCGGAAAAATGTTATAATATAATATCAATAACTTCTTCATAAACTCACTTCCCAAAATATGCTCCTTCTAACAGTAAAAAAATAAGTCACTGAAGCATGTTCGATAATCTTTATTTGTTGATTAATTTAAGTGGAAAATGAAACTCTTAAATCCTACAATTAAACAAAAACTGTTTTTTTTTTCTCTAGATTTCTTTGAATTAGCTATGGGACTTTGTGAGTCTCAAAGTTTATACATCTGTTTATACATCTGGTGAAGTTCCTTCAAAAAAAAAAATATATATAAATAAGTAAAAAACTATATTCAAAAAATTCCCGGGTGCAAAAATGGTTTAGCCCGCATAAAACTCTCATCATGCCTTTTTTATATCAGCAGAAACTTTTGAATATATTGGAAAAAATAAAAAAGATGGGGTTTTCCAGAAAAGCTTTTTATCATGTTGTCAAAATTCGATGAAATGATAAAAAGTGTTTTCTGAGCCCCACCTTTCTTACTTTTTTCCATATTTGTTTTATAGTTTATGCTTACATAAGGTCCATAAAATCCAATTTTTGAGTCCCGTAAATTCTTTTTGCAATATAATTTTATATTTTTTCTCGTACTTTATTCAATATATTAAAAAGAGAAGAAAGCATTTTTTGTAGAACTTTTCTATTTGTGTAAACTTTTATGTGAACATTTGTTTGTACCCTCCGTTGTTGCTGAGAAAAATAAAAAAATTTGATTTTTTTTTTAAATAATTTTTTTCAATTTGAGGCAGTGGTTTACCAAGAACGAAGCTGCCGCCATTCTGTCACTAGAAGCTTTTTTTTAGTTAATTAAAAAGAAATTTTCAATGTTATTTTTCACGAATTAAACAAATACTACGCGCTCCCGTCAAGAAGTGACTAGTAACAAGTTTGTTGATCTTTTAGGGTTGCACAATTTTGTATTTCTTATCTTTTTTTGCATCTTGCATAGTTTGACTAGAAAATGGAATTTCTGTTTTTTCATTATTTCTTTGTGCGATCAAAATTTGAATTTCTCCCTTTTCAAGAAAATTCAAAAAGTTGTTATGATAATTTTATAGGGCTTTCAAAAATCAACGTTTTTCTTCAATTGACTTTTTTCATATCATACCTTGTAAGAAGGTCCGTTCTATTTTCATAATAAGAATAAAATCTTAAAGCTACGGGTGAATATTTAAATTGATACGCCTCTGACTCATAACTCTGATAAGTGGACAAGCAGGTGGAACGAAGGGATGACTCACAAAATCGTTCGATCATACGATCGATTGCGCGCGCCATCGACTAATAAGTGGAGATAGCGTGGGACCAATGCACTTTATAATTATGTGACCGTCCGCGAAGAAAGAGACCTAATGCGGAAAAAATCTATTTTCATTTTTTTACGCCAGTGGTCGGCAAACTTTTTGCTCACTTTCAGGTATGGTCAGGCTCGTCCGGGAATAATTATTTCTACTACTTTTCGGTCTGTTCATGAACCTCAGTGTGAGTGAGCTTACTCCAGCAGGGGTATTTTGTCCACAGGCAGGTCAGTGTAAGGAAATTTAAAAACTTTTAATTCTTCAACTAGCGCTTTGAAAGTGGCATAATCAGCATCTACGATTTTTCCGATTCCAGTGATATATTACTTGCCTAGAAAAGTCGAAAATTTGGAGAAGTTTAATACCAAGAAACTTGAGCTCAATATTCAATTTAAGGGCAGGTGACACACATAAATACCTACCTTACCGACCTCACTTTTTCAATTATGTACATCATCTGAGTATAAAAGATGCGAAAAGAAATATTCCAACCACTATTCCTTCGTGGTTTCAACTAAATGTCAACTTCAGTTGCCAGGTCGGTCGGTATTCGTGATGGGCATGAAAATGCGAAGTCTGGCGGCCATTAAACGAGGCTCTATCAGCTGGGCTCGTCTACATCTGAAATGTGGAGCCCACGCTATCAAAGATTGATGATGTGGTGTTCTTAAAATAATATTTTTTTAACTTTGAGTGAAATATGTTGTTTCAATGTTGAATAGTTAAGTATTGAAATCGTAGTATGCACTGGTAACGTTTTTTTGTCTTTCGTTACAGAACCAACAAGCACCGCACTTGACTTGCTTTTAAAATTAGTTCACAATATTTTTTTATTACGACACTAAATCTCCTCAAACTGAATTACTTCACTCCAAACAAATAATTAACAACAGTAATGGCAACAATTGTGGACAATATATGAATATTTTAAGTCTTTCAAATACGACACAAGAACCTAAGCGATCAGCATTTTCACAAAAAACTTTTTTTGCTATACTCTGCCAACGCATTTCACGATCTGAATACTTATTATACCGTTATTATAATTTAGAATTGAAACAATATATTTTATCAGCTTCTATGCGTGACACCACTTTTATTGAATGATGTTAAATTATAACTCCCGAATGCGAGTTTCATCATTTACCCTGGAGAATAATATGGAAATGAACTAAAAAAATTAGAATTTGCATTTTCAACCCAATACTTAAATTTTCAAGTCTAAAAAGATGATTTTCGTAGGCGACAGGTCAATTTTGAACACGAAAATTTAAATTTTCGACAAAAAATTTCATCTTCAGCCAAAAGAGATGAATTTTAAATTAAGAAATATGACTTTGCTGCTACGAAAGGTGAACTTTCAATGCAAAAGAACGAATTTCCAAAGAAGCAGTTGAATTTTCAAACAGCTAAAATGAATTTAACACAATAGTTGTACTTTCAACAAAATATTTGAAATTTTTACCGTAAGACAAATTTTCAGTAAATTCATATATTTTTAACTAAATAGTTGAATTTTCAAATAAAAAAGTGGCTTAAAACCAACAATAAAATAGCTACATTTTCACATAAAAAAAATGGTTTCAATCGTAAAAAAATTAATGATGAAATGATGAAATGTCCTGTTTTTAGAGGAAACTAGGCAATACGTATTATTCCGATTTCCAAGACTACTCCTATCATAGCATATTTAAACGACACCGTCTCCGGTGCCTTCAACTAAAACCTCAAAAAAATTTAAAAATAATAATTACAACAAACTTATTTCTAAGACTACAAATAATATTATGTTTGCCGCAGTAATATTCAGCAACCCTCAAAAACTCTGTCTCGATTGTCTTCCTCTAAAATCGCAAAAAAGATTTTAAATAAATAAGAATCAAAAGAAGCGCATTTCCAAGACTGTAGGAAATATCCATATGACCACAGAAATATCCAGCAACCCTCAAGAACTACTCCTACCACATTTAACGAACACCGTCTCGATTGCCCTCCTTTAAAATCGCCAAAAAGTTTCAAATGAATAAGAATCACAAGAAACGCATTCCCAAGACTGTAGTGAATGCCCTTATATTCACAGAAATATACAACAACCATCAAGAACTACCCCTACCACATTTAACGAACCCCATCTCGGCTGCCTTCATCTAAAATCGCCAAACAAATTTCAAACAAATAAAAATCACAAGAAACGCACTTACAAGACGTAAGGGAATGTCCTTATAACCACAGTGATATCCAGCAACCCTCGAGGACTACCCCTACCATATTTATTGAACCTCGTCTCGATTGCCTTACTCTAAAATCGACAAACAGTTTCACATAAATAAAATCACAAGAAACGCATTCTCAAGACTATAGTAAATGTCCTTATAACCACAGAAAAATCAAGCAACCCTCAAGAACTACCCCTACCACTTTTAAGGAACCCGTCTCGATTGCCTGACTCTAAAATCGCCCAAAAGTTTTAAATAAATAAGAATCAGAAGAAACGCATTCCCAAGACTTTAGGGAATGTCCTTATAACCACAGAAATATACAATAACCCTCAAGAACTACCCCTACCACATTTAACGAACCCGGTCTCGACTGCCATCATCTAAAATCGCCAAAAACATTTTTAACAAATGAGATTCACAACAAACGCATTTCCAACACAGTAGGGAATGTCCCTATAACCACAGAAATATCCAGGAACCCTCAAGAACTATCCCTACTACATTTAACGAACCCCGTCTATTTCCTGACGCTAAAATCGCCAAAAAGATTCAAATAAATAAGAATCACAAGAAACGCATTCCCAAGACTGTAGGAAACATCCTTATAACCACAGAAATATACAATAGCCCTCAAGAACTACCCCTACCACATTTACCGAACCCGGTCTCGACTGCCTTCATCTAAAATCGACAAAAAAATTTTTAACAAATGAGAATCACAAGAAACGCATTTACAAGACTGTAGAGAAAGTCCTTATAACCACAGAAATATCCAGAAACCCTCAAGAACTACCCCTATTACATACAACAAACCCCGTCTCGATGGCCTTACTCTTAAATCGCCAAAAAGCTTCAAATAAACAAGAATCACAAGAAACGCATTCCCAAGACTGTAGTGAATGTCCTTATAACCACATAAATATACAACAACGTTAAGAACTACCCCTACCACATGTAACGAACCCTGTCTCGACTGCTTTCGTCTAAAATCGACAAGAAAAATTTTAACAAATGAGTATCACACAAAACGCATTTCCAAGACTGTAGGGAAAGTCCTTATCACCACAGAAATATCCAGAAACCCCTAAGAACTACCCCTACTACATTTAACGAACCCCCGTCTCGATTGCCTTACACTAAAATCGCCAAAAAGATTCAAGTAAACAAGAATCACAAGAAACGCATTCCCAAGACTGTAGGTAATGTCTCTATGACCACAGAAATATCCAGCAACCCTGAAGAATTACCCCTACCACATTTAACGAATCCCGTCTCGACTGCCTTCATCTAAAATCGCAAAAAAAATTGCAAACGAATAGGAATCACAAGAAACGCATTTTCATGACTGTAGGGAATGTCCGTATAACAACAGCAATATGCAGCTACCCTAAAGAACTACCCCTAACACATTTAACCCACCCCGTCTCGATTGCCTTCCTCTAAAATAGCCAAAAAATTTCAAATAAATAAGAACCACAAGAAACGCATTCCCGAGACTGCAGTGAATATCCTCATAAAAACAGAAATATACAACAACCCTCAAGAACTACCCCTACAACATTAAACGAACCCCGTCTCGATTGCCTTCCTCTAAAATAGCAAAAAAATGTCAAATAAATAAGAACAACAAGAAAAGCATTCCCAAGACTGTAGTGAATGTCTTTATATCCACAGAAATATACAACAAACCTCAAGAACAACCCCTACCACATTTAACGAACTCCGTCTCGACTGCCTTCATTTAAAATCGCCAAAAAAATTTCAAACAGATAGGAATCACAAGAAACGCATTTCCAAGACTGTAGGGAATGTCCTTATAACCACAGAAATATGCAGCAACCCTAAAGAACTATCGCTGCCACATTTAACGGACCCCGTCTAGATTGCTTCCCTCTACAATAGCAAAAAAATCTCAAATAAATAAAAACCGCAAGAAACGCATTCTCAAGACCGTAGGGAATGTCCACATAACAACAGAAATATCCAGCAACCTTCCAGGACTACCCTACCAGCTTTTAACGAACCCCGTCTCGACTGCCTTTATCAAAAATAGAGAAAAAATTGCAAACAAATGAGAGTCACAAGAAACGCAGTTCCAAGACTGTAGGAAATGTCCTTATAACAACAAAAATATCCAGCTACCCTGACGAACTACCCCTACCACATTTAACGAAAACCGTCTCGAATGCCTTCCTCTAAAATCGCAAAAAAATTTTAAATAAATGACAATCACCAGAAACGCATTTCCAAGACTGTAGGGAATGTGCTTATAACCACAAAAATATACAGCTACCCTAAAGAACTACCCCTAGCACATTTAACGAAACCCGTCTCGAATACCTTCATCTAAAATCGCCAAAAAAATTTCAAACAAATAAGGATCACAAGAAACGCATTTCAAGACTATAGGGAATGTCCATGAAACCACAGAAATTTCCAGCAACCTTCAAGAACTACCCTACCACATTCAACGAACCCCGTCTCGAATGCTTTTATCTAAAATCGCCAAAAAAAGTTGCAAAAAAATAAGAATAACAAGAAACGCATTTCCAAGACTGTAGGGAATGTCTTTATACCCACCGAAATATACAACAACCCTCAAGAAATACCTCTACCACATTTAACGAACCCCTTCTCGAATGCCTTCATCTAAAATCGCCAAAGAAATTTCAAACAAATAAGAATCACAAGAAACGCATTTCCAAGACTATAGTGAATATCTTTATAGTCACAGAAATATAAAACAATCCTCAAGAACTACCCCTACCACATTTAGCGAAACCCGTCTCGAATGCCTTTATCTAAAATCGCCAAAAAATTGCAAACAAATAAGAATCACGAGAAACGAGTTTCCAAGACTGTAGGGAATGTCTTTATAGCCACAGAAACATAAAACAACCCTCAAGAACCACCCCTACCAAATTTAACGAACCCCGTCTCGATTGCCTTCCTCTACAATAGCCAAAAAATTTAAAATGAATAAGAAACACAAGAAACGCATTTCCAAGACTATAGTGAATATCTTTATAGCCACGGAAATATAAAACAATCCTCAAGAACTACCCCGACCACATTTAGCGAACCCCGTCTCGAATGTCTCTATCTAAAATCGTAAAAAAAATTTCAAACAGATAGGAATCACAAGAAACGCATATCCAATACTGTAGGGAATGCCCTTATTACCACAGAAATATCCACCAACCCAAAAGAACTACTTCTACCACATTTAACAAACCCCGTCTCGACTGCCTTTATCTAAAATCGCCAAAAAAATGGAAAACAAATGAGTATCACAAGAAACGCATTTTCAAGCCTGTAGGGAATGTCCATATAACCACAGAACTTTCCAGCAACCTTCAAGAACTACCCCTGCCACGTTAAACGAACAACGTCTGGACTGCCTTTATCTAAAATCGCCAAAAAAATAACAAACAAATAAGAATCACAAGGAACGAATTTCCAAGACTGTAGGCAATATCTGTATAGCCACACAAATATACAACAACCCTCAAGAACTACCCCTACCACATTTAACGAATCCCGTCTCGACTGCCTTCATCTAAAATCGCCAAAAAAATTGCAAACAAATAGGAATCACAAGAAACGTATTTCCAAGACTGCAGGGAATGTCCATATAACCACAGAAATTTCGATCAACCTTCAAGAACTACCCCTAACACATTTAACGAACCCCGCCTCGACTGCCTTCTTCCAAAATTGATAAAAAAATGGCAAAGAAATAAGAATCACAATAAACGCATTTCCAAAACTGTAGGTAATGTTTCTATACCCACGGAAACATCCAGCAACCCTCAAAAACTACCCCTACCAAATTTAACGAACCCCGTCTCGACTGCCTTCAGCTAAAATCGCCATAAAATTTCAAATGAATAAGAACAACAAGAAACGCATTTCCAAGACTATAGTGAATGTCCTTATAGCCACAGAAATATAAAACAACCCTCAAGAACTACCCCTACCACATTTAGCGAACCCCGTCTCGAATGCCTTCACCTAAAATCGTCATAAAAATTACAAACAGATAGGAATCACAAGAAACGCATTCCCAAGACTGTAGGGAATATTCATATAACCAAAGAAATATCCAGCACCCTTCCAGAACTACCCTACCACATTTAGCGAAACCCGTCTCGAATGCCTTCCTCTAAAATCGCCAAAAAAATTGCAAACAAATAAGAATCACAAGAAACGCATTTCCAAGACTGTAGGTAATGTCTTTATAATCACAAAAATATACAGCTACCCTAAAGAATTACCCCTACCACATTTAACGCACCCCGCCTCGATTGCCTTCCTCCAAAATGGCCAAAAAATTTCAAATAAATAAGAACCACAAGAAAGGCATTTCCAAGGCTGTAGTGAATATCCTCATAACCACAGAAATATACAACAACCCTCAGGAACTACCCCCACAACATTTAACAAACCCCGTCTCGATTGCCTTTCTCTAAAATCGCCAAAAAAATTTTGAAAAAATGAGAATCACAAGAAACGCATTTCCAAGACTGTAGTGAATGTGTTAATAGCAACAAGAATATACAACAACCCTCAAGAACTACCCCTACCACATTTAACGAACCCCGCCTCGACTGCCTTCTTCTAAAATTGCCAAAAAAATTGCAAACAAATAAGAATCACAAGAAACGCATTTCGAAAACTGTAGGGAATGTTCCTATACCCACAGAAATATCCAGCAACCCTCAAGAACTACCCCTACAAAATTTAACGAACCCCGTCTCGATTGCCTTCCTCTACAATAGCCAAAAAATTTCAAATGAATAAGAACCACAAGAAACGCGTTTCCAAGACTATAGTGAATATCTTTATAGCCACAGAAATATAAAACAATCCTCAAGAACTACCCCTACCACATTTAGCGAACCCCGTCTCGAATGCCTTTATCTAAAATCGCCAAAAAAATTGAAAACAAATGAGCATCACAAGAAACGCATTTTCAAGACTGTAGGGAATGTCCATATAATCACAGAAATTCCGAGCAACCTTCAAGAACTACCCTACCACATACAACGAACCCCGTCTCGACTGCCTTTATCTAAAATCGCAAAAGAAATTGCAAACAAATAAGAATCACAAGAAACGCATTTCCAAGACTGTAGGAAATGTCCATATAACCACAGAAATTTCCAGCAACCTTCAAGAACTACCCCTGCCACGTTTAACGAACAACGTCTGGACTGCCTTTATCTAAAATCCCCAAAAAAATAACAAACAAATAAGAATCACAAGGAACAAATTTCCAAAACTGTAGGGAATGTCCATATAACCACAGAAATTTCTAGCAACCTTCAAGAACTACCCCTAACACATTTAACGAACCCCGTCTCGACTGCCTTCTTCCAAAATTGCTAAAAAAATGGCAAACAAATAAGAATCACAAGAAACGCATTTCCAAAACTGTAGGGAATGTTCCTATACCCACGGAAACATCCAGCAACCCTCAAAAATTACCCCTACCAAATTTAGCCAACCTCGTCTCGACTGCCTTCAGCTAAAATCGCCAAAAAATAGCAAACAAATAAGGATCACAAGAAACGCATTTCCGAGACTGTAGTGATTGCCCCTATAACCTCAGAAATATGCAGCAACCCCAAAGAACTACCCCTACCACATTTAGCGAACCCCGCCTCGATTGCTTTCCTCTAAAATAGCCAAAAAATTTCAAATGAATAAGAACCACAAGAAACGCATTTCCAAGACTATAGTGAATGTCTTTATAGCCACAGAAATATAAAAAAACCCTCAAGAACTACCCCTACCACATTTAGCGAACCCCGTCTCGAATGTCTTCACCTGAAATCGTCAAAAAAATTTTCAAACAGATAGGAATCACAAGAAACACATTTCCGAGACTGTAGGGCATGTCCTTATAACCACAGAAATTTCCAGCAACCTTCAAGAACTACCCTACCACATTTAGCGAACCCCGTCTCGACTGCCTTTATCTAAATCCGCCAAAAAGTTGCAAACAAATAAGAATCACAAGAAACTCATTTCCAAGTCTGTAGGGAATGTCTCTATAACCACAGAAATATCCAGCAACCCTAAAGAATTACCCCTACCACATTTAACGAACCCCGTCTCGATTGCCTTCTTCTAACATAGCCAAAAAAATTCAAATGATTACGAACCGCAAGAAACGCATTTAGAAGACTGTAGTGAATGTCTTTATATCCACAGGAATATACAAAAACCCTAAAGAACTACCACTACCACATTTAACGAACCCCGTCTCGATTGCCTTACTCTAAAATCGCCAAAAAATTTTGAAAAAATGAGAATCACAAGCAACGCATTTCCAAGACTGTAGGGAATGTTCCTATAAACACAAAAATATCCAGCAATCCTCATGGAATACCCCTACCACATTTAACGAACCCCGAGCCGACTGCCTTCATCTAAAATCGCCAAACAAAGTTCGAACAAATAAGAATAGCCAAACCAAGTTTGAACAAATAAGAATCGCCAGAAACGCTTTTCCAAGACGGTAGTGAATGTCTTTACAGTCACAGAAATATTCAGCAACCCTCAAGGAATACCCCTACCACATTTGACAGACCCCGAGCCGACTGCCTTCATCTAAAATCGCCAAACAAATTTCGAACAAATAAGAATCGCCGGAAACGATTTTACAAGACTGTAGGGAATGCCTCTATAACCACAGAAATATCCAGCTACCCTAAAGAACTACCCCTATCACATTTAACGCACCCTGTCTCGATTGCCTTCCTCTCAAATCGCCAAAAAATGTTGAAAAAATGAGAATCACAAGAAGCGCATTTCCAAGATTGTAGGGAATGTCTCTATAACCACACAAATATCCAGCAACCCTGTAGAATTACCCCTACCACATGTAACGAACCCCGTCTCGATTGCCTTCCTCTTAAATAGCCAAAAAATTTCAAATAAATAAGAACCGCAAGAAACGCATTCCCAGGACTGTAGTGAATGTCTTTATACCCACAGAAATATACAAGAACCCTCAAGAACTACCCCTTAACATTTAACAAACGCCGTCTCGATTGCCTTCCTCTAAAATAGCCGAAAAATTTCAAATAAATAAAAACCACAAGAAACGCATTTCCAAGACTGTAGTGAATGTCTTTATAGCCACAGAAATCTACAACAACCCTCAAGAACCACCCCTACCACATTTAATGAACCCCGAGCCGACTGCCTCCATCTAAAATCGCCAAATAAATTTCGAACAAATAAGAATCACCAGAAACTGTTTTCCAAGACTGCAGTGAAGGTTTACAATTTTACAAGGTTACAAATTTATTATAAACTCTTGCTACAAAAATACATCGAAAATTAAAAATTGACTTTTTGAAAAAAAGACACAAGCTACAATAACTTTTTATTTAGCAACATTTTTCGCCTAAATTATATCCACAAATTTGCTTAGAACCACTTTACACTAGTATGCGTATTTTCAGAATGAGCTGTACCAACTTGATATACAGAAAGAATATGATATATATTTGATATAATAGTATTGAACATACTATAGAAAAGTTCAGATTTTGGAAAAAATCGAGTGCGAAGCACGAGATACGTGATGAGAATGTGTTCGTTGAAGCCAAAGGAGCTTTAACAAAACTCAAACTTGCGAGCGAAGAGAGCCGCGCGCGAAGCGCGCGATGAGAATGTGCCCGCGCTGCGGGCAGATTTTTTTTTATTTTGTTTATTGTACACCGTCTAATATATGTTGTTCAATGAAAAACTGGATGTGACAATTTAAGAGCTCAATCTATAAAATTTTTCATAAATCCATAACTGTCAGCTAAAATAGGAGGCAAAACTGATCCTATGGGAGTTCCAAACTTTTGTTTATAAAAATTATTGATAAATTTGGAAAATAACGAATGAGACACATATTTTATAGCATCAAGGTATTGTTTTTTTTTTGGGAATTTTGGTATGACCAAAATGTGAACAGAAGGTATTTTAACCCTTCGAGTACGCATTGGGTCAATTTGACCCACAAACAATTTTTAATCGAGAAAGATTTTTTATATAAATGTTTATCTTAAAATAATAACACTTTATAAGGTTACATTTTTATCGTAAAATTCAATTTTCCAACAAAACAAAAAAATTCTCGAATTTTTTGAAGTATGTTAAAGACTTTAAAGACACTTATAATACTTATAAATTACTTTAAAATACTTGAGAGTATATGTCTAAATTTTGGTAAGTAAAAAGGTTCAAGAGTTGTGAAGTTATAGATGATAAAATAGTGAAAGTGCAATACATGTTTTACCTGATGTTTTCAAGGTTTCTGTGGATTATTTATTAATCAAATTTTTTTTCAATTATTACGATTTTCCAGTTGGAGAACCTATTCTCGAAATTACTGTTCGTAAAGGGTAGTCAGTTTTATGGGCTTTCACGACGCTATAAGCTTAAGACAGATTTGTATTACTTATATCAATATCACATTTTTTAATATTATTACCCAACAATTTTTCGATTCTTATTCTCTCTGAAATTTTAAAAGTACCCTTTTGAAGCATTTTTGTGTGATTATTCTGAATAACTTGAAATCTGTCTGCATCATTAAAAATATGCAACATTTTTTTACTATCAACGTCTCTGAGAATCGCTACTGTAATACTCTCCATATCAGCTTTCGTTCTCATTAATTCTGGATGATTTTTTGACAACATTTTTGTTTTAATTAAACTTCCATTCAACTCTTTTTTAACCAAGTCTGTGGAATACCATTATTTCAGAAGTAAGATAAACCCATAAATTGCGATCTGAATTCATCTTCTTTATCATCAGGTATTTTCGTGATATTAGGTTCAATATCTTCAATAATTTTAAGTAATGAAATATAATTTTTCCTCCGTTTTGCTAAAACCATCTCCCAACTTCAAAATGTTAATAACTCTGTGTGGAATAATTATATTACAAATATTTGGAAACCAGGGATCTGGCTAATCGGTGTCGATTAAATTCATCAATAGTGTGTTTAATATTTACATTTAAATTGTGTATCTGTGCATGACAATATTTTATAATCAAATTTAAGAGAGATTTTTTAAATTTTGCAGTATTTTATTCTAAGTTTTGTTTGTTTCTTTTTTCTCTGAAATCAAAACTTACTTTTTTGTTAACCTTGAAAATATTTTCAAAAAAAACTCCATGAATTTGTCACTTTATCAAAAAATCTTTCTTTCCAATTTCTCTCAATTTCACTAAGATCCATGATTCTAGAAAGATAAATAAAATTCTAAAAATTACAAAATATTTAAAAAAAGGTTAACTCCCTGCATAGGATTCCTTCCAAAATATTCCAGTGTTTTTTTACCTTTTTTCTCCCTCTTTTTTCCTTTGTTATATATTAGTCTCTAATGAGCCGAAAAAGTAATACTTTGGAAATCTAATTTTTAATTGCAAATTTTGTTCATACTCTGATTTCGTTATATAAAATTATTCATAAGAAAGTAGATTTCATTTCGATCTGAAATAAAATATTTCCTTAAAATTTTTCTTGACTCTATTATTGTTCAAGTGGAAATAAATCTTCTTATTCTAAGAGTCTAAAGAATTGGTCCATAGAATACAAACTTAATATCGTCGAAAGAGCTAATTTCTGAGTGCAGAGAGGTGTAAAACGCGATTATTTTATGCTCTTAGGTGACGATAATAAAAATTTCAAAGCTCAGCCGTTCGTCTGCGTGCTGCAGATATGGCGACAATAGTCGCTTTCAAGTCAAACTGAATGAATTTTATTCAGTTACTTTGATTATTAAAATATGCCATTCATTTGCATTCACTATATTTTCACATTTAGTAGCAAAACAAAAGTTTCTCGTTTATTTTAATACAATTGTTGACGCATTGAGAGATTGTAGGGTAGCATTCGAAACACGGAACAAAAGAGGTATTAATTCTATTTTCGAAAGATTTACGTCAAAGTTGGAGTGAAAACAGATTTCAGTTCTTAATTATTAATGAAAATTTAATTTTTTAAATTCAGTGCTCCCATATCTGTTAGTTGCAGCATGTTCTGTTTAGAAAAGATTATGCACTATGGTGCCTGAAAGATAATTTTTATTTGTACAGATGCCACATGTAGGTGTAGAAGATCGATGGCCAGTTGAACAAGTCAGCTCTTATCATCGGAAGTTCTGGTTTATTTAAAAACGATAAGAATTTCCTGAAAGGCCGATAGATAATGCTTAAATTTAACGAATAACATTTTTATTTTCCGGATCGTGATTTATAATGGAAATATTTATTTAGTGAATAATTTTAATTTATAAAACAAATATGATTAACTTAATGTAAATAATTTGTTATATGGAACCCTGCCCAAAATTTATAGAAAGTGACTTTGTAAAAATATCTGATTTCAAACCTGCAAATCAATAATTTAAAAGACAATTAGCAAAAAAATCGACAGATTTCACACAAACAATTGCCAAACTTTCAATTCTTACGAGTGATTTAGTAGAAAAATTCTTCTATTATTGAAAAGTCTTTCTTCTCGAAAACTCATTGTTTGATTTGACTAGATGCTCAATGAAAAAAAAGTTTTGTACCTATGAACTCAACTGAATCAGGATTTCGTTTATACATGGTGTTTAGGGATTGCGTTAACACAGCTAAAATATTTAAGCAAGGACACCGACAATTCCAACAAAACGAAAACCACGGGAGATGTTTTTGATTTAACTAATGGAATGACAAATCACTTATGGATAAGTACAGGAAGCTTCAATATTTAATGGACGTTAAAACGACCCTTAAAATAAACTACAACACTTTTCCTGGTGCTTGATGCTTCCTGCCACTTATTTTAAAGTGATTTTTAATAAAAAAGTTTTTGAGAAAGATAACATTTCAATAATAGATGGAGCCATTTTTTGAGTAAAAACTGTCCATTTTTATGATAATTTTCTTTCGAATTATTGATCTGCAGTTTCGAATTTACAAACAGAATTTATATTCAGGCATTTCGACAATAAGATATTTCCTGTACATTTGGTGCGGGCTCTTTTTATTTAATTTATCTACAAATTCTTGGCACTTATGATTATCTCAAGCAGAGAAACATATCTTGTTATCACTGCAAGGTATTTGCAGTAAACTTAATACAGTAAAGTTTATTCCCGTATGTATTCTTGTAGTTGTACTTCATACGACTGTTTCCACTTTGAACTTGTCTCTTGAGATCATCCGAACTCCTTACTCTTGTTGTATATATGAGTGAACATGTACATTCTTGTTATTTTGATTTGTTTTAAACATTCATACCCATGAAGTTATAATAACTGGGTGATAAACTGCTTTAAAAAAAGCACTTAGTGATCAATATTCTGGAAAAAATTGCCACATGTAAAATTCATATCAGTCAAAAAATACACGGGTAATAAGAATGAAATTTGAAATTAAAAAATAAAATCCGCTGCTAGCTTTCAATTTGTTCACAACTGTCAATTTGATTTGTGATCTTTATGGTGGTCAAATGTTTTATTATTACTATAGAAAAATAAGGAAGCTCATATTTCTTTCAGACTCAAGATGGTTACAGCCCAATATGTCAAAGACATTTTTGTTGGAGTTGGATTCTTTTGAATTGTCTGCACAATTTCTTTCACTCTTGCCACACACTATTTCCTCTACACTACATTTATTGAGAATCCTCTCATTACTCACTTTGTCGATTAGCGTTTTACCGCATATATTGTGCAGTAATTGTATGCTAACCAAAATTCTCTTCAAGCTTTCGAATGACTTTGCAATTACAACCATATAAACTGCAAACGCTAACCCACGCACCTTCAGTGTCCCGAGATCCACATTCCACACCTTCTTTGTCGAATAGAGCCATTCTCAGACACTTAATAATGAATATAATAAACAGTCAAGATGACATGACACATCCTTGCCTAACGCCTTGCCTGATATCGAAGCAGTCACTCAACTGTCCATTTACCCTCACACTTGCTTTGCTACCTGCACATCTTTTTTGTTTACGCTCAAACTTTTTTCTGTGATTTGTTTAAAACAAAATATCTGATCCGTGCAAGATCTTTTTCGCATAACTCTACTTCCGACATCCCAGATCTTTTGTTCCGTTATTTTCATTACCCTATAATTGAGTATATTTCAAAATATTTTTCTTATGATACTTATTAAGATGATACCTCTGAAATTATTGCAGTTGCTCTCTTGCAAGTACAAATCCTAAATTATTTTCTTTGATAAGAGAATAGAACGTAATTTCATTAAATAAAGCAAGTTATTCATTGCCGTTAATTCCTTAATACCAAAGGGGTGGCTCATTTAAATTTTGAGTGTACACCAGATATTAAAATATAATGATTTTTTAAATTTCAAAAAATTTAAAAAGATTTCTGAAGATGTCTTCTCAAAAGTTAAGAAAGTTTTATAAAATTTCAACCTTTTCGAAATATTTGAAGTGATTTTAACAGATTGAAAGAGATTTGAAGACATTTTAAAGGATGTTATACCTAAATTTTAAGGGAAAGTATTGCAAAAGTTTTTAAATTTAAATGCGATTCAAAATATTTCTAGGTACATTACAAACGCATAAAGGTTTCAAGTGGTTTAAAAAATCCTAAAGGATTTCAAGAGATTTCCAAAGACACATATTTCAAAAGATTTAGAAGATTTGAAGGATTTTTGAAGTATCACAAAGTGTTTCAAGGGATTTCACGAGATTTGAAGTTATTTCTAAAGATTTTAAGGAATTTCGTAGGATTTTAACTAATTTTAGAAGAGTTCAAGGGATTTAGAAAGATTTGACCGATTTTGTAAAAGTTTTTAATGTGATTCAAAATATATCAAGGGATATCACAAAATTTCTAAAGGCTCCTATGGTTTTAAAAAATTGTAAGGGATGTTAAGAGAATTCTACGCCACAAAGTGTTTTAAAAAATTTGAAAGATTGTCGTAGTATTTCAACTAATATTAGAAGACTTCTAGGGATTTTGAGATTTTTAAATAATTTTCTAAAAGTTTTCAATGGGCTTAAGAATATTTTACGGCATATTATAAAACGTCTAAAGGTTTCAAATGGTTTCAAAAGATTTCAAGGCATTTCCAGAGATTTCTAGAGACCTCAAAGAATTTTGAACAATTTTAAGGATTCTCGAATTATTTCAAAATATTTCAAGGAATTTCGCGAGATTTCAAGTCATTTTTAAAGATTTCAAGGGACTTCACTGGATTTCAAATGTTTTTTTAAACATTTTAAGAAATTTCAGAGGATTTATATGAATTGCGACAGATTTAAAAAGGTTTTAATGGTACTTTAACGATTTCCAATTGATTAGGTTTGATTAAATTGCAATTGATAAAAGGTTTTCAAAGATTTTGAGGGTAGTCTCTCATTGATTATTCAGGCATAAATATTTCAGAATAAAATTTTTCATTAAAGACCAAATGGTCTCTTATATTTTGTTCTTGCGGTATGATGAAGGGAAAGATTTTCACTTTGTTCATTGTGTATGCAGTTATGATGTATGATGATGTTAGCAAAGCTTTCGTGCTATTTTAGTAGAAAGTATATAAAGTGAAAATAATCTTTAAGTTTCTTTTTGCCTTTGTTGGTCGACGTTTAAATTACCAAAATTATTACCTGATGTATTAGGTTGATGTGAAGCGAGCTTGACTTGATGTAGCTTAGCACGGTTTGGCTTATTCGTGTTATATACGTGTAATGTGTCCGGGATGATTAACACCCTACTGGCACGCTTTTTCCTAGTAAAATCCTGCAATTATGGCACCCTACGACGCCACTTTGTACTACTTTTTCAGGTCTCGAAGCAACAAATGGAAAACATTTTCATTACCGGTATTTGCATTTTTAATATTCTCCGTAGTTCATTTTACAAGCAAATCTACCACCGTTTCGTTTTAGTACCTCCTTGAGCACGTCCTCTCATCCTCAGATTATCCTGATCTTTTCTCTTAAAATCCTTCCCATAGAAAGAGCATACAATTTATAAGTCGGAAATTTTATAGCCTATATGAATTTCAGTTCAATGTTTAAAAAAAATTCTAGATTGACGAGTTTATATTCTGGTAATTTAATCTTGATTCTAATTGAATTATCTTTTTAGTTCCTTCAAGAGAATTTAAAACAATTAAGACCTTGACACACAATTAAAGCATTCAATCTTTTTTTTTAACTCTTAGATCTTAAACGACTGTTCTTTCAATATTCCATTCGCTGAGAAAACATAAAACTTTAATTAAGACTGAATCTTCGTACTCTGTAATAAAACGTAGCGCCATCGCACCGTGACGAGGTTACTGAATGAGAAATATTATGGAAGCCTTATCGTTTCACGAGCAATTCGAGTACAGAATTGTGTAAGGTTTGCTGGATGATTATTACAATATATTGAAAGGATTTAATTATATTATTCTCAGAGAAGAATAAATATATCGATAATAACATGATGTGAAATTTTACTGATAAGCAGCTAAATTTAGCTGATTCAGCAGCATGTACGTGCTGATTTGAATTAGCGGTGCACTTATCGCTGGTTCTCATTTAGAGAATAGAGACAAATATTTTAAAAAGAATTTATTTTTGAATAAAAAGCTAAATTTTTAAATGTGCCTGTTTTCAAGTAAGGTGGTTTTAGTTCAATTTTAATACAGTTCTATAGTGTAAACTGAAAAAGTTTACAATCGGAGATCAAGCTTATGTTTCTGTCTTACCGAAAATCTTATTTTTGGAAGATTAGAGAGCCCACCATAATCTCAATCAATATGTTCTGTTACAGTGAACAACTTTTCAACTTACGGTAGTGTTATATTCCAAATTAAAGCCAAAGTTTTCTTCACAGAAACAATGTAGCTTTTTAAAAAAAATGTTAACTTGCTATAGAATAATGAATAATGGTCATCGAAAGTTCGTCAATGGATCAATCGACGCATTTCGAAGACGCGAATAATTACATTGAATGCAGTACTGTTATATTCTCAATATAAAAAATACTCTTATAAACAATGTGAATAATTTTGTTGAAAAATTTAAGAATGATATTGGTAGGTTATGTTAGGACATAAAAGGTTTTTAATTGGGGCCAATAATGCGTCTCGAAGACTCAAAGAAATATATCATATACATATCTGTAGTATTCCTAATATGAACAAAGTTCTCCTCATATTAACAGAATAAACCATTTCTTTAACTTCATAAATCTATACTGGTGGGTCATAAGAGGTTTAACAATAGGACGATCAATGCGTCTCGAAGACCAGAACAAATATACTAGATATCGTTTTGTTATATTTTGAATATCAAACAAGTTTTTCTCACATGAACAAGGTAAAATTTTTTTCAAATCTCTAAACTCAAAAACAGTACTTCTAAATGGCCGATCTAGCTGAAAATCCTATCAGATCTAAATGCTAATCGGCGCTACAATTCGTCCAAATTTCGAGATTGTAGCTTTTAATTAAATTTAAATAAAATTTGCAGTATTGATATAAAAATCATTAAGCTTGAAATTTAGATATTAAATACACTGCAAATTTTGATTTTGAAAATTGTAGGTGAATGATTATCAATATTAGGGCCACATTCGATAGCAAAAATTTTTTTGCAATAATTATTTGGAAATATGTGTTTTTTTATCCAAAAAAATTTACTGGTGGTAGAATATACAATTTTAAAAGTATTTGAGATAAAAAATATTTTTTTCATATTTTTTCAAACAATTTCTGGAAAAAATATTCAGTCATTATTTAAAATATGAAATAGTGATCCGATTTCCATAAAAATGGGTAGGTACTCTAGAATTTTTGGGGTTGCTGAATCTGAATTTAATAACAGAATGTTGAAATTCAATTTGGCTAATCCAATATAGCGAACAAAAAATTTAAAAATGATCTAAATTTGAT
Organism: Andricus grossulariae; assembly: GCA_011634705.1. NCBI lineage: Eukaryota > Metazoa > Arthropoda > Insecta > Hymenoptera > Cynipidae > Andricus > Andricus grossulariae. The sequence continues at coordinate 41,747,582 of JAABKJ010000755.1, read as the reverse complement.
AAAAATGATTATCCGAAGGTTTGCAGTTTCGCTCAATTCCAATATAGTATTTTAATTTGCCAGGTAAAAATCGTGGATTCAATACGTGAATTAAGAATCTAAAAAAATATATTTTTAAGATTTAAAACTGAAATATGTTCAATTTTAAAAATTGATGAGAAATTTCTAAAATTTTGTCCAGAGTCAAGAGTTCTTGATTCTATTAGGTTGGCAAATAAGTCCGTTTGGTTTTTTTTGTAGACAATTAATCATTATTTATTGCCTAGAGAAAATAAAGTCTAATTAATTACATAAGTTCCATTTCTCTCTATGATCTCTTGCCATCTTTTCACCAACTTCATTATACCGCGTTCCTAAAAAGTCTGGGGCTTTTCGATGAAAAAGCGATTAATATTATTTTTGACACTCTCCTTATCAGTGTGGATTTTTCCATTCAGGGAATTTTTTGCTTAACAATTTTCTTCCCGTAGCTATTTTCCCTGCAAGGATGATGCGGAGTTACACTGATGCGGAGTGTGTCAAAAATCACCGAAATCGGGTTTTCATCGAAAATCCCGAGACTTTTTATAAACGCGGTATAATGAAGTTAGTGCAAAAATGGCAAGAGGTCATAGAGAGAAATGTAAATTATGTAATTGATTAGATTTTCCTTTCTCTATGCAATAAATAATGATCAGTTGTCTGCAAAAAAACCGAAAGGACTTATTTGCGAACCCAATACATCTTCCAAATTGAAGAAATTTCAAATGTAAATCATTAAAATTGAAAAAATGTACAATTTAAAGGTCTATAATTTTTGAGTTAGAAATAACAATCCCTGAATTTTGAAAAAATTGAATTAAAAATTATCCAAGTTTTAAGCTTCATATTTAGAACTTTAAACTTTTTGATTGGAATAGTTCAATTTTGAAGATTTTCGATTAAACATTCTACAAGTTTAAAGATTAAAATTCAAAATTCTTTATTTTTCAGGTTTAAAGTTGAAGATTCATCAATGCGCGATGTATATAGTTTCAAAAATAATGTAATTTTGAAGTTCTTTTTGTGTAGAATATATAGTTCAATCTTGAAGACTTACAAAAGAAAAGTCTTCAATTTTGAACATTTGCGCTTGAAGGCTCTTTAATACTTAATGTGTTTAATAGGAAATGATGCAATTTTGAATGTTTTTTCAAATAGCTTCATTTCAAAGATTTAAAATTGAAAAATATTTAATTCTGAAGATTCAAAATTAAAATTCATGCAAACTCAAAGATTTATTAGTAAAAATTCTTAAATGTTGTCGAGAGACAAGAGTTTTCGATTCCAACTTGAAGGAATTTAAAAAGTAACCCATTAAAATAACAGATTTTTAATTTCAAAAATGAAAACTTGCATACCTTTTCATTGCAAGTTTTTGAAATTAAAAACACTTCAAATCTTGAATTTTTGAAAATATATGTAGAATTCGAAACTATTCAATTTTGAAGATTTATATTTTAAAGGTATGACATTAGGAATGTTTTTTTGCAGCAGTTCCATTTTGAAGATGTTTAGTTGAAAAGTTTCGAATTTTTGATATTTGCGATGGAAGGCTATTCAATATTTATTGCGTATGAAAGAAAATGATGCAATTTTGAAGGGATTATTCTTTCTTACTTCCCTTAAAGATGTGTTAGGTTACGATTGAAATATTTACATGAAAAATGTTTAATTTAAAGCTTGTAATTCAAAATAATAAATAAATATTAGGGAAAACTTTCAAACTTACAATTCTCTTGTGTTCATTTGCGATAAACTGAAAATCTATGAGAAAGAGTAATATTTTTTTTTTCAAACACACTTCAAAAAAGTAAAAGTCAGAATTTTTTATTAACTTTGGTTTAGAAGATCCTTCTCAAACTTAGCTACTGGTAAGTGGAGAACAAGAAGTCATTTTTTATGTATTCAACGCTTCTTTCTTATATTTGACGGGTAAAATAATCCTTATGTCTCTTATGCTTTTGGTCAATGTTATCAATAAGAAGAAATTAACAAAATTTTGAAACAATTCAAAAAATTACCTTTGTATGGAGAAATAACTATATATGTCTGATTGAAAACAGTTTATTCTCTACATAGTAGAATTCAAGAAACTCTTGACAAAGTAATGCAACATTTTGGTTGAAATTGAAGAAACTTGTGGAATAACCCAATTTAGTATTAATCCAAAATCGATAAAAGCGGCTATGTTCGTCTTGTGGACCTATCTTCTGATATAATGTTTTTAATGACAAAATTTACGAGCTAAATGATAGGCAATGGTGAACGTGAGATACGAGATAGTAAATGGCGCAATCTAAAATTCTACTTTCCTGAAAATGGCAATAGCTCGGGGTTGAAAGACACTGTTAATAGAAAATTTGATGACAGTGCTAAGCACTTTATCGTTCGGGGTATACGTTCTTTCCCAAGCGGGTAATGGATATCACCAGGTTGATGATCTATTACAGCGAAAATAGGTCAATTAGTCACCCAGCCTTGGGCTCGGTATTCGGCCAAATTCGAATAATGTCATTGGTCGTTTAATTACTTCGATGGCTTCGAGACTAGAGTTCAAAGCGATGACAGTGTGCAAAAGCAATTTTACAAATTCTCACAAAGTCATCTTCTCCAATTCGGTTTTTTGCTAGAGGGAATCTAAAATTGCTATTTAATGATTGCTTCTAGAATATTTATCACTGGAAAGTGCTTATTAAGATGTGTAATTCGATATATATTTTATTCATTTCCATTACTTCCATTAGCAGATAATTGCATATGGTGTAATAAATCTGAAATTGCAATCTTCGGCTACTGTGTTAAGAAGACGTCAATATTCTCCCGTCACGTATCACTATATTACTTTCTCTTAATCCGAGAGTTTTTTTATTCATATGGCTCTTGGATTTATGAGTATTAAGCATAGGGGCTTTTAACTGCGAATCTCTGAGCTCCAGTAAGGCTCTGAATATTTATTTCGGTTTAGTCGGTTTCATTTACTATTTTGGAGAAGAAAAGAGAAGGCATGTGCTGTATGGAGCATATGCAATGCCAAATAATGGCTTTTTCTTTTTAAAAAATTATTTATTCTTTGGGTAAAAGGTTCTTGAGATTGCAGAAGTAATTCTTGAGGAAGTGACTTCAAGAGAGTGGCCGAAAGTCAGCAAAAACTTGGAAATTAAGGAAAAGTCAGGGAATTTTGTTGGTCAGAGAGAGCTAGGAAAAAGTCAGGAATTTGAAAAAAAATACGGAAGTTAGGAAATTTCTGTAAGAAGCACTTAAAATAACTGTCAAGAGTAATCAGGACTGCCACACACTTACTTTTAGTCACTTTTTTTCTCAAATATTTTTTTAGTCACTTTTTTTAGATAACGTCACTATAGTCACTTAACCACACCACTATTGAATTCAGGTCTTTTCTTATTTCTGAATTCTCTGGAATTCTTTAAAAATATTTCAGGGTATTTGAATTTTTTTTATGGATTTCAGGGGCTTTACATAGTTTCGAGGGATCTCAAAATATTTGGAAAGATTTGAAATATTTTAGGGGTTCTTAAGGGATTATAAGGAATTTTCAAGAGCTTTATAAAGTTTCGAAGGATTTAAAAAAATTTCAAAGTATTTGAACTAAAAGAGAAAAAGATTCCAAGGAATTTTTAATAAATTTTAATAACTTGAAGGGATGACTCGAAAAGATTTTCAAGATTTTAGAGTATTTTTGAAACTTCCAAGAAACTTTTATTAGCTTTAAAGAGTACCAAAACATTATTATTATTATTACTATTATTATCATTATACAAAAGATTTTAAAGGATTATAAATATTTGAGAGAATTTATAATGATTCCAAGGAATTTTTAATAGATTTCAATAATTTGAAGGTATCATACAGGATTAAAGAATATTAAGAGTATTTTTTAAAATCCTGAGAGATTTTCAAGAGCTTCAAAAAGGTTCATAGGATTTTAAAAAATTTCTGAGGATTTGAAATATTTTAGGGTATCTTAAAATATTCCAAGAAATTTTCAGTACCCTTAAAAAGTTTCAGAGTATTTTTATTATTACTATTTAAAATATTTCAAAGGATTAGGAATATTTTAGGGTATCTTAAAAGATTCCAAAGAATTTTTAATAGATTTAAATAATTTGAAGGTATTCCAAAGGATTTAAAAATTTTTAGGGTATTTGTAAAAATCTTAAGAAATTTTCAGTAACATGAAAAAATTTGGAAGCATTTCGAAGGATTTAAAATTTTTCAGGGTATTTCAAAAGATACCAGACAATTTTTAATAGATTTAAACAATTAGAGCGTATTCCAAAGGATTTTCTAAAAGATTTGAGTGTATTTTTAAAAGTTCCAAGAAATTTTCAAGAGTTTTAAAAAGTTCTTAAGGATTTCAAAAGATTTTAAAGGATTTGCAATATTTTAGGGTATCCCAAAAGATTTCACGGAATTTCGAATTGATTTCAATAAATTAAATGGGTCCCAAAGGATTTTTTAAAAGATTTCAGTGTATTTTTAAAACCTCCAAGTAATTTTATGAAGTTTTGAAAAGTTCTTGAGGATTTCAAAAGTTTTTAAAGGATTTGAAATATTTTAGGATATCTTAAAAGATTTTAAAGAATTTAAAATAGATTTTGATCAATTAAAGGGGTCCCAAAGGATTTTAAAAGATATCAAAGTATTTAAATTATTTCAGGATATTCGAAAAGATTCCATGAATTTTTTTATAAATTTCAGTAATTTGAAGTTATGTCAAAGAATATTGAAGATTTAAGTGGGGGTTTTTCTTTTTAACTTTCAAGAAATTTTCAAATGCTTTAAAAACTTTCAAGGAATTATAACAGATTCTAAGGCTTTTCACGAGATTAAAAAAATTGCATGGGATTTTCAGGGATTTCAATTATTTTAATGGATTTAAAAGAATTTTCATGCGTTTGTGAAGAATTTCTTGGAATTTCGGAAGATGTGGAACGACTTTGAAATACCTATAATATTTTAAGATATTTTTAAAGATTTCATGGGATTTAATAAGATTTCTGAGTATCTCAATTATTTCAAGGTATGTTCGTAGAGTGAATGAAGCCTGAAACAAAAACCTGGGATACTAATGGGCCCAAGTGGAGAGCCACACATAAAAATTTTGTGAGACTCTCCACGTGGGGTGATCGCTAGAGAGATTATTGTAAAACACGGCAAACGTGACACCGAACGTCAGTCGCTCCAAAAATGCGTTTCGGGTGTCGGGTGTGTTCGCTTGGCGTTCGGTAGAGGTCGCGACACAGGCACTTCTGTTTGACATTCTGGATTGTCGATTTGACTATACTCATAGTTAGTCTGAATCACCTGTGGATATTCAAACAGACTATAAAATTATGGTCTGTCTGACTATGAAGACAAAATTGTGGATGGTACTTTTGAGACTATCTAGATTATCAAACTGACTATCTAAATTTGGACACTTCAAGTTTGACTATCCACTTTTCTCCGTGTATTGGCAGTTTTACCCACAGTACTTAATTTGTACACTTCCTTTGTTCCTATCATTCTTAAAACTTTTTTTGGTATCGTGCACAGTTGTGGCAACATTCATGATGTCAATTAATAAAATGCAGTCAAAAGAACCAAAATTTGGAAAAATCACTCAATTTTTCACTAAATACTGTAAAAACTACTAAATTGTGTTATTACACAATCCCAGAAAAAAACACAGCGGGCCCTTGAAAAACACTAGATTTGTGTTAAAATCACTAAAATGGTTACCTTGCACCACACCAACTGACACCAATGACCAGACGCCATTGCCTCTTCATGCATTGTAGAAAGTAAACTTTCCGTTGAAATGCCCGAGCTTCTTCCCCGAAGCGGCAGAGTGCGCTAGTGTCCAGTGTACGGTCACCTTCCACTCTATTTAATAATCTCTTGGGCGAACCTTAAGCTTGAAAAAACAATATAATAGGAGGCAGCCCTGCGGACTTAGCCTAGAAAATCCTTAGTCAATAAAATGGCGTCAGACAAGGAACACTTGAGATACTGCATTTTCATTGCATCATTGAAAAAAATGCAGCTGAGATGACCGAAATTATATGTTCAGCCTTAGGAGAAGGTGCGATTACAGGTAAAGCGTGTAAAAAGTGGTTTCAGAAATTCCACGAAGATCATTTTCCAATTGGAATACAAAAAGCATGCAGTGTCTCAAATGCTCTTTGTCGGCCACCATTGTATTCACTAAATATTTTTTAGGTTGAGTCCGCAGAACCCCCACCTATTATATTGTGTTTTTAAGTTTAAGGTTCGCCTTTTTAAACCTAATATTTACTCTCTGCATATTTGCCCATTCTTGGTGTAAGGGCCTCAGGGGTTCAGATATTATATTTACTAGTTCACCCGACTGCCACTAGGCGGCTGACCCTCAGTTTCTCACAAGCGGTGATTTAAAATTTGCAAAGAAGCTTCCAGCCTTTTCCTTTTCTGATTTTCAATCGAGTATTTCAGATTGAGTGTTTCCAATTCGAGAACTGCTTTGCCAGTAGATTGTTTTTATGAAAAATCGTAGCAACTTCCAGTATTTTTACTGTGTATGTGAAAATTGGAGAGTGTATGTGTGTATGTGTAGGCACTCTTCGATGCCGGACGTGGTCAATATACACGTAGATACAAAGTTTCCTGATAAAGCTTCTCTCTCCTCTATACCTCGTCCGGATCCACCCCGTTTGTCCCCAGGCCCCCACTATTTTCTCTTTGGCCTCTCCACCCCTCATCACGACCATTCTGCAGCGTCGAGCAGCCTCATCAGCCTGATAACCCACGAGAGAAGCGCGTGTCGCCCACTCACAGCGATTGCTACCGCCAGGCTTGCCCCTCCCTTCCCGGGATACCTTAATCCCAGGGGCGTCCTTACTAGGTCTTCAATTTTTTAATCCCCAAAGCCAAACAAAAAAACTACCTGAGAGCGATTCAGTTAATTTAAAAAAATTTTGTTCGATTCGATAATCAGTGTGAAAAGACGATACTCGGATGGTAAGAGCTTCAGTAGAATATCTGCTTTACCAACGGTTGGTATGGATGTCTAAGAAGATACATTCAAATTAAAACATTGTACTATCTTTAGGTAAGAGTGAGAGTCAATTTTAAGGAAATTTCAGTTCTACCACCTAGCGGCAAAACCTTCTGGTTGATGTGGATGGATAAAGGAGAGGATGAGATGGAGAAGAGAGGATTGAAAAAGATAGACGGGAACTTAGATTAATAGAGATAGAAAATAATTGATATGAAGAGATAAGGGACAGGATGAGATAGAGGAGAGAGATAGAAAAATACTGACGTTGATGGATACAGGATAGGATAAGATAGAAGAGAGGACATGGAAAAAGATAGACACAAATTTAGACTTACAGCGAGAGAATAAAAGATTGAGACGGATAGATAAAAGATGGGGTGAGATAGAGAAGAGGGAATTGAAAAAGATAGACGTGGATTTAGGTCAACAAAGAGATCGGAAAAGATAGGCATTGATAGACGTATGATAGGATGAGATAAGGAAGAGGAGATTGAAAAAGATAGAAATTGATTGATTGAGATTAAAAAAGACGATACTCAGGTGGTAAGACCTTAAGTAGACTGTCTACTTAACCGACGGTCGATATGGATACATTAAAGAACATACGTACTATCTTTAGATTAAAGTCAGGGTCTATTCTAAAGAAGTTTCAGTCCTACCCGATCCATTCTCAACTTTCCATTTGTATTAGCGTCTAGCTACTTCAACTTGTAGTGGATTTTCTTACAATATACTTCCGTACCTACAGTCGGTAAAGTAGGTCCCCTACTAAAGAACTTACCAGCAGTTTAAATTTTGATTAGCAATCTAAAAAAATATTTTCAACTCTACTCTAGTTTTGAGTTGTTTTAATCGATTAAAAAATAATACAATTTCAATTGATAGTATTAACAATTAAATATATTTTCAGAGTTAGTGAGTCTTGAGAGGGTTCTGGTGAAGACGGCACTGCCTTATCTCTCTTTTTTTGACTCTCCCTTCCCTCCTTCACTTCTACACGGCTATTCGAGATCCGTTCACCGACACGACTGTCGACCACCCCTCCTACCGTCACCCCTTCTACCAATCCGTTTACCCGCTCGTCCGGCCACCCACATACCCCTCTTGCCACCAGCCCCTGGATCAAAGCCTTCTCTTCTTCTTCTTCTTCTACACTTCCTTCTCACTCCCCCCCCTCAAACCCTTCGTATTTACCGTAACCCTCTTCATTTACCCTCTATGAACAAACCGTGAGTCCAGCCCTCATTCTATTCGATTAAATTACAATAGAGTTCACCACTCGAGTATATTGTGTGTTGCTTACAATGTCTCAATACAAAAAATTACTATGACCAATAAGGTAGTCTTAAAAATTGATAAAAATTTTTTTTTCAAGTTTCATCCCCTCATTTTGTGTTGTTTGATGGAAAAAGAGTTTTCTTTTTTTCTTTTTTAATAACAAAAAAAATCTCAGAGGGGGCGCTCGAACCCTAAACTACCCTAACGCATTAAGGATGTTCACTACTCGCTTTAAAAAAGTTGTTTCGATCGAAATGATTGATTTAATAAAAGTTTATAGATTTTTGTGCTTGAGTTCCAATCTTAGGTAAAACTTGCCATTCCTTACTACTCCTAATGATAATTCCGTTTGTAAAAAATCTTTCCAGAAATAAGATCCATAAACTACCAATTTTTGGATATTTTTTACCCTTCTTCACCCTTCCGCCACGTTGAAAATGATATTAAATTCAATATGAAACAGTTAAAATTCCCAAGATTTCAAGTCGAAATATATATTGCGTTTGGAACAAAAAATTAAGATTAATTTTCTAACCGAAAAGACGAATTTTCAACAAAATAAATAAATTTTAAATTTTTAAAGGATACATTTCTAACCAAAAATAAAACATTGTATATTTTTTTGATAAAAAAATTAATTTTTATCAAAAAAATAAACAAATTTTCAACAAAAAGTTAAATTTTAAAGCAAAGAGGTTAATCTTTATAAATGAAATTTTTTAACGAAATAGCTCAACTTTCAGCCAAGTAGTTGAATTTTCACCTTAAAAAGATGAATTTTTAACCAAATATTTAAATTCGCAACGGAAAAGATGAATTTTTCAGCAAGAAGATACATTTTCTACAACAACAAAAAAACACGAATTTTCAACAAAATACATCAATTTTGCAACAAAATTGTTGAATTTTAAAGCCAAAAGGACGAATTATCTACAAATCGGTTGAATTTTCAACCCAAAAATATGATTTGTTCTAACATAAAAGTGAATTTTTTACCAAAATGTTAAATTATTATGAAACAGTAAGATTAATTTTGGACCAAAAAGTCGAATTTTTAACGAAATGTATGAATCTTCAACTAGAAAAAAAAAAATTTCGCTGAAAATATCAATTTTCATCCAAAAATAAAATAGTTACATTTTTAGATAAAAAATAAAATTCTCAACCAAAATAAAACGAATTTTCAAGATATTAGTTACATTTTTAACCAAAGAGATGAATTTTTAACTAGAATTATGAATCATAAAAAAAATTAATTTTCAACAAAAGAGTTCAATCCAAAAGAAGATTTTTGAACCCAGAAGATTAATTTTCTAACAAAATATGAAGTTTTAACGAAAAAGGTAACTTTCAAACGAAAGTGTAATAGTAACATTGTTAGTTAAAAAATTACTGCTTGATAAAAAAAACGAATTTTCAATAAAATATTTACGTTTTCAACAAACGAGATAAATTTTCAACTAAAAAGATGAATCTTGAAAAAATATTTTCAATAAAAAAGGTAATTTTCACGAATTATCTACACAACGGTTGCATTTTCAGTCCAAAAAAATGATTTTTTTTTAAACAAAAAAGTCCATTCTTGTCCACAAAGTTAAATATTCATAAAAATAGTTTGACTTTGAATTCAAATTTTTTATTTAATTTGAATTCAATTTTAAATGAATTTAAACCTTAAAAGTTGCATATTTGTAATGAAAAAGGATGAATTTTCAACCAAGAAGATTACTTTTCGACCAAAGAAGACGAATTTATAACAAAATACATGATTTTTCAACTAGAAGATATCAATTTTCAATAAAAAATATCAATTTGTAACCAAAGATGGAATAGTCACATTGTTAGTTGAAAAAAAATTAATTCATTTACAACATTTTCAACAAAAGATGTGAATTTTCAACTAAAAATATGAATCTTGAAAAAATGAATTTTCAACAAAAGAGTACAACCCAAAAGATTAGTTTTTTAAAAATGGAATAGTGAAATTTTTAACCAAGGAGATGAATCTACAATCAAAAATATATATGTTTTAACAACGTAGTTCAACTTTCAACCAAGTAGCTGATTTTCTGATAAAAAATACGACTTTTTAACAAAATAGTTGCATTTTCAAAAGAAAAAATCAAATTTTCAACTTGGAAGTTTATTTTTTAATTGTGAATTAAGTTTTTACTTTCTCTGCAAAAATTATTCATAATAAAATGGATTTCCTTTCAATCTTAATTTAAAAATTGTTTTCAATAGACACTAAACTAATGACTTTTTCCAATCTGCATTTAAATTTTTGTAAAAAGAATGTTTTGAATGGTTAGAGATTTATTTAGAAATGCATTTAAATATTTTGGATTGTTTTCTTTTCCTTATTGTCAAATTTAATAATCTGAATGGATTGGTTTCAGAATCACTAGTAGACTTTTCAACCAAAAGAAGTTGAAAGGGTAAGTTTCTCAAAAACAGAGAAAAAAAAGAATTCTTCAAAATTTATCATCAGGAAACGTACTAAATGTTATCTAAATTCGTAACATTCCTTCCACTGGCCCTCACTCCGCACCTGTTACCAACACTAGATTTTAGCGTACCCCCCCCCGCTCCCATAAAATTGGTAACGTAGCTTATGGACGGCCCCTAATCAATAAAAATTAATTATGCAAATTCTTCTTGAATCTTTAGCATAAATAATTGATGGTTTAGACTCCCTTGTATATGATAACTAAAAAATACCCGAGCAGTGTTTATAAATTGTTGTTGCAGGCGCGCCGTCATTATGGTTTTACGAGAGCCATTAACCGATATTCGGATTAAGCGACGCAAACTGGCAACCCGTCGATGGTCTCGCAATTAAATTTCGAGGGGTCGGTGTCAGGGGTGACACGAAAGGGGAATGAATCTCGACGGGCAGCCACGGTTCGTTTGCCCCGAAGCTTCCCGAAAAAGGAGAGGGTGGAAAGAAATAAGGGAAGAAGGCATTATTGGATGGCTGAAGGAAGAGGGGGTGGTTCAGAGCAGAAAATAAGAAAGAGGAGAAAAAAAGAAAGAGGAGAAAAAAAGAAAGAGGATAAAATAAGAAAGAGGATAAAAGAAAGAAATAAAGAAAGAAGAAAGGAATCTGAGAGAAAATAAAAGCAGATTAAACCCTTCGGTCCCGCGAGATCCTTTAAGGCAGCGAGCCTGATGCGCATAATAGAGAAATGATTTGATTAAAATGTAAAGGAGCTCGAGCCTTCTGTTTGCGCATTTCACGGTTGGCCTGTAAAAAGCTCGGGGCACGCGTTAGACAGATGGTAGTCGCCGCACTCAATGGCCTGAGAAATTGGATCGCGTTTTAACTCCCTTACGTTTCAACTCGCGAGTACACGAATACCAATGTATAAAATGTCACGTACCGAAACGCAACATCGAGGGAATTGTGGATTTCTAGAAAAGGGGAAGTAATGGGATTTCATACTTTTTATTTTTCGATTAGGGTTATTACAAGGATCTTACTTAAATTTTAGCTGCACAGAATATCTTTTAGAACTTGAATCTCAATAGAAACCTGTAGAGACCCACCAAAAGGTTTCCTTTGGAGACCTGCATCAGAACATGAAGGCGCATTCACAAATCAACCGCTTGCAAATTTGGGTTGGTAAGTTAGGGATCGATTTATAGTTATCGATCGATGACTTACAGGACTTTGATTCTATGAACCTCGATGTTTTGACCTTCCCTTCATCTTGTGCCCCCACCACTAGTTGCCCTGATTGTCTTTGACGTTTGCGCAGATGGTGCGTAGCGATTCAAAAAACCCGCCATTAGTTATTGATGCGTCGATGTCTACTGCGCAACTTCAATGACCCTCTGAGCAACCTCGATCACCTGACCCACTCCCCCCGAAAAGTTCGTGAAATAGAGGTCTGACCAAAGATATTAAAAACCTAGATGTGGCACCTCACTAGCGAACCTATAATAAGTTCCAAGAACTAAAAAAATATAATTGGTTAAAAAGAGACATCCCTCTCTTTTTAACTAATCGCCTTTTGTTAGTTCTTCGAACTTATTATAGGTTCGCTAGTGAGGTGCTGCATCTAGGTTTATAATACTTTTGGTCCGACTGTATCTACCGATTCTTGCATATGAATACGCCTTTATATTTACAAGTTTATTACATAACCTGCAAATGATATTTATCACGTCATTATATCTATTATAATTGCGATAATATTTTGTACTTTAATTTTCTTCATTAAATTATGTCCGTCAGAGTTATATTCATGTGTGTTTTAACGGTTCCTTTGGAAGCCCAACTGGGGGCTTCTTTGGAACAAATTTATCGTTTTGGGTTCCTTTTCAGCAAGAGGGATTCCTTTTTGTTGCAGCTCCTCAGGAACCAAAAATTAATTCAAATAGAAACCCTAGTTTTTTCTTTTTAACATTCTAATGTTGTTTGACGTTAAATAAATCACAGAGAAAACTGGGGTTTCTATTAGAATCAATCTTTGGTGCTTAAGGAACCCAAAACGATGAATTTGTTCCAAAGGAGCCTCCAGCTGGACATCCAATGGAACCCAATTCTAATCATGACTATTAAATTTTTGGTTCGGGATTCATTTTGTTTGATTAAAAATTCCTGTATTTGGTTGAAAATTAAATTTTGTAAGATTCACCTTTTTAGTTGAAAATTCATCTATTTTGTTGACAATGTTGTGAATTAATTTATTTTCAACAATTTGGTAGAAACTTAAATTATTCGGTTCAAAATTAACTTTTTTGTTAGAAATTAAACTATATACAAATTTTACTTTTTGGTAGAAAATTGACTTTTTATGTTAAAAAATCATCCCTTTGTTGAGAATTTAACTATTCTATTAAAAAAAAATTATTCTACAGGGTTAAAAAACCATCTTTTGCTTTGAAATCTTGTTGAAAATTCACTTTTTAATATTCATTATTTTAGATAAAAAATCATCTCTTTTGTTGAAAATCTAACAATTTTGTTGAAAATTCTCTTTTTTTTTTTTTGGTTGAGAATTTTCTAAACTAACAATGTAACTATTCCAGTTGGGGTTAAAAATGGATATTTTTATTGAAAATTGATCTTTTCTAGTAACAATTCATGTAGTTTGTTAAAAATTCGTCTTTTTTTCTCGAAAAATTAATCTTATTGGTTGAAAATTCATCCTTTTCGATTAAAAATGCATCTGTTAGGTTCTAAATTAATCAGGATTGATTAGGGATTCACCAATTTGACAGAAAATTAAAATTTTCTGTTGAAAATTAACTTTTTTGTTAAAAAATCATATTTTCGGTTTGAAAATTCATTTTTTTTGTAGATAACGCATCCTTTTGGCTTGGAAATTCAATCTTGTTTTGGTTAAAAATGCAATTTTTTGTAGAAAATTACTCTGTTTGGTTGAAAATAAATCTTTTTTGTTAAAAATTTATATATTTGGGTTAAAAATTCAACTTTTTTGTAGAATATATTCGTCTTTTTGGCCTGCAATCTTTACATTTTGTTAGAAAATTTTACTATTTGGTTGAAAATTCAACGGTTTGGTTGAAAATTAACTTTTTCATTGAAAATTATCTTTTTCGTTGAAAATTCAACTGGTTTCTAGAAAATTCATGCGTTGTGTTGAAAATCAATCTATTTTTATTGAGATCCAATTAATTTGTTGAAAATTCTTCTTTTTGGCCTGCAATTTTTACAGATTGATAGAAAATCCTACTATTTGGTTGAAAATTAACTTTTTTATTGAAAATGATCTGTTTTGTTAAAAATTCTAATGATTTCTAGAAAATTCGTGGGTTGGGTTGAAAATCAATCTTTTTTGGATTAGGATTGAATTAGGTTTTTTTTTTAATTAATTTTTTCAAGTGAAAATTGAACTGTTCCATTTTTGGTTGAAAATTGACGTATGTTGTCCAAAATTTGTCCCTTTTGGTACAAAATTAATTTTCTTGGTTACAAATTCAACCATTTGATTAAAAATTCATACGTTTTTGTAGAAAATTAGAGTTTTATTGTCTTGTTGGTATTCATTCTTTTTTGGAAAAATTCAACTACTTTATTTAAAGTGGAACTATTATGTAGAAAACTTGTCTCTTAGCACAATCTAAAAATGTCCCTGACCTAAAAAAAATCCCCAGAAATTTCCAGGATATCTCAGGATGATAACCTGAACATTAAGTAAAAAAAATGAATAAAAATTGTAAGAGTCTTTGAAAAATGAAAGTCGAAATGGGACGGCTCCTGTTGTTTCAAAGATACTTATTTTTTCTAGTTTCTACGTTTGCGTTTCTCTCGTTTTTCGGCTCCTAATCGTTTCGAATAAATTCCTCGACAAAGGATAAAATTATGTACAAGAACTGTGAAAAATCGAGAGTGGAGGGTTAAAAGAGAACCTATTAGTCACGTCTTGTATCACATTATGTTCAACTTCTATGAATATTTGGAACTTATTAGAGCTAAGAGTTAACATATTGCCTGAAAAATGTTCTGGTGATTCGCTGCAAGTCGTGCTCAAGCCAGTCAAAACGGACTCCTGCTGCGCACATCAAAAGGGACCAACGACCGTGCGATAAATGATCGCATTAAACGCTAAACATCTCGAGGGAACTCAAGTAGAAAGACACGATACATCCATCTTCGGTAAGTGCCGATTATTTCAGGGAGCTTATATTTATCTAGGCGGACGTGTGCTCGATAAACAGGAAAGGCACGCGGCTTCCTGACGCAAAACAGACTCTCAACTTTGATAAAATCGACCATAAAAACGATTAGGGTATGAACTTGATAATTTCTTAGTTTTAGAGTCACTTCAAAGTTTCTGATTCTGGCGTTGTGGCATCTTCAATTCTCAAGAGCGAGCGGAAATCATAAAGGGGTGAAGGTTTTAAGCGAGGTGAAAATGAGTTAAAGAATTCCTGATTTTCAAAGAGTACGCGATCTTGCGTCTGAGTTGAGATGAGTGAAGCGAATCGAGTCAGAGTTGGTGAGAATCGGAGAGAATACGGATGAATTGGAAGAATACAGTGATATCAGGAAGAGTACAAAATGAGTTAAAAGAATATGGAAAGAGTTCAAAGAATATTGCCGACATGGGGAATGTCAGATGATTTTTCCATGAATTCGCATGAATGAAAAATAATTAACATGAATCACTCATTTTTATTTTACACGTATATAACACAAACTACTCTTTCAATCTGAATTAGTAGGAAACTATCCAGCTGAAAATTCCTCTATAGGAACCTCGGAGGATCCTGCACATGTTCCTGTACAGGAAACTGCACACGAACCTGTACAGGTAATCTTGACGCTTCCTGTGCAGGAATTTGGCGAGGGAAACTGTACATGATCCGGAAAAGGAACCTGTATACAAGGTAACCATCGAATGATCCTGTACAGGTTCCTTCACAGAGCCAATTGAAGTGTGGGTCCATGTACAGGAACATGTTCAGGATCCTATACACGAACCTGCGTAGAAACTAATCCGCGAGGGTTCGTTAGTTGCTTCGCTCCCTCGATGGTGAGTTCGATCTTCGAAGGAATAAAAGGAAGGCAACTTGATAGCTGTAAGTGACATGAGTTTTCGCGATGACTTTCTGCAAAAGACCCTATACGTGTTTCTGTACAGGATCCTTCCAAAGGTTCCTTTGGTGTCTTTCTGTGAGGGATCCTATACAAGTTTCTGTACAGGAACCTGCGCCTCAGTTTTTCTCGTAAAGGAATCTGTACATGAATCCGTACAGGATCATTCAAAAGTTCCTTTGTCGGTGCAGGTTCCTCTGCGGGATCATCTACAGTTTCCTTCGCCAAATTTCTGCACAGGAACCGTCAAGATTACCTGTACAGGTTCGTGTGCAGTTTCTTGTACAGGAAAATGTGCAGGATCCTCCGAGATTTCTGTACAGGAATTTTCAGCTGGGTACTAATTGGTAGTAATTTTCTACTAGTTCAAATAGCGCCGATTCGTTTACTGCTAATTAGTAAAAATCGACTAATTTGATGTGTAAGAATTACCGACTAAATGAATGAGTAACTATAACTACTAAAGGAATTGGTAATGCTATCAAGAAGTTGTAGGTTCTAAAAATTTGGATATTATTTTTAATTTGTCCACAAGAAAAGGCACATAAATATTCCTTAGGATTAAGTCGAGTCTGGTGATTACGCAGTAAGTTTGCCAATTTCTGCACACTATAAGCCTCGAATATGTACAACTTTTCTGAAAATACATTTTACTTAACCTAACTTTTTTTAAGGACACTTTCCCAGTTCTCTTTAAACTATTCACTTATTCTCCATTATTAAACCAAAACTTATCCATTTTTGAAGAAACTAAACAGACGACAAAAATAATAATATCAGTGACCAAAATCATTTAACTCGCAATAAAATGAAGTCAGACTCCACTCGTCAGCGCACTGGTGCAAGCTGCCATTAGAGTTTAATGTACTTTTGTGTACACGATATTGAGCGCCATCTTTTGCCTCAGAGAACAAACTGAAGTCCCACATAACCGCGAAATTTGAATTTCATAGCATTTTCAAAAGTAAAATGAGTCGACTATTTTTTATTTCTTATCCTAAAAGAAGGGAATAATAATACAAACACAATTAAAAGTATCAAATAATTCTTTTATTGCGCAACATAGATTGAAGTATTGTTTTTGAAAGTTTTTAAAATAGAAAATGTCTGTAATGTTTGAATTTTGAATATTATATTCTTCATACACAATTATTATTATAACAATATAATCTAAGAATATAAATTGAGAAAACAAACTCAAAAACCATCGGAAAGTATTAAAAAATTTAAAAATTATTTTTCCATAGGTCTTATCGTTATTGTCATTTTTAACAACAAATATCTTGTAAACCGTAAGAGATAGGTAAAAATGGATTTATTGTTCCGTGCTGTTACGGATATCTTATAAGTGTAAAAATAGCGATGATCAATAATATAAGTATAAATAATATGGTTATAGCACGTCACAGGACGTCACAGAAATATCAACTTTGTATTACATTTTTCTATTGAAAATTCGTCTTTTTAGATAGAAAATTCGTTCTTTTGAATTTTAAATTCATCCTTTTTTGTTAAAAAAGTTCTTGGTTGAAGATTCATACATTTGATCGCAAATTCATCTTTTCTGTTAAAAATGTAATTGATTGAAAACTATTTTTTTTAAGTTTCAACTATTTTGTAGAGCTGGTCTTTTTTGGATAAATTGAACTTTTTTAATATGATGTAAGAAACATTCTGGGTTGAACTATCAATTATGTATTACATTTTTCGTTGAGAATTCATAATTTTTTATTGAAAATGAACCTTTTTGTTGAAATTTTGATTTGACATCTGAAATCTTCAAAAATATTTTTGAATTTTCTCCAGAATTTTAGGAAAATTATATTTGTACAACCTTAACTACAAATAAATAAATAAACTTAGGAAATAGTTTTTCCAAATTTGTATTTTCTATCAAAAATATTTTCCCCTTAAATTCGAAAATTGATGATTCTAGTTCAATAAAAAATTGTGATACTTTCAGAAACTGCTCAATTTTAAACTCTTTTAAATTTGAAATTGGACTTTTGTCGGAATTATTTAGGATAAATTCTCCAATAAGATAAACAATTATTTTAAAAAAATTATTTTAGTTACAAAATTGTGAAGACATACTGTCAACTTTGTTCTTGAAAACCCCTTATTTAATTATTCTACTTATCTAGGAAACTATTATTACAAACTTGCAAGTCGATAAAATTGTTACACTTTTGCACATTTATTATCCATTGTAAAGGCGACTTTATACTTATTTTTTAAACTTCATTTCCTTCTACGACACCTTTATTCGTCACCAAGCCTATTTACCAGATTAGACCGCTATTATCAAGAAACAGCTTCGTGACAAGTAAAAAACTGTTTCTCCGACAAATTTATGCAAAAGAAGACAAATATAAAATTTTATCTCTTATCGAAAGCCTGAGTCTGTCTCATGGAAAATTAAATTAAATTTTACTTTTGAGAATAATCTACTTGGCAACTTAGCTAGTTATCGAGTTACCTTAAATAATGAATTAATCCAGCCAGCTTAGGTCTTGTTATAAGCACCTGTCTTTTTACTGATTCAATATTTAAAAGCTTTCATGTCTGAGCATGCAAACCACATTACCGGACATTTAACTAGACCAGTATGTAAGTAAAGGCAAGGGAATAAAGTCTTAGTAATAACTTTCCCGACTAATCGAATTCTTTGATGAAAGATCCAACAAAAATAGTTTCGATAAAAAAAGTTATAATTGTAGTGGCACTTTAATTTGTGATTTTGAGAAATAATCGTTTCTAAATCAGGTTGGCCGCGAAAATTCATTTTCAAAACTTCCTGACTTCCCTGATTTTCCCCCGACTAATTTTTCATTTTCCATGGCCACTAATATTTAAATACCAAAAGTGTAACATTGTCACATTTTTGATAAAGAATCTTTTATTACTGGAATAATGAAATTTAAAATTCAAATTTTTTATTTATTATCAGGGCTACAGTAGCCGAATTCAGTTGAAAGAAGTGAAAAAGTGACCCATTCAACTGACCAAAAGTGACTAATTTTTAACCCAAAAAGTGACTAATGTGCGTTAATATTGTGACTAATGATGTTTTAAATTTACACGAATTCAAAAGACTTCGATTCATAACGTTAATTTCAAATAAATTAAAATTTTTCTTCATTCTATTGATTTCGGTAAAATTGGAGTAAATTTAGAGGAATTAAGGTTAAATGAAAAGAATTTAAGAAAAATTCATGTTATTTGAAAACTATTCGAAAATATTTTTTTTTTAATTTATTGAATTCAGTTTGAAAAGAGTTTAGAAAAATGCAAGGGAATTCAAAAGGAGTTAATGAAATTCCTAAGAATTCAAGGTGAGCTGAGAAAAACTTATAGATAAATAAAACAAAAACTGAATAAAAATCCATTGAATTGAGTAGAATTGAGTGAATTTAGAATAATTCAAGTTAATTCCAAAAATTCAAGACAACTCCAAAGAATTTAAAAGAGTTCAGGATAAACTAATAAAATTTCATGAAGATATACAAATGAATTGCAAAAAATATTTGAATATCTCTTCAAATTTTTGAAATCCTACGAAATCCCTCGCTTTTTATGAATACACTTTTTTAAATTAATGAAAGTATTATAAAATCCCGGAAAATTCTATGAAATTTGATATTTCCAGAAATTTTAAACAATTTATTAAAATACCTTGAGAGATTTTAAAATCGCTTAAAATCCTTTAAATATTATAAAATCCCTTAAAATCTTTACAAATATCATAAAACCTTATAGGTCTTGTAAAATCGTTCCATGTCTTCCGAAATCCTAGGAAATGATTTAGAACATAACATTTTTTTCAAATTCTTAAAATAATTAAAATCCTTTGAAATCTCTTGAAATTTTTTTAATTTCTGAAAATGTCTTGAAATATTTCAAAACACCCTAAAATATTCAAAAACTCTGGGAAAATCCTACAAATTATTGAAATCAATTAAAAATTCCTTGCCATTTTTAAAAATACCCTAAAGTATTTCAAATGCTTTGAAATCTTTTGAAATCCCTTGAAATTTTGTTAAGCTCTTGAAAATTCCTTTGAGTTTTAAAAATACTTTAAAATATTTGAAATTCCTTTGGAATCACTTCAAATAATTGAAATATATTAAAAATACCCTAGGATATTTCAAATACTTTAAAATCTTTTAAAATTCCTTGACATTTTTTAAAGCTCATGAAAATTAAAAATTTTTAAAATACCCTAAAATATTTCAAATCCTTTGAAATATGTTGAAATTCCTTGCAAGCTCTTAAAGCTTTTAAAAATTCTGTGGAATTTTTAAAACGCGATCATCTTCAAAAACCTTTAAAATCAGTACAAATTATTGAAATCTAATAAAAGTATCCTAAAATAATTCAAATCATTTGAAATCTTTTGAAATCCCTTGAAAATTTTTTAAAGCTTTTAAAAATGCCTTAGATCTTTTTAAATACCAAAAAAATATTTTAAATCCTTTAAAATCCCTCGAAAGTTTTTAAAACTCTTGAAAACTGAAAGTTTTAAAAATACCCTTAAATCTTTAAAATACTTTGGAATCACTTCAAATTGTAGAAATCTATTCAAAATACCCTGAAATATTTCAAATCTTTTGAAATCCCTAGAATATTTGTAAAACTTTTGCAAACGGCTTGGAATCTTCTAAAATACCCTAAAATAATCCAAACCCTTCGAAAAATCTACAAAATATTGAAATCAATTAAAAATTCGTTATAATATTTTTAAATACCCTGAAATATTTGGAATTCATTAAAATATTTTGAAATTCCTTACAATTTTGTAAACCTCTTGAAAATTCTTTGGATTTTTTTTAAATACCCTAAAATATGTCAAATCCTTGAAATATTTTTTAATTCCTTACAACTTTTTAAAACTCTTAAAAATCTGGAATTTTTATAACGTGATCATCTTCAAAATCCTTTAAAATAACTATAAATTATCGAAATCTAATAAAAATATACCAGGATAATTCAAACCATTTGAAATCTTTTGAAATCCCTTCAAAAATTTTAAAACTCTAGAAAATGCATTGGAATCTTTTAAAATACTCTTGAATATTTAAAAATCTTAAAAATCTTTTGAAATCCCTTTAAAAATGTTGAATTTCTTGAAAATTCCTTGAAAGAAAAAAAATTATAATCTTATTTTTTTAAATAGCCTAAAGTCTTTAAAATCGCTTGAATTTTTCAAAATACCCTGAAACATCTCAAATGCTGTGAAGTCCCTTCAAATTATTAAAATCTATTAAAAATACCCTAAGATATTTCAAATTCTTTGAAATATTTCGAATTAACTTGAAATTTCTTAAAGCTCTTGAAAATTACTTGGAATTTAAAAAAAATATCCAAAAATTTCGTTGAAATCCCTTTAAATTACAGAAATAAATTGAAAATTCTTTGGAATCTATTAAAATATACTACAATCTTCGAAATTCTTTAAAATATTTGGTAATATCTTGAAATATTTGAATATCTTGGAAATAATACGAAATTCCTCACTTCTTGTAAATAAATTCCTTGAAATCCATCAAAATATTATCAAATCTCGTGAAATTACCTTCAGAGCTTTCAAAATCCCGTAAAATCCTTGAAATTCTCGAAAATCTTATAAAATCCCTTGGAATCTTTAAAAATGTGCAAAACCTTATTATAAGTTCTATAAAATCGTTCCATATCTTCCTAAATTCTTTAAAACCCCATGCACATTTTTTGAAATCCTTTAAAATCATTAAAATATTTGGAAATTCTTTGAACATTTTTAAATCTCTCGATATTGCTTTGGAATCTTTTAAAATACCCTAATATATTTCATATCCTTTAAAATCTTTCGAAATCCATTAAAAATTTTTAAAGCTCTTGAAAATTCCTTGGAATTTTTAAAAATACCCTAAAGTTCGATCTAAAATATTTAAAATCTGTAGGTATTCATTTAGATGATTTAAATTTATTAAAAATTCCTTGAAACCTTTATAAGCTCTTTAGGATTCCTAACAGGTTTTAAAAATACCCTAAAACCTTTAAAATCCCTTGGAATACCTTCAAGTTATTGGAATCTATTAAAAACTCCTTGGAATATTTTAAAATGCACTAAAATGTGTCAAACCCTTTGAAATCACTTCAAATTATTGGAATCAATTAATTATTCCTTGAAACTTTTATAAGCTCTTACAGATTCCTTGGATTTTTTTTAATTGCCCTAAAATATTTCAAATCTTTGGTATTCATTCAAATTATTGAAATCTTTTAAAAACATTTTTTAATCTTTTCATATACCTTATATCATTTCAAATATTTGGAATCTTTTGAAATTTTTTGAGATATCTTGACATTTTTTAAAGGTCTTAAAAATTCCTTGGAATAAAAAAAAAATACCTTAAACTTTTAAAAATCTTTTGGAATCACTTCAAACTATTTAAATCTATTGAATATACCCTAAGATTTTTGAAATACATTAAAATCTTTTGAAATCCTTTCAAATTATTGAAATCTTTTGAAATTGCATTCGAATTTTTTTAAATACCCTAAAATATTTCAAATCCTTTTAAAGTTTTCGAAATCCCTTGAAACTATATTAAACTGTTGAAAATTCCTTGGAATTCTTAAAAATACACTAAAATCTTTAAAATTTAGATAAGCCACAGCTAAAAAGTGATTTGAGAAAAAAGTGCTTTTTGCAGAAATTCCCTGACTTTAACAATTTTCTTTTCAAAATCCCTGACTTTTTCCTGATTTTTCCTGATCAACAAAATTCCTTACATTTCCCTGATTTCCAGGATTTCCCTCACCAGCGGCTACCCTGATTAGATTCTAAAGGGTAGATGAAAAAATATAATTGAGTTGAAGTGTAAGAAACAGGTTGAATAGTTAAAGGACGGAAATTTGCCTGACATCGATTTTATCGAAGTAAGAAACGGTGTGGATTTTTTTTATTGTTCGCCTGAGGCAGAAGAAGTATTTTTAGATGTCTGGATCTGTGAAGATACATGTGGAGAAGGCTCCGATCATTTATCGAACACCTTATCAAAGTGAAAGTAAGGCTTCCTTCTGCAAAACAAACCGGCTTTGGAATCACTTCACATATAAAAAATAAATAAAAATGAATAAATAAAGAAGAAGAAAAGAATAATTTAAATAAAAATTTGAAAAATATTAACAAATTTTTTTAAATTATTTAAATAAATTAAATAAATAGTGTCACAAATTTGAAAAAATAGTGCCAAAATAGTGTCATAAAATTTTTATTGAATAATAAAATTAAATTAAAATAAAAATAAAAAAATTAAATTTTATTTTTTTACGCAAAGTTTCTATTATTGTAACCTATTATTTTAAAAGTATTAAAAATGAACTTCAATGTTTATTTAAAATATTATACTTTAGGCTATGAATCAAATCTAACTATTTTTGATGAAAGTAAATTTGGTTGAAAATCTGATTATATGGTGCTAAATTAAATTCATATATTGAAAAGTCAACAATGTTGTTAAAAATTCATACATCTTGGATATATATTCAACTATTTTTTGAAAATTCGTCCTTTTGGCTTGAAAATTAAAAAATTTGATTGCAATTTTTTTTTGACTAACAAATTTTTTTGGGTTGAAAATTGATCTCCTTCTGTAGAAATGTAAACTTTTTTGGTTGAAAAATCAACTTTCTGGTTGAAAATAATTCTTCTTTGGTTGAAAATGAAATCAATTTTTTTTGTGAGATATCAACTATTACCATTTTTGTTGGAAATTAATCTTTGTAGGTTGTAAATTCAACTCTTGGGTTAAAAGTTGAACTACTTTTTTAAAATATAATTTTTTTAGTTAAAAATTCATCATTTTAGTTGGAAATTTGTTTGTTTTTTATCAAAATTTAATTTTTGCAACTGGAAATAAAACTATTTTGTTGAAACTTCAACTTCTTGGTTGACAATTAACTTTTTTGTCGAAAATTCATATTCTCGGGTTGAAAAGTCACCTCTTTTGTAGAAAATTCGTCTTTTGGTATGAAAATTCCAAAATTACCTTCTTAGTTGAAAATTAACATTTTTTGAATGAAAAATCAAATGTTTTGTGAAAAATTCGTAATTTCAGATCGAAAATTTAATAATATGGTAGAAAATTTAACTATATGGTTGAAAATTTATGCATTTTGTTGAAAATTAGTTTTTTTGTTGTTGTTAAAATATCAAATTTTTGGTTAACAATCAATTGTTATATACAAAATTTGTCTCTGTTGGTTAAATCCAATTGTTTTTTATTTTGAATAAAAATATTTGCTGTTAAAATATCTGCTATTACATTGTTCGTTGAAAATTCATCTTTTTAGGTTGAAAACTCAACTCCTTGGTTGAAAGTTGAACTCCTTTCTTAAAAGTTCAGTTTTTTAATAGAAAATTCGTTTTTTTGTTGTTAAAATTTAGTTGTTTCATCTGGAAATTAAACTATTTCGTTGAAAATTAAACTGATTGGTTGAAAATTAACTTTTCCATTTTCCATAAAAAAGTTCATTTTCAACCAATCAGTTGAATTTTCGACAAAATAGTTTTATTTCCAGTTGAAAAAATCAAATTTTACAACAACAAAAAATAAAACGAATTTTCAACTTAACAAATTAACTTTTTTGTAGAAAATTCGTCTTTCTGGTTTAAAAATTCACCTTTTTCCATAACAATTTCACCATTTTGGTCGAAAATGTAACTGTCTGGTTAAAAATTAATCTGGTTCGGTTGAAAATTTACTTCTTGGGTATAAATTCACATTTTTGGAACGAAAAATCAACTGTTATTTAGAAAATTCGTCATTTCGGCTCGAAAATTCCAAAATTTAGTAGAAATTCAACTAATATTTGGCTGATCTATGTATTTTGTCGAAAAATCGTCCTTTTGGTACAAAATCCATTTTTTTGGTTAAAAATGAAAATTAAAATCTGTTTAAGTTTGAAAATTCAACTATTGAATTGAAAATTTATGAAATTTGTTGACAATTCGTCTTTTTTGATCGAAAAGTACTTCAAAGGATTTGAAATATTTTAGGGTATTTGAAGAGATTCCAAGGAATTTTAAAAAAATTTAAAAAAATGTTAAGAGATTTCCAAGGGTTTTTAAGATTTTAGGATATTTGTTATAATTCCAAAGAATTTTCAAGAGCTTTTACAAATCTAGAAGGATTTAGAAAAAATTTAAAGGATTTGAAATATTTTAGGGTATTTATAAATATTCCACTGAGTTTTCAAAAAATTTTAATAGTTTGAAGGGATTCTAAATAATTTTAAAGAATTGAGGGTATTTTTAAAATTCCACGAAATTTTCAAAAGCTTTAAAAAATCGCAAAGGATTTCAAAATATTTCGAAAGGTTTTTAAGATTTTAGAGTTTTTTAAATACCAAGGAATTTTTAAGATCTTAAAAGAGTTTCAAGGTATTTCGAAAGATTTCAAATGATTTGATATATTTTAGGGTATTTTAAGAGATTCCAGAAGGTTTTAATAAATTTTAATAATTTGAAGGCATTCCAAAGGATTCAAAAGAATTTAGGGTATTTTTAAATATTCCAAGGAATTTTCAAGAGCTATAAAAAGTTTCAAGGGATTTCGAAAAATTTCACAGGATTTCAAATATTTTAGGGTATTTAAAAAAATTCCAAGGAATTTTCACGAATTTAAAAAAATTGCATTTTGAAATATTTTAGGGTATTTTTAAAAATCCTAAGTAATTTTTATTTCATTTGTTAGATTTCAACCAACTGAAGTGATTTCAAAGGACTTCAAAGATTTTAGGGTATTTTAAAAATTCCACGAAATTTTCAAAGGCTTTTAAAAATCGCAAGGATTTCAAAAGATTTCGAAATATTTTTAAGATCTTAGAGTTTTTTTTAAATACCAAGACATTTTTAAGATCTTTAAAGAGTTTCAAGGTATTTCGAAAGATTTCAAATGAGTTGATATATTTTAGGGCATTTTAAGAGATTCTAGAATATTTTAATAAATTTTAATAATTTGAAGGCATTCCAAAGGATTTGAAAGAATTAAGGGTATTTTTAAAAATTTTAAGGATTTTTTAAGGGCTATAAAAAGTTTCAAGGGATTTTGAAAAATTTCACAGGATTGGAAATATTTTAGGCTATTACAAAAAAATTCCAAGGAATTTTTACGAATTTCAAAAAATTGCAAAAGGTTTTAAACTATTATATAGGATTTTAAATATTTTAGGGTATTTTTAAAAATCCTAAGTAATTTTTATTTCATTTTTTAGATTTCAATAAACTGAAGTGATTTCAAAGGAATTTAAAGATTTTAAGGTATTTTTAAAATTCCAAGGAATCTTCAATAAAAAAAAAATCAATTTTCAACTAAATAGTTGAATTGTCGACTGAAAAGATGAATTTTCAACCATAAAAAATTAATTTTCTATTGGAGAAGACGAATTTTCAACAAAATGCATACATTTTTAACTAGAAAATATTAATTTTTAACCATAAATGAATCTTAACCAAATAGATGCATATACAACTAAAAAAGATTAAATTTTTACGAAAAGAGACGAATTTTCTGCAAAACAGTTGAATTTTCAAACCGTAAATACTTAAATTTTTAACAAAAAAGTTGAATTTTAATCAAAAGGTTAAACTTTCTACCAAAATAGTTGAATTTTCAACCAAAAAATCTTAACTTTCAACCGCAAAGATTAATTTTCTACACAAAAAAATGAATTTTCTACACAAAAAGATGAATTTTCAACAAAAATAAATGTATTTTCAGCAAAATAGTTCAATTTACAACTGAAAAAGATTAATTTCCAACCAAAAATGGAATAGTTAAATTTTGGG
Organism: Andricus grossulariae; assembly: GCA_011634705.1. Lineage (NCBI taxonomy): Eukaryota > Metazoa > Arthropoda > Insecta > Hymenoptera > Cynipidae > Andricus > Andricus grossulariae. The sequence continues at coordinate 41,720,840 of JAABKJ010000755.1, read as the reverse complement.
TTAAAAAATTAATTTTCGACGAAATAAAAACGAATTTTCGAAAAAATAGTTCGATTTTTAACGAAAACAAAAAGGTTTTTTAATTAAAATGATGAATCATCCAACAAAAAAAATATTTTTAACAAAGTAGTTCTACTTTCAACAAAGAATCTAAATTCACAACGAAAAATGTAATAGTTGATATTTCAACCAATAAAGATTTGAATTTCAAAGCTGAAAGAGTTAAATTCAACAAAATAAGAGGAATTTTCAACAAGATGGTTGAAAATCCTCGATCAAAAAAGATTAGTTTTCAACCAAGCAGTTGTATTTTTAGCCAAAAAAGATAAAATTTCTATGAGAACAGATGAATTTTTAAATTAAAAATACGAATTTTCAACCGAAAAGGTTTTTCAGTCAATAAGGAAATAAAATTTCATCCCAGGTGTGGAATTTTCGTGCCAATAAATGAATTTTCTACAAAACAGTTGAATTTTCAAACCGAAAATAAGAATTTTCAACAAAACAGTTGAATTTTTAACCAAAAATGTTCAACAAAATACAGGAATTTTCAGCTATGATGATAAATCTTCAATAAAAAAAAATTAATTTTAAACTAAATAGTTGAATCGTCGACTGAAAAGATTAATTTTTAACCATAAAATGTAATTTTCCATTAAAATAATACGAACTTTCAGCAAAATGCATGAATTTTGTTCAATAAAATACAGGAATTTTCAGCTATAGTGATCAATCTTCAACAAAAAAAAATTAATTTCAAACTAAATAGTTGAATCCTCGACTGAAAAGATTAATTTTTAACCATAAAATGTAATTTCCAATTAAAACATACGAATTTTTAGCAAAATGCATGAATTTTCAACTAAAAAATATCAATTTTCTACAAAACGGTTGAATTTTCAACAAAACAGTTGAATTTTTAACCAAAAATGATTTTTAAAAATAACAGGAATTTTCAGCTATAATAATGAATCTTCAATAAAAAAAAATTAATTTCAAACTAAATAGTTGAATCCTCGACTAAAAAGATGAATTTTTAACCATAAAATGTAATTTTCCATTAAAAAATAAGAATTTTTACCAAAATGCATGAATTTTCAACTAAAAAATATCAATTTTCTACAAAACGGTTGAATTTTCAAACCGAAAATAAGAATTTTCAATAAAACATTTGAATTTTTAACCAAAAATGTTCAAAAATGTAACAATAATTTTCAGCAAAATGCATGAATTCTCAACTAAGAAATGTGAATTTTCTACAAAACGGTTAAATTTTCAACAAAACAGTTGAATTTTTAACCAAAAATGTTCAACAAAATACAGGAATTTTCAATTACAATGATGAATCTTCAATTTAAAAAAATGAATTTTAAACTAAATAGTTGAATTTTCGACTGAAAAGATGAATTTTCAACCATAAAATGTAATTTTCCATTCAAAAATACGAATTTTCAGCAAAATGCATGAATTCTCAACTAAAAAATATCAATTTTTTACAAAATGGTTGAATTTTCAAAAAAACAGTTGAATTTTTAACCAAAAATGTTCAACAAAATACAGGAATTTTCAGCTATAATAATGAATCTTCAATAAAAAAATGAATTTTAAACTAAATAGTTGAATTGTCGACTAAAAAGATGAATTTTTAACCATAAAATGTAATTTTCAATTAAAAAATACAAATTTTCAGCAAAATACATGAATTTTCAACTAAAAAATATCAGTTTTTTACAAAATGGTTCAATTTTCAAACCAAAAATAAGAATTTTCAACAAAACAGTTGAATTTTTAACCAAAAATGTTCAACAAAATACAAGAATTTTCAGCTATAATGATGAATCTGCAAAAACAAATTAATTTTAAACTAAATAGTTGAATTGTCGACTTAAGAAATGAATTTTTAACAATAAAATGTAATTTTCCATTAAAAAATGCGAATTTTCAGCAAAATGCATGAATTTTCAACTAAAAAATATCGATTTTCTTTAAAACGGTTGAATTTCCAACCCGAAAATACTCAATTTTTTAACAAAAACCTTAAGTTTCAAACAAGTAGTTGACTTTTCTGTATTTAAAAACCTTTTCATTTTGTCCGTAATTCGGTACTTTTTCATAATGTTTTAGGTTATGTCGTTTGTTGTGATCGTTTTTATCACTTTTATAACAAAATTTGCATGATATATTTATACTTTATAGAGATATAATTACCGTTATAAAAATGCACACGTAAATTTGCCACGAAAAAGAAAAAGGTCGTTCTAAGTATTATATAAAAAAAGAAAAAATAGAATCACGAAATCTGAATTTATTTTAAAAAATCAGATATACTTTATAATTCAGATTAGGTAAATATATACTAAACTTACATTTCATTTCCTAAAAAAGCCAGACGGACAAAAATAATTTTCACGAGAGGATAAATGATAAATATTATTAAGGAAAAAAAACAAGGTCAGCAAGTAAAGATGGCAAAGGTCATCAACGAACCTAACCTTTTTCTAATTTTCTTGGAATTTTGTGATTTAAAATTTAAAGAGCACGGCACGGTGCTGCCACTGGCGAAATAAAATCGTATCGCTTGTTGAGGCGGTATGCCATATCGCTCCGAAATTATAATATCATTTAAAAAGCAAACAGAAGTATCTTCGCCTCGCTTATCAAGCCGCAAGTAGAATTCAGTGATAAATTTGTCTGTGAGTAAATACAAAAAAAAGGAATAAATAGGAATACATTTTCTACGAGTATTTTTCGATAATCCAGAATCGTAGAGGTTAGCTGTCATATGTCAAATTTGGTCCATGGGTCACTTTTTGCGTGTCATGTGCAGTTTAATTGAACAAAAATTTATCACATTTATCAAGAAAATAGTTAATCGCTTTTAAATTTAGATCTGATGAAATATTTCTCTAATCAAGTGCTATTTTCGTATTTTGATGAAAATGGACATTTCGATCGGAATTTCAGACCATTTCAGACTTATCTTGTTTGTGAATAGCTTATTACGTCATGTTAATTTTGGTCTTACCGGGACTGATACCTATATGACTTTCTATATAATATCATGTTTATTAAGAAATTCTGAGAAATTCCTTGTCTGCGTAATATCACATTTCTTCTGGGTATTTTTACCTTATTCGATCTAAAGTCAAATTAAAATTATTTTGTGTAGATTGTCCCAAAAAGGAATTGGAAAATTTGTTTTCTCGAAGTTTCATGCATTTCGTCCCCAAAATTCGAATCCACAAAACAATGCGTTAAAAAAATGATAATCAGATTTTCCGCAAGTCCCATGAAGTTTAATACGTATTTCCCAAAAGACTTTTCTGTAAACAAAAATCTTGCATTGAGAATTTTTTTTTATTTTAATTTCAAACAATTTTTAAAAATATATTGAAAATTTAAAAAGAATTTTACTTTAATCACAATATTTCTTCATTGTATTTTTATTAAAAAATAATATTGAATAAAGAACAGTTTTTTAACGAAATTGTTAAAATTCCAGAATTTTATAATACGACAGTTTTCGTCGCGAATTTTATTGTTGGGAAATCTTCAAATTCCGTAATATTATAAACTTTTGGGAATTTTACAATTCAGGATTTTTATACTTCGGCAATTTTATAATTTCGAGAATTTTCTTTTTCGGGAATTTTACAGTGTCAGGAATTTTATTTTTCGGGGTTTTCCAGTCTCCATAAAAATGCCGTTTTATCCAAATTTTATTCTGAAAATATAAGTCTATAATCATTAGGGTTGTCCAAAAATGTCCCATGAAGTTTACCACGTATTTTCCATAAAAAAGACACTTCTGTAAAAAAAAATCTTGCATTGAGAATTTTTGTTGTTATATTAATTTCAAACAATAATTTATTTAAATATATTGAAGTTTTAAAAAGAATTTTATTTTGATCAAAATATTTCTTCATTGTATTTTTAGTAAAAAATAATATTGAATAAGAAACAATTTTTTGACAAAATTGTTTCAATTCGGGAATTTTTTGTGTCGAGAATTTTACATTATCTGATATTTTATAATTTGGCAATTTTCTGTCGCGAATTTTATTATTTAAACATTTTCAAATTCCTTAATATTATAAACTTTCGGAAATTTTTCAATTCAGGATTCTTATATTTCGGCAATTTTATAATTTCGAGAATTTTCTATTTTGAATATTTTCTTTTTCCGGAATTTTACAGTGTCAGGAATTTTATTTTTCGGGATTTTTCGGTCATCCCCATGAGAAATCCGTCTTATCAAAATTTTATATTGAAAAATTAAATCTATATTCATTAGGGTTGTCCAAAAATACATTGTATTTTTTTTCTTCGAATTTTCATGCATGTCGCCCTCAAATTTATTCGAAACCACAAAATAATGCGTTAAAATAATTAAAATCAGATATTCCGCAATTCTCATGAAGTTTAGCATGTATTTCCCATAAAAAAGACGATTCTGTAAAAAAAATCTTGCCTTGAGATTTTTTTGTTTAAATTGTTATTTTAATTTCAAATAATAATTTTTAAAAATATATTGAAATTTTAAAAAGAATTTTATTTTGATCAAAATATTTCTTCATTGTATTTTTAATGAAAAATAATATTGAATAAGAAACCATTTTTTGGCAAAATTGTTTAAATTCCAGAATTTTATAATTCGGGAATTTTGTTGTGTCGAGAATTTTACATTATCGGATATTTTATAATTTGGCAATTATCTGTCGCGAATTTTATTATTTAAACATTTTCAAATTCCTTAATATTATAAACTTTCGGGAATTTTTCAATTCAGGATTTTTATATTTCGGCAATTTTATAATTTCGAAAATTTTCTATTTTTAATATTTTCTTTTTCCGGAATTTTACAGTGTCAGGAATTTTATTTTTCGGGATTTTCCAGTCATCCCCATGAGAAATCCGTCTTATAAAAATTTTATATTGAAAAACTAAATCTATATTCATTAGGGTTGTCCAAAAATTAATTATTTATTATTTTATTTTTATTTAAATTTATTTTAATTTCAAACAGTAATTTTAAAATATACACTAAAAGTTTAAAACTAAAAAAAAAAAAAATTTCAGTTATGCAACATTTTTTTCAAATTAAAATTTTACCTAGACATCCACATCTATCAAACGTAATTTTAGATCAGGAATAGTTTTATTTTTTCAAAATAATTTTATGTAAATTAATTCAGACGGGAAATGCATTTTAATGGAAAAAACTTATTTAAAAGTGTGTGTAAGTTTTTTTGCAAGATATTAACATTCAGTGACACAGTCATCAATGTTGCACTAATCATAAAAGCGATGAGTTTTATTAATTATATCAACTCGAAACGCACCTAACTTTACTTCAGTATCAAATCAAGAGTGGTTCTTTAAAATAATATCAAACTTATTAAAAATCCAAAATTTTGAAGATTTCAAGATAATATTTTGAAGCTTTCTAAGGATCTTTAAAGATTTTCCAAAATAATTAAAAACTTGAAAAGATTTCAAAAAATTCAAAACAACATGTAGATTGTTGAAGATTTCGAACACAAAATTTAGAAACCTTTTAAGAATTTTAAAGGTTTTCAAAGGAATAAAATTTGTTTGAATATTTAAAAAGATTTCCAAAAATTTCAAAAAAGAATCTGGAAGATTTTAAGACAATTTTTCAATATTGCAGGATTTTCGAAAAATTGTAGATAAGATAATAACAAAATTTCCATTAAATTCCTGGGAAATTTTTTAATGATTTATTTATTTTTATTTTTAAGAGAATACTTTTATTAATTCAAAACAAATTTTGATGGGTAAATTAATGTTTCTAGCTTAAAATTGATTAAAATGATATAATATTTAAAAAATGTATAAATTTTTGGAATAATTCTTCAATGTATAGCATTGAAAATGATAGCGTGGATTTATATTTTTTTAAGTCTTTTAACTGTACAAAGTTTAAAAGTTTAAAATTTTGCTCAAAAAAGTACAAAATTCGTCCAAATAATAGAAAAAAGTTGTTCTTTCCTATAATTTTGATTGTAATTTATTGCATTTATTTGTAGATTCCTGTGAAAATGGTTTTAGATTTTTGTGCTTTTTTGTAAAAAAAATTTTACCAGGGCCCTTGCGAAAAAAAAACTACAAGAAATTACAACATTTCTACAACTGTAATTTTTTTTAAACTTGTACCAAAATTTACAAAAAAAAAATAATAATCACAAATAGATAATTTTTTCATGTATTTTCTTGTATTTCCTTGTAAAAAAAAGTAAGGAAAATAATAATAAAGTACAAATTTCCACAATTTGAAAGATTTGATAAATTTCTGTAAATAATTCTTATTTTATTTTGTTGTAAAAACCTGCAAGGCGTTACAGAAACTACAGTATTTTACATTGTTCATATTTGATGTTGTAAATTCTTGTAGTTTATCGAAAAAATATACAAATTGAAAAAAAATATTACATGTTTGCCAAGAACTTTCCCTATCAGAATGAGTCATAGATAAAGCAGAAATTTCAGTTATGCAACATTTTTTTCATACAAATATTACCTTCAAACAAAAATTATTTAAATTGAACAACAACTATGTTTAAAATAAACAAACATTTACATGACCATATATCAAATAAATAATATGTTTGAGTTTAATATTCCAATTAAATAATTTTAAATTTAGATGTGCAAATAATCGCTATTACAAAAAAGCTTCTGTGTGAAGAAAGCTTTTATGTGAAAAATTTGCAATTGGAAATCTATAAAATTTAATAAATTATCATTTTAAATCTTCAAAATTGAATTATACCAAAAAATATTTCAAAATTCCATCATTTTCTATTATACATATTAAATATTGAAGTCTCCAATTGCAAATATTCAAAATTGAAGAATTTGAAATTGCAAATTGTTAAAATCGGAGAATTTTTAATTGTAAATCTTCAAAATTGAACTATCATTTCTAACTCATCTCGAAATTGAATGATCGAAACGTTCAAAATTCAAAATTTTGAGATTATAAGTTTTAAAATGGGATCATTTAAAATTCAAAGGGATTTAAATTTTATTATTTCTAATTAAAAGCGTTTAAAATTGAATAATTTAAAATTTACATAATTGCATTTAAAATAATTTGCAATTGAAAGATAAATTGAATGTTTCAAAGTCAAAGCTTCTGAAATTCTAGAATTTAAATAGTTATTGCATTAAAAAAACTATAATTTAACATTAGGATTGGCTAGACTAATTTTTCTAAGAACAAAAAATAAATTTATCATTCAAAATAGACAAAATTTTAATTAAACTAAGAAAATTTTTAATTACCTAGAATTGTGATAGTAAAACGATTTTATACTCAAATCGTTCAAAATTTTCAATTATAAATTCATCCAAATTTAAGATTTTTTATGTATACGTTTTTAAAATTGAAGTTTTTAATTTTTTTAATTTACAATTAAAAATTATGCAAGTTTTAATTTTTACAATTTAAAATATGAATTTTTAAGATTTAGAACTAAAAACTCGTGACTTTTGATCTTCAAAATCATCAAAATTATCACATTTTGAGATTTTTTATTTATAAATCTTTAAAATTGAAGTATTTTAAACTGTAAATCGTTCAAATTGAAGAATTTTTAATTGTAAATCTTCAAATATGTAGAACTTTAAATTGAAGGGTTTTTAATTTTGAAAACTTACAATTAAAAATTATGCAAGTTTTAAGTTTTGCGATTTGAAATTTCTATGATTCTGATGATTTACATTCGCAATTTCATGAATTTGGACAATTTTGAATTGAAAACTTGACATTTGATTTCCAAAATCATCCAAATTCAAGAATTTTTATTTATATATCTGTAAAATTCAAGAGTTTTTAATTGTAACTATTTAAATTTGTAGAATTTTGAATTGTAAATATTTTAAATAAAAAATTTTTATATTTTGACAGTTTACAATTAAAAATTATGCAAGTTTTAAGTTTTACAATTTAAAAAGCCGTAATTTTCATGATTTACATTCGAAATTTCTTCAATTTGGAAGATTTAGAATTGAAACTTGACTTTTGGTTTCCAAAATCATCGAAATTTTAGAATTTTTATTTATACAACTTTAAAATTGAAGAATTTTAAACTGTAAATTGTTAAAATTGAAGAATTTTTAATTTTAAATCTTCAAAATGACAGAGTTTTTAATTTTTTAAATTACAAAATATGCAAGTTTAAAAAAATATTTCAAATTACATACCTTCAAAATATAATTCTTGAAAATTGAATCATTTTCAATTCAATATTTTTCAAAATTCAAGAATTTTTAATTGTAACTTGAAAATGGTGAATCTTTCAAATGGAAAAGTTTTTAATTTTAATAATTTACAATTAAAAATGTCTATAATTTCGATGATTTACATTTGCAGTTTCATAAATTTGGAAGATTTAGAATTGAAAATTTGACTTTTGATTTCCAAAGTCATCAAAATTTAAGAATTTTTATTTATAGATATCTAAAATTCAAGAGTTTTCCATTGTAACTCTTCAAGATTATAGAATTTTAAATTGTAAATGTTTAAATTAAAGAATTTTTTATTTTGACAATTTAATATTAAAATTTATACAAATTTTAAGTTTTACATAATTCTTTACATTAGAATTTTCTCCAGTTTGGAAGATGTAGAATTGCAAAATTAACGTTTGATTTCCAAAATCATCAAAATTTAAGAATTTTTATTTATACATCTTTAAAATTCAAGAGTTTTCAATTCTAATAGAGAAAAGAAGAAATCTAACTAAATTTCCTGCTAAGATTCCTTTTCCACGATGTATATTCTATTTGCATTTTTTTTAATCAACTTAAAAATAATGTTCATACTATTAATATACTTTTTATTATTAAATTTAGACAAACGGCTTCAAATATTTAAAAAAATCTGAAGATTTGTGTGAACTTTACCAACCTGTAAATTCAGTATTTTAGTTTCAATTAATTTTAAAGCAGCCTGTCTTAAAATGTTCTTTTTAATCTTATTTCCATATATATTTATTATAAAAAGTTGATATTGCATACTTTAGGAATTGTGTATTGTCACTGAGAAAATGATAAAACAATGACAATTCCAAGCAAGACTGTAATTATTTTTTCAACACTGCAATTGCGTGACTAATATATATATAGGACTATATATGCCTATATATGACTCTGCATTCATTAAAAGTCGGAAGCATGAATTTATAATTTTTTTTTACCATTTATGGATTAGTCATTTAATGTTGCTAATGATTCGGAAAACTGGTTTCTCTACATCTTACAAAAAATAAATAACATTGACACGAAAAAATTTCGTTATCTCCATTAAATATTTTTTATTTTCTGGATATAAATAAATTAACATAATTTTCTGATTTTTTCCAGCTCAAATGAACGGCAAGCCCAGTATGTCAAACTACACAGATGTAAGTCACAATTACAATAATTACTTCCGTATTTTTTGCATTTTTTGTTTCAAAATAATATTCAGGAGCTCACTTTGAATGAAACATTATATAGGATTTTACTGTACTCTTTTGAATAATTCATGCATTTTTCTTAAGACATTTACTTTTGACTTTTGTCCTTGTTAAATAAATTTAATATTTTTCTAGCTTGTTCAAAACACGAGAGATGCCTTCTTTAGTGGCAAAACTCGCCCTCTGGAGTGGAGAATCAAACAACTGAAGCAATTTGTAAAAATGCTTGAAGACAATGCTAATGAAATCCAGGCTGCTCTTCAGAACGACTTGCGCAAGGTTGGTTTTATGAACAAATTTATTTATCAACTCTTTAATATTTCAGAGTGGCTACTGAATCGACAAAATGAGAAATGATTGTGAATTTTCGTTTAATTTGCGAGAAAAAAAACATTTTGAGTAAATAAAGAATTGAGGCCGTTGATGGCAAAAGAGAATATATCTTAAACAGAATTAAATAGGGTTATATTTTTTCTATACAAAATATTTTCTACACAGAGATAAATAGTAATCATTTTATTCTGAAAATATTCAATAAAGAATTATGCATGTTTTAAGTCTTACAATTTAAAAAAAAACTGTAATTTTGATGCCTCACATTCGAAGATTCTTCTGTTTGGAAGATTTAGAATTGAAAACTTGACTTTTGTTTTGCAACGTCATCCAAATTTAAAAATGTTTCTTTATACAACTTGAAAATTGACGAATTTTAATCAGCAAATCGTTAACATTGAAGAATTTTTTAATGTAAATCCACAAAATTGTAGAGTTTTTAATTTTCAAATTCACAATTTAAAAAATTCTTTAATTTTGATGATTTACATTTGAAGTTCCATTCATTTGAAACATTTAGAATCAAAAACTTTTGACTCAATCTTCAAAATCATCAAAATGATCAAATTTTGAGAATTTCTATTTATAAATCTTCAAATTTAAATAATTTTGAACTGCAAATTGTTAAAATAGAAGAATTTTCAATTGTAAATCTCTTTAATTGAAGGATTTTTAATTTTGAAAAGTAACAATTACCAATTATGCAAGTTTTGAAATTTTGCAATATAAATAAAAAAAACATACAATACATAATTATACAATATAATACATATAATACATAGAATTATATCATTTTGATTTTTTACATTTAAAATTTCATCCACTTGGAAGATTTAGAATTAAAACTCTTAACTTTTGATCTTCAGAATCATCATAATTTAAGAATTTCAAACTGCAAATCGTTAAAATGGAAGAATCACAATAGTTTTTAATTTAGAAAATTTACAATTAAGAATTATGCAAGTTTTAAGTTTTACAATACAAAAACTGTAATTTTGATGCCTCATATATCATAAACGGAATTAAATAGCACTATATTTTTCCTGTACAAAATATTAAAAACAGTAATAAATTACACATAGAAATAGTTGAATTTTCAACAAAATAATTGAATTTTTAACAAAATAGTTGAATTTTCTCAACTAAAAAATTTACATTTTCAACCAAATAATAGAATTTTCAAATAATAAAGATAAATTTTCAACCAAAAATGGAACAGTTAAATTTTCAGTTTACAGAATTAATTTTCAATCAAGAAAAAATTTTTAAAAAAACACAACGAATTTTCAATAAAGTAGTTAATTTTTTAACCAAAGAGACGAATTTTTAACTAAATTGAAGAATCTTCAAATAAAAAACTAAATTTTTAACAAAAAAGTTAAATTTTCAACAAATTAGTTAATAAACAGCAAAAAACAGATTTTAATTTTGAATCAAAAACAGTTGAATTTTTGAGCCAAAAAGGCGAATTCTGTACAAAATAGTTGAATTTTGAACTAAGAAAGGTTTTTTTTTTGAAGAGAAAAAAAAATTCTACAAATTTGTTGAATTTTCGAGCCAAAGGGGCGAATTCTCTACATAACAATCAAATTTTAAACCAAAAAATTCATTTTCAACAATACAGTTGCATTTTCTTATTAAAATAATAGAATTTTCAACCCAAAAAAATCAATTTTCAATAAAACATTTGAATTTCTGCGCCAAAAAGTCTAGATCTGAACAAAACAGTTGAATTTCCAACAAAATAGTAAGATTTTCTCTCAAAATAATAGAATTTTCAACCCAAACAAACATATTTTCAACAAAATAATTAAATTTTTAGCAAAGTGGTTGAATTTTAACCTACAAAAATGTACATATTTCCAACAAAATAATTGAAGTTTCAACGTAAAAAGATACATTTTTAACCAAAGAGTAGAATTTTCAAATAAAAACTATAAATTGTTTATCAAAAATAGATTAGTTCAATTTTCAGGTAAAAAAATTAATTTTTATCAAATAAAATTTTAAACAAACGAAAAGATTTTAATTTGAAATAAAAAACAGTTCAAATTCAAACAAAAAAGATGAATTATCAAGAATAAAATGTAAAAGTTGATATTTAAAAAAAAAGAAAAGATTTAATTTTGAATAAAAAACAGTTGAATTTTCAAGCCTAAAGGGCGAATTCTCTACAAAATAGTTGAATTTTGAACTAAGAAAGATTTTTCATTCACGAGTAAAAAAGTTCTTACAAAATTGTTGAATTTTCGAGCCAAAGAGACGAATTCTCTGCAAAACAGTTTAATTTTAAACAACAAACTTCATTTCAAAGCATGCAGTTGAATTTAAAAAAAAGAATAGAGTTTTCAATCCAAAAAGACCAATTTTCAATAAAACAGTTGAATTTTTTAACCAAAAAGGCGAATTCTCTACAAAACAATTCAATTTTCAACAAAAAGTCCATTTTTAATTATACAGTTGCATTTTTGAAATCAAAATAATAGAAATTTTAACCCAGAAATAAAAATTTTCAACAAAATAGTTGAGTTTTAAACCAAAAAGATGAATGTCGTACAAAGCAATCAATTTTCAACAAAATAGTTACATTTTCTACCAAAGGGGTGAATCTTCTACTAATAAAATGAATTTTTAACAAAGCAGTTGATTTTTCAATGAAGAAGATTAATTTTCTACCAAGAAAGACGAATTTTCAATAAATTATATGAAGTTTGAACCAAATAGTTGATTTTGTAACCAAAAAGATTAATTTTCAATCCAAAATGGCATAGTTAAATATTTAGTAAAACAAATTAATTCGCAAACAAAATGAATTTTCAATTAAAAAAGATATTCTCAATTAAAAATTTAATACTTGAATTTTCAACTAAAAACTATCAATTTTCAACCAAAAATGGAACAGTTACTATTTTAGTTCGAAAAGTTAATTTTCAACCAAAAAATAAAAACCGAATTTTCAACAAAATGATTTAATCTTCAACCAATAAAATGAATTTTTAACAAAGTAGTACAACTTTCAACTAAGTAGTTAAATTTTCGACCAAAAAAGATGACCTTTTAACAAAATAGTTCAATTTTCAACAAAATAATTAAATTTCCAACCAAATAGTAAAATTTTTAACCGCAAGAGATTAATTCTAAACCAAAAATATAATAGTAGACTTTACAATTAAAAAGAATTAACTTACAACGAAAAATAGGTAAATTTTCTGTATTGGGTTCTATTAATTCAGTTTGCATTTAAGTCTGGGCTATAAATTAATTATTAGTCATTACATAGTTTTAATATATTAAGTAGTTTAATATTTTTCACCTTAACTTTTGATATGAAAATCGTGTTTCTTTAAGCAAAGAGTTATAGAAAAGGAGTATCGTTTTCACGATTTTTGTATAATTTTTCAATAATTTAAACAACATTTGTTTTTAGCTACTGTAAATATCAGAATATTAACATGAAATTCATATTTCATCCCATCCATCCATCAATTATTCCATTAATGTTCCTAATTCGTAAAATCGATAAAAATTAAATAATTATTGTTTTCAGAGTAAGTTCGAGTGCTACGCCCTGGAGATAGACTATACAATAAATGAAGTCAAAGATATGTTGTACAACATAAAGGAATGGGCAGCCGTAGAAAAGGTATTATAAAAATTTACGTGATGTCTAGTTGTCTATCCAATGGATGTTTTTTAATTCCTGGCTTTCTTCCAGTCAATGTAAAAGAGTCAAAAGATTTGAATGATTTCCAACAATTTTTAAAGATTTCAAGAGATTTCTAAATATTTGAAAAAATTTCTGAGTTGGAACCGGGAATTTTGTAAAAGAATTATAATTCTGAATTTGAATATTTGAACATCAGTGAAATTGCAATCTTTAAAATATTTTCTTTATCCAATTAGATTTTGTCTCTTGCTTCGAAATTTGTTTATTGTCCAAGTTTTTTTTCTGCTAACAAAATCAAGAAAGTTTATTTAATTTGAACAAAAAAATTTGAACAAAAAGTTTACTTGGACAATAATCAAATTTCGAGGAAGTTTGAAATTTTGCTCCGTGAAAAAGCAGCTTTAATTATAATTCTTAACGAAAATCCCCTGTTCCAAAATGAAAATGATAATTCTTTATGGAAATATACTTTTCCAAATTCAAAATTCTAATTCTTTACAAAAAATTCTTTGTCACAATTACATTTATTTCCAAAAATTCCTTGTTCAAAGTCAGAATTATATTTATTTATAAAATTTCCTGTTATAATTCAAAAATACAGTAACTCCTTTTTTTAAATTGGGAAGAGGGAATTTTTACATTCTGGTAAATTCTTATTTGAAAGAAAACGAATTTTTAAATGAAAACAAATTCTGATTTGGGGCAAGGAATTTTAAAAATCTAACGAATTATGACTTGGAACAGGAATGTTTTTTTGTAAATTCCATTTAAAAAAAAAAACAAAATTAAAATTAGTTTTTTCAACTTTCCCGTTCCATTTCGAAGATGACCTGTTCTAAGATAAAATCTCGCTTTTTTTCAAAAATTGTAACAGGGATTTTTTTTTAAATTCCCTTCTTCTAAATCAGAATAAAAATTTTGTTCCAAAATTCTCGTTCGTTGTAAAAAATTCCCTGTTCTGAGACGAATTATTAATTTCTTTCGGAAACTGTCTGTCCTTAAATAAAAATTATGATACCTTAACGAAATTTCCTGTTCTAAAGTGAACCTAAAATAAAAGTTATAATTCTTTACGGAAATTCCAGTTCTATCTCAGAATTATAATTCTTTTAAAAAATTCCCTGTCTCAGAATCAACATGAAGATTCTTTATGGGGATATCCTCTCCCAAACTCAAAATTATAATTATTTACGAAAATAAAATAATAATACAAACAATAAAAAATAAAAGAATAATAAAAATAAAATAATTGTAATTATTTATCTGATTTTTCGGTATATTTCTTTTATTTATTCTCTGTCCCAACTCAGAATTATAATTCTTTTAGAAAAACCCTTGCAGAGAGTATACCTTATCTGAAAAACCTGGAATTTTTAGGGAATTTTTATATGTACCTGAAAAACCCATGGAATGTCAGGAAATTTTTTTTTAAAGTCCGGGAATTTCTTCGAGAGCGTGCTCAATTATTTTTTAAATTGTAATATAAATTTAAATAACGATGTTTCTTCATTTGTAAAAGTAGCATGATATTACTGTATTTAACTATTTTGTTGAAAATTAGTTTTTTTCTGGTTTGAAATAATTCTTTTTTACTGAAATTGAATTATTCTGTTTTTGGTAGAAAATTGATTATTTTCGGTTGAAAATTCAAGTATATGGTTAAAAATTCATGTATTTCTTTGAAAATTCTTTTTTTAGAAAATTTATCTTCTTGGTTCAAAGTTCATCTTTTTGCTTGAAAATTCAACAGTTTCTTTGCAATTTTTTCTCTCTCTTGACTGAAAAATCTTTATGAGTTGAAAATTCAACGTATCATTATAACTCGTCTTTTTTGGTTGAAAATTCATCATTTTAATTAAAAATTCATCTCTTTGCTTGAAAAATGAGCTATTTTGTTGAAGATTCTTTTTTTATTTGACTGAAAATTAATTTTTCTAAACTGAAAATGTAACTGTTCCATTTAAATATTCCATAATTTTAGTTAAAAATTCTTCACTTTGGTTGGACATTAATTTTTTTAACTAAAAATTAGATTATTCAATGTTTGTTCGGAAAATGATCTTTTTTAGTTGAAAATTCGTCTTTTTTGGTAAAAATTAATCTTCTTGGTTGAAAATTAATCTTTTTGGTTAAAAATTCAATTATTCTAGTTAAAGATTCATCATTTTAATCATCTTAATCAATGTCAGTGAACTGAAATAAAATGAAAATTATAAAGAAGTTACATGATTTCCGTAAAAAAAAAAAACATTTCTCAACTTTTCGTAAAAATTTATGTAAAAAAGAAATTTGAATAAAAATGTTACATATCTACAAATAATATTCGATAAAAGTAACCATGTTTATATATTGTTTTTCCAAGAAAAAAATGTATAATATATAATATAGTAAAAAATCATAGATATTGTTGAGATGAACAATTTGGGTTCTTATCATTTTTCCTATCTTGGATAGTTTGAACGGAAATATATAATTATATATTTTTAATAACATGCGAATGATTCTCGCCTTCAAAATGTTTTTTAGGTTTTATATACCTGAAAAATAAAGAATTGCTTGTGACATAATTTGCAGCCTCAATATTTTATTATCAGCAATGGTTTTTTTTTTCTGTGGAACTTAAGGGAGATGAGTTCTATTAATCAGGGAAGAAGAGGTGAATTGAAATAAATGAATTTTTAACAAAGACGTTCAACTTTCGACCAAAAAGATGAATTTTGAACAAAATACATCGAAATTTCCACAAAATTGTTGAATTTTGAAGCCTTGAGAAAAATTAATTTTCTGCCAAATACTCAAATTTTCATCAAAATAGTTTAGTTTTTAACCAGATAATGGAATTTTCAATCAAAAAGAGGTTTATTCGAAATAAAAAAGCAGTTGAATTCAATGAAAAAGGACCAACTTTCAAAAAGGATGTCATTTTCTGAACCTGTGAATAATAATTTTTAAGAAACTTGTTCAACTTTCATCCAAGTAATTAAATTTTCTATGAAAAAAAACGAATTTTCAACAAAACATTTACATTTTCAATAAAAATGTTGAATTTCGAAGTCAAAAAGACTAATCATGGACAAACCAGTTGAATTTTTATCACAAAAATATAATTTCTAAAAAAAGTTCATTTTCTACCAAATAGTAAAATTTTTATGAAAATAATTTTGTTTTGAACCAAATAAATTAATTTTTAAACGAAAATATAAATTTTCTAGCCAACAAGAGGAGTTTTCTACAAAACAGTTGAATCTGCGATTTAAAATATAAACTTTTAACTAAAATGATGAATCTTCAAGCAAAACAAAAATGAATTTTTTTAATAGTAGTTTTTTCTAAAACAAATAGCTGATTTTTCAAACGACAAAATGAATTCTCAACCGTGTTTTTGAATTCTTGACTAAAACAGATTAATTTTTAACAAAATAGTTGCATTTTCAACCAAAAAATATGATTTTTTTTTAAGATTATATTTTCACAAAAAAAAACGGATTTTCCACAAACAAAGATTAATTTTAGGTAAAAAAAGTTGCATTTTTCAACTAAATAGTTGAATTTTTGAATGGAAGAGATCAAATTTTAATTAAAAATATTATTTTTTTAAAAAAGAATGAAATTTCCAGTTGAGGAGATTAATTTTTGAAACAACAAATTTCACAAAAGAAGTTAGATTTTCAAACAAAAGATGAATTTTTAACCAAAATTATGTATCTTGAGAAAAGAATGTTCGAACAAATATTTGAATTTACAACAAGAAAAGATAAATTTTTTATACAAAATATCAATATTCAACTATAAAGTTGTTACTGAACAACTTTCATTTTTCAAAAAAATTTACCAAAAACGATTTGTTCAAAGAAATGAAAAGCTGATTTCCACATAAAACCTAAACTTATATATATAAATTTTTTTTCTGATGTCGGTATTTTAGAGGGAAGACACCCAGTAATTTTTTAGTGGTCCTAACCATTTTTGTGGACAGAATTTTTTTTTATAAAATCGGAAGTTTCGTATTTTTCTCAGAAACAATAAAAAATATGAAAAAAAAATTTGCCCATATTTTTAACAGTTTCTTAAAGCTTCTACATCTATAATGAGGGACAAAACATTTTTGAGGCCAGGAAAACATTTTTTTTTCCAAAAATTAAATTTCGAAATTTTTCTCTCAAACGAAGCAAGATGTCAAATGTTTAAGAGAAAGCTCTGCATAAAACTCACAATATGTCTTCCTTATAAAAAGCAAATTTAGCAACAAAATTGGATAAATATAATTGTGGGTTTTTTGTTGTTGTGAAAATCAACGTTCTATAGTTTTGAAAAAATTTTCCGATGAACTTACCATATTACTTACCAAATTGCCAAATGTACAAAATTTTAAAAATATTTTTAATGGTAAAATAAAATAAAAAGTAAAATGTTCATCAAATAAAACATTATAATTTTACAGATTTTTTATTTTTCTATTTAAAATTTGTTTAATTTTGATGGTCATTTTATTTATTTCCAAAGATAAAAAGTTTCTTAATATTCCTAGTGTATTCAAAAATCAGTAAGGATCATATCAAATTTTAAAGTTTAAAAAAAAATGGTTTATTTTTTGCTAAAAGGAGAAATATTTTTTCGATGCAAATTATTAATAGAGTATTGCTCTAAAATTAAAAAAAAAATCTGACACAATTTGATGGGAGGGATATATTCCAAATAGAATTCTAGACATACGTTAGAAAAAAATATTTAGGTTCAAAATTGTTTATTTAAACAATTTTGTTTGAAAGTATGTCTTCTTGCTTCCTTCAAAGGGGAAAGCTAAACATCCTTCTTCAATCGTAATAAAAAATTGTTTAAATTTAAATTTTTTTTATCTATTATATAATTCAAAAAAGTTTTTTTATTTGTGTGTCAAAATGACCCCTGATTTTTGACATAATTTAAAAAATGTATTAGGGAGTTCCCTTAGTCGCCTTTTGTAAATAAAACGTTTATTTTATTTAAATAATCTGCCAAAAATCTGAGTGATGTATTTGAGTATGAAGAGTAAATTGTATTTATGCTGAAGTGAAAGAATTCATTAGCAACAATTATTCAATTAAAATAAACATTTTATTTACAAACATATAACATTTTCTGTTCATTCTCACAAAATATCTTTTTACTTCAGAAATGTTAAATTAGCATCGCTCTCAAAGTTGTAAATCTTTATAATATAAAATTTAAAATAATCCTGAAGTCGAATGAAAATAAAAAATCATGTTCAAAAATATTATTTAATATTAATAATCTACTTAAACGGTGATAAGTTTTCATTTCGGCTTAGGTTGGTTTTTTAAATTTAAATCATTTTCAACTTGATTTCCAACAACATTCAAAAACTTCAGATTTTGACTATAAACATCTTTCAAAGTGAATGAGATACCCCTAAATTACAAAAAATTAAAAAAAAAAGAAAATTAAAAATCATCCATGCGAGGGTGAGGGAAGAAATATGTTTCCAAGATAAATTCACGTTACATGTATATTTAATATTTTACTAATATAAATATAAAAATCAACAAAACATGACCATCAGGTACAAACATCATACACAAAATGTAACAGACCTAAAGTACGTTTGCGTACACATCGCTTCTAAAATTACAATAATATTTATTCATATTATAACTCGCTCTTACTCGAAACTTCACTCACTCAAGCTATAATACGATTTTTTAAACACATACATGTACCACTTTTTTCAGTCAAAAGAACAGTAATAATTTGAGAACTTTTGAAATTCAAATTCAATATCAAATTAAAGAAAAAACTAATACAATAAAGTTTATTGATAAAATATTTAATGTCTTCATCATATGCGTAGAACAGTAGGTTGTTTTTCATTTTAAACAAAATCTTGAGTGAGCACTCTATCGCAATTTTTCTTTGAGTACTTATTTTTGTAACTACTTTTGCTACTTAAATCCTAATACTTATATAAACAAGCCCATAATCTCACTTCATGAGAATTTTTCAGGCATAAAGCTAATATACAAGAAAAGAAATAAAAAGTGTCTAATGTACAAAATATTCTAATTTCTAAAGATGGAAATACATATGTTTAGAAATTTGCCAGGCGGAAATATGATATATAAGTTATATATAGCGTAAAGTATGATATATAACATTCATTTGTTTCATATAAAATATGTATAAAACAAGTGAATATTATATATAATACTTAACACTATATATAATATTTCCGCCTGGGTTAATACGCGTTATTGTTAGTGTCATATAGACGATATGTTTGGTAACTGGAATAGTAAGACTAGGTGTTAATGAGTTAGAGCGACTATCGATTCGCCTCTTTATTTCTAATTACACAACTTAATTAAAATCGAAACTCGCAGTAACCAATATTTATGTATATAACAATAAAAAATGCAAGTATAATCGAAAAATATAATACGCTTTTTTTAACACAGCAAAAGAAAACATTACCTAAAATTGTTACACCTTAATATTCGTTTGGAATAAATTCAGTTAAAGTAATGTGATCTCTAGTAAAATTGATATAAATTCAAAACCTCATCATCTGAATTTCAAAATTTTTAATTTAGCCAATTTTTACTAAAAATCAGATCAATTTCGTTTAAATCCAGAAAAGTTTTAGTGAATGAAGTGCCAACCATTTCAAGGTATAACAATTTTGATTGTTTTCTACCTGGTTAAGAAAGTATAAACAAATTCTTGGCACACTGAACAAATCACATATTATAAACTATATCTACCTAATGATTAACAATAATATCTCATGTATTAACAATATACAAATATTTTTCTCTACCGAAAAATGTTGCATTGAAGTATAATTATAACTCAATAATTTTTTCCTTCTAATTAACATTTGATTCACTTGAGATATTATTTTGTAATCGAATACTTTTAATCGACGAATAATTATATAGTATTTAAGAAGTAATTAAGCTATACGACGAGCTACGAATAGTCGAATCTTTCATGATATTTTAACACTCACATCTATGTTTATACTGGCACACTGGAAATTATCAATGATATTGATTTGAAAATCTATCTTAAATATCAAATTTTGCTAAACAATATTTTCATATTAACGTTCTGAAACTTACAGACTTACCTAGAATTAAGTTAAGAAAATGTACATATACCTATGTTGACAAATTTTTTAGAATATCATGATATTTATTACTTGAAATTAAACAACAAATTTATGAAAGCAACATAGCGAAGTCGAATATTAATAAATACCATGATATATGTACATATGCGATTAATGACAATTATTAACCAAACTATGTGAAACATAAGAAAAATATACAATATTTTACACTCAAGAATCTAATGAAATGGACATTTTTATATTTATGGATTTTTACTAATTTTCTTAAGAAGTATTATTATGAAGTAGTTTATAGGTAGAGTAATTTTTTAATTGTTTCGAAATCTAAAACGAAATTTACAATATATGAACATAAATGTACACTGTGGGAAACTAATTTTTGATTTTGAGTTTTGATGTTTTCAACGAGTAAATGTTTTGTGATATTTAATCTGTAGGTTATGAATTATGAATTATTTTTAGACTCTCAGACAAAAGGGCCTTTTGAAAAAAAACTTTCTATATTTCATAAAGAGTAGGACTTTTCTAAAAAAAGATGTTTAATAAAAAATAAAACATTTTTTATGGAACAAGTCTTCAAAAGATTCTACGCAAGTTTCAAACATTTTAAGGGATTTTATAGGATTTGAAATTAATAAATGTATTATAATAAAACTTTTAAAATTTTTCTTCAATTTCAAAATTTGCAGGTATTTTATAAAGTTTAAAAGAATTTGAAACACTTGGAAGGATTTCAAGTTTTGTCAAAAGATACCTAAATTCTGTTATGTTTTTACGTATATGGCTGGACAATTAAAAATTCTAAAATTCTGAAGTTCTAAAGACGATTCTGAACAATGTCCAATGTGTCGAATCAGAAAAATCAGACCGTTTTAGTTTTTTTTTCTACTTTTTAATGTCTTCTGTATCGGAGTGCATATGACAATTTTTTAAAGAGGATCAACATCTTCAAAAAAATCGTGTATATATGTCTCCTTTCTACCAAGTATATTGAAAAAATAGCTACCAAAGCTTTATATGTCCCACCTAAGCATTTTATTATTGCTAAGCGTCAAATACTCCAGATTTCTTGACCAAATGACCAAAACATGAAAAACTCTACTGAGCAACTAAATTCAGTCTCGAACTTTAAACTTAGACTCAACATTTCATTCCAAGGAGATGAAAATTCCCTCCCCTTGTTAACATTCACCCAACATTAACAAACTACTAATCTTCTGTGAAACCTAATCTCGAAAAAACAATTTAATGTCAGAACAGAATCTTTCTAATTACCATTAATTTCTATAGTTGTGACTGAATTGGTCTGCCTCTCTTCTTCAGTAGCCGGTGGTGGGGATACAGTAAAAGCACTGAATCCGTTCTCCACCAAGCTCAGTAAACTTATCGGCCCTACTCGATTTTCCTTCCTTTCCTCCAGTTTCCTTCTAGCACTAAGATCCTTCTCCCTATTCGCCGCATTAGCTTTTGCATTTTCATTAACCAATTTCTCCAGCTTTGACTGTGGCCTCTCCGTCGTGTTGTCCAGAATTTCATTATTTTCCACAGGGACTCCATATTTATTGACAGTCGGCTTGTAAGTCTTCACCTTCGAATGACCTTGAATTATAAGATACATTGGTCCCCGAATGGGCTTAGCAGGTTGCTTATAGTGCGAGAAAATTGGATCAGTCGTCAAGCTTGGAGCAGTTGTCGTCTGTAGAGAAGGTGGCGTTGATATAAAATCAGTCGACAAACCACTCTCCATCTTCTGGGACTCTTCACTATTCAGCAAATGGATCAGAGGTGATTGGTTTCTTGTATAATCCATAAAAACTTCTCCATTCATCGAAACAGGTCCTCTAGTAGTTGGGGGGAACATTGACGATTGCATGGTTGTTCGTAACATTGGATCTGGAACTGGTGAATACCTGTGACCTTGAAGTTCTGCTCGAGTGACTTGTAGAGTTGAAGATAACCCAACAGGAGAGCTTGTGAAGGTCGCCGGGAAAATCTGATGTTGCTGATTTTGATGATGTTTATTTGGATGCTGCTGATGCTGATGTTGCTGATGCTGATGTTGTTTATAAGCTTGATCTGCACTCATGTGTGGCCTCATGACGCTCTGAGGTGGTCCCATTTTTATGTGGACCATAGAAGGTGGTATCTGACCCATGTTCATCGGAATAGGTGGTCTGAATCCAGGACGATGCTCTCCTGGACGGGGCGCCATTATAGGTCGTGGATGCTGAAGAGCCATGGGCTGGGGCACTGATTCCCCAAAGACGTGGAAGCCGGGATGTCTTGCTGGTTGACGAGTTGGTGGAATCCTGTTGGATAACATGTTAGAAGAGTAAGCTGTTTGGGTGTTCTCCATATAAAGAGGCATCATCGGAGAACTGATGCTGCTTCTGAAAGGTTGTGGTTTCTGCGTCTGCAGAGGTCTTTCCATACTCATTAAATCTGAACCGCTGGACTCTGGCGAACTCATAGAGTTACTTGGAATCTTGTCTGCATTCTGATTCATGTTGTCATTTATTTTCGAGCTATGATTCTGAATCGGAGAGTTTTGAGTTGAATTTGGTATGACCGAAGACGATTCAGTGGAATTGAGATTAGAGTCTGGGTTTATTTCGACGTAGTTGACTGGCATGACTACTGAAACTGGCTCCTTTTGGACCTCAAGTTCGAACGATGAGGGTGAGTTGGCAACGACAATGTGCATCTTGGGTTCCGTTGAATCAGTGGAAGATTCAGTTGAAGGGTTGACTGATGTAGTGGCTGATGGGCCATCTAGGAGAGCCTTTTCTTCATGATCTTGAAAATTACCTTCGTGGAAGAAGAGATCATTGTGTCCAATCACAACCTCCTCGTTATCGTTACTATCTCCATCAACGATAATATTAGCATTCTGACCAATGACGACATCATGGTTAGCTGATGCAGATGCATGATGATCTCCTTCGTACCTGTTTGGTGTCTTATACGTCACTTGATTGATTTCTACTGGTGGAGCGAAAGAAGTAGGTCTACTAGAACCTATCCAACCACCGGATAAGGTCTGCGTCGACTGGTAAATTAGATTAGACTTTTCGAAAGATACTGAGGGAGTTGTAGCCTCGAATCTTTGGTTAGGAATTTGAGAAGATGGGGTAAACATAATCTTGTTTTCTACGTGTGTGATCTGAGGTTTAAGAGGAGCTGGAGAAACATGAGAATGAGTTGACCACAATGGTGGGTGACCTTGAGAGAACATTTTAGGGGGCTGATTATAGAACTGGGCCTCTTGTAAGGTAGGACCTTCTTCAGTTTGGGTGCTGAATTGTTGAGATTCTTGGAAAACGATCTTCTCTTTAAGAAGATTTCCATAAGAATTTTGACCCAGTTCATTGATGGGCTTTTGGTCTATAGGTGGTGGCATCATCATAGTGTAGGGTTTTGATTTTTGATTGTAGAATGGACTCGGGTAGTAACTGGCAGGTATTGATTGGATTCTGTTTTGGTTTCTGAAGTCCATGGGACCACCTCTAAAGTTATTGTTGCGGATCATTTTCGGAGGTTCAGCACCAGTGCTGCCTGTGAAGTCATTTCTAAATGTGTCCTGATTTCGATTGAATTTTGGTCCATCTACGAATTTGAGGAAATGTTCTGGGATTTTTGAACTGGTTTTTTTGGCAGTTACTCCAAGGACAAGAATATCGCGTTTTGCTGATGGTTCGGTTGTGTGAGTGTCTAACCAGTATTGGACTCTGTCGAGTACTGGGGGAACATAGTCGAATGTAGGGTCGTTTTTCAGTGGATCTCCTCGACCCAGGGGTGTCCATTCGTCGTAGTCCATTCTTGGAGAAAAAACCCTGGATCTGCTCTCGGTAGGTCCTAAAATCAGAGGAAGATTCTTTTTTAGTAACAGAGTCTAAGAGCTCTCGGATCATATCTAAAAAAAAGTGGTAGGGGAACATGGAGGCAAAATGACGCATGGGGCAAAGCGGGAAGATCATCAATTTCTTATAATTTTGTTGTTATTTTCCAAGTTATGAGACGCATGGATCAATTTTGTGCCAAGTTCTAATTTTAAACGATTTTCAGCTACACGTAAGTAATACAAATGTTTGTTTAATTAAAATCGCTTCAGCACCATTCCGTTGTGTAGTTAATAGCTATTCTTTTGCGCCGATGTCTTTTTGATTGGGAGCATTATCGCAATTTATGACAGACAGACTCCAACGTAAAAACTATTTTTTGTTGCTCATGGAGCCTCAAACCGTCGACATTTGATGGAATCCGCGAAAGTAATTTTTCACATAAAACCAATACTTTCTCATTAGGATGAGAATGAAGAAAGTAGAACACGGCATTTTTTCCATGCAAAATAATTTTTTTTAGCACATTATTAGTTGTTTGGGGCACCTATAGTGTTGCATGCAGCAAAAAAGTATTTTAGTCTGCGAAAAAAAATCGTAAATCAAAATCGTCCCGTTTTCCCCATGTTATCTCTTGAAAATCTCGCAATGATTTTTGTTGAAAACCTGTTTGGCTTCAGACTACTTGAAGTCGTTTTACATTTTGAATGTAACATTTATTAGATGAGCATTTCAAAACGAAAATCCTCATCATGATTCGCAATTTTCAACAATTTTTGTTATGTTTTCATTCTACACAGGATATGGGTACTTTTAATAAAAAATTACTAGATCTACAAAATTTAAAATTTTTCAACAATTTGCGTTTTTCGATTTTGCTAATGTTTTTCATCGTTTAGCGTTTTGCAAACAAAAATCATTAGATTTCGATGATTCATGATTTTTAACAATTTTAGGTTACGTTAGCGTTCCACATAAAACATTTGTATTAAAAAAAAATGATTATAAGTTGAACCAGATTTAGAATCTCTTAACAATTTAGGAATATGTCAGTGTTTTTCGTCGAAAATTGGCATTTTTAAATATGTTCAAATTAGATTTCAAAGAAGACTCACATATTTCAACCATTTTAGGTTATATTAGCATTTTGCGTCAAAAATTGGCATTAAAAAAAAATCTTTGAAATTTAAACAAGATTCAGAATCTTTTAACAATTTTGAATTATGTAACAGTTTTTCTTCGGAAATTGGTAATCGTTTTTTTAATTTAAAAATATATATTCTAAATTTTTGGACTATTTTAGGGTTTTTCGTCGAAAATTAGTATTTTTAATAATACAATCTTTTTCAAGAAGATTTGAAAATTTTAACAAATAAAATGTTATACAAAAAATCATTAGATTGAGGGCCAATTCTTTCTGTTTAAAATAATAAAGATTATAAATTGAACAATTTGAGATTGTTTTATTAATGTTTTCCGTTGGAAATAAAAAATTTTTATTTGAAAATTTCATTAAAAATGACATCCTCGTTACCTATACCAAAAATGTATTCTGAGAAAGATGCCATATCTAAAATATATGCATAATTTTGTTATGAACTATTAAGTACTTTTGTAATATTCTATCCATTAGAAATTTTATAATTAATTCTTCTTTATTTTAAGTTTTTCAATCATTCTTTTATTGTAGGACTTGACATTTAACAAAAATAAGTTTGGCAAATGGTTGTACAAACCCTGGATTATAAAAAAATGACACCCTCGTTACGTATGCAAAAAAAGTATTCTGAAGAAGATGCTAAGTATGAAAAAATGTGCATTATTTTTCCACGTACCATTAAATACCATTGTAATATTTTCATCTTTTATGCTGAATTTGTTCAATTTTTTACTTTTATCATTTTTTGGTCAGATTACTTTTTATATCTTGTTTTTGTATTCATTTCTGAATAATTGACAATGATTTTTGGAAAGAATTCTTATGCTTTGGATTGTTCCTTAGATCTGTGAAATTTCTTGAAACCAACCGTAGTTCCCAAATATATTTGATATATCATGATATTTTGTATTAAAAAAAAAAATTAGAACGAATGACAATGAAAATATTTGTATTATCAAACTAAAAAATATTTTTCATTCACGATAAAAATAAAATCTAATTTCTCATGAATAATTTTATGCCAAATATATAAAAAAAAATTCACAATCAAAAATCAGATTTCCGAACTGCCTCATTTGTCGGCTCATTAGAGACAAATAAATTAAATTTGAACATTGTAGCTAAAGAATTCATAAAAATATGTGAAAATCTAAGATTTTCAAACACATTTTGCAGTTAAATAATCATTTTAATGTTCTATAAAAATTAATTTTTTTCCACAGAAGAAAACTTGATGAAAATATTTACAATGTAGTAACATTTTGTTTTTGTTTTTACATCTTTAATTCTAATTCAAAATGTACTGGATTTCTTCTTTTGACTAGAAGTTATGTCTGTGATAATAAAATGTTTTATTTTAAATCAAATTGCATTGGAAATTATGAAAAATATTGTAGTTGGGAATCATTTTTCAAGTATTATGTAGATTGAAAATATTCTTTAAACATTTTATTGTGATAAACTTTGGCAAGGTATTTAAATTTTTTGTACGGAAAATTATATTTAGAAATTGTTGAAAAATGTATATATATATATATATCAGCGATTAAAATAAAACTTCCTTAATTTTTGAGACTGTGATTGTGAATTTTAACAGGAACTTAGTGTCATGATGAATGTGTGAAAAAATATTTAAATATGATACATACATTGATACACAGAAAGTTGATCCTTACAATGTTTTAATTCCTAATAATTATTTATATAGATGAAATTTTAAAATATATGATTTTCAAAGAAATTGATTGAAATGGGGAAATATTGCTGATAGTATTGGAGGGCATGTTAAAAATATCAGGGCGTTTATTTAATTAACAAAACTAAATATTGGGATCAACAACAAAAAATTTGTGGGTAAAATTGTTACTTTTTATTCTTATTATAAAAAATAATGTTCATATGTTTATTATTTTTTCACTAATAAATGCAAAATTAGATCAATTAACCTGTTTAAGTGTTAGTATAAAAAGGACGGAGAAAGAATAAAGGAAAAATGAGAGGTAGGTTTTTTTTTCTTTTTCTCCCTCTTTTTTCATTTGTTATTTATTTGTTTCTAATGACCCAAAAAGTGAAGTTGTTTGAAAATCTAGTTTTTAATTGTGAATTTTCTTCATGCTCATTTTTCATAAAATTGTTTATGAGAAAGTAGATTTCATTCCGATCTTGAATACAAATTTTTTAAATAGATTCGTTACAATCTGCAGGGTTTGCCTATGCATATTTTAAGGGTCCTTTCAATTGAAGACAAATAATTTTTACCTACATTTCTTGAAAGAAATCTTTTTATTTGCATTTTAGTAAGAAAAATGTTTTAAATATAAGCAATTTTAGAAATGAATGGACATTTTTTGGATTATTTTCTTTTCTTATTTGAAGATTGTAATAATCTAGATGGATTGGATCAGAACCAACCACAAAAAAATCACATAAATTATCTCACATGCGAATTATTTTTTATCTCTTTAGCCCAACTATATTTTCTCTCATCAAAGAAACTGGGCCAAAGTGAAAATGGCATATCAATTTCTGTTGTTGATGTTTTAAGATGTACGGTGGAAAAATCTTTTAAACAGTAGCTAAGATGTTTATCTCGAAGTGCTTAAACGAACAATTAGCCGTAATGGTCTCTGTAGTGCGGCACGTCGCGCTTAGAAGTAGAAACGTCTCTTACCTCAATAATGTCAGAGAAAACGCCACGTGCTTTCGAGAGCCATTATTGGCCATTATCCACGTTAAATATATACAGTATTTCATTCTTCAGACTATAATTCCTATCTTTAAAATGTTATAGTACAAGTACTGAGTAGGCTCTATTACAGTATAGACCCACGAAAAATTTTGCATAAGGAAATCCGCGACAGTGAAAAGATTTATAGGTAAGATTCATACAAATGACTTCTCTATTGAGCGCAAAGAAATTCCACAGTCGGGACGAGGACAATTTTATTTGTTGCCTTTATCTTTCCCTTGATGTAAATAATCAAATACGCATTATTCTTTTTTAAAAAATTGCCATCATTCGTTGAATATAACTTTTACTAGAGAAGAGCAAATAAATTGTAGTTGAATAAAATAGGTTTAGAGATAAACAAATGAAAAATGTTTGCAAAATCTTAAAAAATGAGTAGGTATTTATGAATTCTATAGTTATTACTGCCTAATTAATAATAATAATCAAGTGTTCGCAGCTAATATATTCTGTTCGCAGCATTAAGTTGGTTCGCAGAGGTGTTTCTGCTTCTATTCCTTTTTTTTTAAGTCGACTAGAACATTTAACTCTTTCTTTGAAAGAAGAAACTCGGTTTATTTTCCAAAAAATTTTTTATAGATTTTACGGAAAATTGAGAGAAAATTCCAGTCAATTCAATATAAATTACATCATTTTTTCTACTTATACTTACAGTTCTTCAAACATGGAAGATTATTTTTTTCATTGACAAAAAATATGACTTTCGGGTGAGTAATAATCTGACACCGTACTTTTAATATTTTTAAACAATTTTTAAAACATAAAAAATACATTTTCGAGATACTTCCGCGGATGAACTACTCATCAAGGTAGAATTAAATTCGACTATTTGAATTTGATTCGAGTTTTCTATAACTCTCCATTTACCCCGTTTTGTTGACATATTTGTCACGTAAGTGTACTGAATAACTTTGTTTTTATATCAAAATTTTATTATTAAATTTCAAGAGTAAAAAAATGTGACATTCATGCTCATGATAAAATTCAGCACAAACGGGTAATTTTCGCTAGTTTTATTAAAAATTTGCAATTTTCTTTACATATGATTCCTGTAGTATAACAAATTTGACTTCACAACTTCACACTTGAGAGCTTTTCCATATTTTTCAAGATGAATATCTCATTTATCTATTTTGGTTCAAAATTCAACTACTTAGTTGAAAGTGAAACTACTTCATTAAAAATTCTTTTTTTCATGATATATCATGCCAGTTGAAAAATCTTTTATTTTTTAATGATATTTTCTGATGCAAATCTAATTATTCCATGTTCAGTTGAAAATTCATTTTCTTCAGTTGAAAATTCAACTATTTGTTTGAAAATGTCTGTATTTTGTAAAAACTTTATCTTTTGGGGTAGAATGGTAATTCTCTTGGTGATTAATTCATCTTTTTGGCTGAAAGTTCAACTACTTGGTTAAAAATTTAACTAAAAATAACCATATTTTGTGGAAAATTTATGTATTTTGTGGGAAATTATTAATTTTTAGTAGAAAATGAATCTTTTTGGTTAAGAATTCATTTCTTTCGTTGGAAATTAGTTTTTTTTCAATTAATTTTTTTAGCTGAAAAAAAAACTAAATTTTCGGTCGAACATTTTTTTAAATAAACATTTGATCTTTTTGTTAGAAAATTCACTTATATGGTTGAAAATTTCACTATTTCGTTAAAAATTGATTATAATTGCCTAAAAACTTATTTGTCTAGCTGAAAATTAAACTATTCTATTTTTTGTTGAAAATATATCTTTTTTAGCTGAAAACTCATCTATTTTGTTGAAAAATTATGTTTCTTTTCTTAGAAAATTAAAGCAGAACATTAATCTCTTTGGTTGAAATTTCATTTATTTGGTTAGAAATATTTGTTTTCCATTCTTAGCTTGTCTCATTGAAATTAAAATATTTTTAACTGAAAATTCAGCCATTCCATTTTTTGTCGAAGTTTTTTTTTTACATTTAATCATTTTGATTGAAAACTCATCTTTTTGGTTTCGGATTCAACTATTACTTTAAAAAGTTATTTGATTCGGTCGAGAACTTCTTTCTCTCACTTAAAATTGAATTATTATTTTTTTTTAAAGTTTATCTTTTTTAATTGCAAATTCATCAATTTTTTCTTAAATTTGCCTTTTTTGTAGAAAATTCAACTATTTTGTTAAGTTTTTTTTTCTTGAAGATACATCATTTTATTTAAAAGTTTATTTATTTGGTGAATAATTAAAAAAATTTTATTGAAAATTGTTTTTTTTCGTACCTAAAAATGAATTTTTTTGCTAAGAATGTACCTAATTCATTCTTACTAGAAAATTGATCTTTTTCAGTTAACATTTCATTCATTTTGTTGAAAACTCATCTTTTTTAGTCGAAAATTAAATTATTTTGGTAGAAAATGTATATTTTTGGGTTGTAAATTCACCTTCTTTTTGAAAAATTTGACTTTATGACTTGGAAACTTAACATTTTGGATAAGATTTTTTTCTTTATTGGCTGAAAAATATTTCTTGGCTAAAAATTCAACGCTTTTGCTGACAACTCGTATTTTTTTGTTCAATTGAACAGTTTTTGATTGCAAATTGAAATATTTGTTGGTAAAAGCATCAACAATTACACTCTTGGATGAGAATTAATTTTTTACATCAAAGATTCATCAGTTTGGTTGACAATTTAATAACTTTATTGGAAATTTATTTTTTGATGTTGTAAATATTCATAATTTTAGTTGGAAATTCATATATTTTGTTGAAAAATGTTTTTTTTTTGTTTGAAAATTAATTTCTAACTGCAAATTGAACTATACTAGCTTTCTGTTCGAAAATTAATCTTTTCTTGTAGAAAATTCAACTACTTGATAGAAATTTGAACTAC
This sequence comes from Andricus grossulariae, assembly GCA_011634705.1. NCBI lineage: Eukaryota > Metazoa > Arthropoda > Insecta > Hymenoptera > Cynipidae > Andricus > Andricus grossulariae. The sequence continues at coordinate 41,689,616 of JAABKJ010000755.1, read as the reverse complement.
TTTCTTAGATTTTAATTTTTTGCTGAAAGCTTCATCATTTTAGTTTCTTTTTTTCATCACTTTGGTTGAAAATTGAATTATTTTATTAAAAATTAATTTTTCAAGCTAAAACTTCAGCTATTCTATTTTTGGTGGAAAAATGATATTTTTAGGCATAAAATTTCACTAGATATTTGGTTTAAAATTCATGTATTCTGTTGGGAATTAATTTTTTTAACTGAAAATTTAACTATTACAATTTTGACTGAAAAATGTATTCTTTTTGAGTTCACGATTTAATTTTTTGTTAGAAAATTTATCTATGTCGTTAAAAATTCGTCCTTTTTGGTAGAAAATGAACCTTCTTAGTTGAAAATTCAACAGCAACTTTTCCAGAGACAAATTTGCTATAAAATTCAGTAGTTGAATTATCAGCCGACGAATTTTCTACAAAATGCAACTGTTGAAAATTCAATAGTGATATTTTTAACACGAAAATTTTCTATAAAATTCAACAGTTGAATTTTCAATCAACGAATTTTCTATGCAATTCAACTGTTGTATTTTCAACTATACTACGCATTTTAAATTTAAAACTATTCTATTTTACAAAGTAAGAGTCGACCATCTCCAAATTTTGAACGTTTAGAATTGAATTTTTTTATTTGAATTGCTGATAAATGGCACAATATCAAATTTATAGCTTTTTGAATTAAACATTCACATCTTTTAAGTCCTAAAAATAAAAGACGAAAAAAAATAGAAAATTTTCGAAAAAGCATTGATAAATGAATAATTCCAAATTAAAAACTTGGGGGTAGGGAAATTAATTCTTCCGTGAAATTGGAAATCTTTAAAATATTTAGGGGAAATTCACGATTTCAAAGATAATATTACCATAATTTATGGTAGTTTTCACAATGCCTCGGGGAATAAAGATACCCCATGAATTTTTTGGAATTTTCCCACATTTTAAGTAATTTTACCAGCTTTAAGTAGAAAATTATCCGAAATATAATAGAGAATTTTTCCTCAGCCTTTGGTAATTTTCCTGTTCAAATTGGAAAAGTATTTTTCTAATATTTTTGTGGAAAAGTATCATTTTCAAAGGTTATATTACCACTATTTATGGAAATTTTCGTAATGACTTAGGGAATGCTGAAACCCCATGACATTTTGGGAATTTTTTCACTTTTTGAGAAATTTTAACAGTATTATGAGGAAAATTACCCTAAATATAATAGAGAGTTTTTTCTTAATCATTGGTAATTTCCCTGCTAAAATTGAAAAAATCTGGTTTCAATATTTTTGTGGAAAATAACCGTTTTTAGAGGTAATATTTCTAATATTTATTATAATTTTCCCATTGACTTAGGGAATAAAAAAAACGCTATGATGTTTTGGGAATTTTTCCATTCACAAAATTTTTTTAAGTTGGAGAATAATGATATAACACAACATTATGGCAATTATTCCAAATCTTCAGTCATTCTACTCATACCATTTGAAAGTGGAAATTAATTACATTTAAGTCTTGATACGCTTTTAAATCCTTTTGAATTTTTTAACGACCTTGTCAAATAAAGTAAAAGAGTAAGTCATTCAGTTTGAAATAAAAAACTTTAATATTTTCATTACTGGTCACTTTTTCTTACTTAGCACTGAATTTTACAATCATAACATTATTGTCTACTGACAAAAATTGCACGCTGCGTGTTTTGATAACATTCTCAATTTTTTGTTACCAAAGAGTAGGATTTTCGTCTAATAAAAATCAATTTTGGACTAAAAATTAAATAGTTCAATTTTCAATCAAAATTATGAGTTTCCAAACAAGAAAATTAAGTTTCTACTAGATACACAAATTTTCCACAAAAGAAGTGAATTTTAAAGTAAAAAAGAAAACATTTTATAACAAACACGGCAAATTTAGATTTTTTGGTAAAAAAATTAATTTCCAAACAAAGGGCCAATTTTATAATAGAATAATTGAATTTTCAGCCAGAGAGATAAATTTTCAACTAAAGTAATGAATCTTCAACCAAAAAATTTACTTTTTCACAAAGTAGTATAACTTAGAACCAAAAAAGATGAATTTTTAACGAGAAATTGAATAGCTGATATTACAACCAAAAAATGATTTTATTATTAAATGAAAAACATTTGAATTTGAACAAAAAAGACGAATTTTTAATAAAATACTTAATTTTTAAGTTCAAAAATTAAACAAAAAAATACAAATTAAATAAAATTGTAAAATTTTCATCAAAAGAAATGAATTTGCAAGTAAATAAAAGAAATGTTACCAAAAATGAAATAGTTCAAATTTCAGTTGAAAAAATATTTTGAAACACAAAAAAAGAGGTTTGAAGAAAATACTTAACTTTCCAACCAAATGTAATGAATTTTCAACAAAAAAAGACCAACTTTCAAACAAGAAGATAATTTTCTACCAACAAGTCGATTATACAACTATAGGATTAATTGTTGGCAAAAAAAAAATATTTCTCATGAAGTAGTTAAATTTTTAAACGACGAAATGAATTCTTAATCAAAGTTAATGAATTTGCAAACAAGAAGAAGAATTTTCAAAGAAAAAGGCCATTTTCAAACGTATAGTTGAATTTTCAACTACAAAGATCAATTTTCAAGAAAAGAAAAACGAATTTTTAAAAAATTAGTTGAATTTTCAATTGAAAAATGATTTTTCAACCAAAAAGATTAATTGTTGAGCATCCAGATTTTTCAACTAAAAGAAACGAATTTTAAATAAAATACATGAATTTTCATCCGAGTGGTTCATTTTTAAACTGAAAGAGGCAAATTTTTTACCAAAAACAGACAAGTTATATTTTCAGTTAATCAATTTTCAACGAAAAAATCTAATTTTCATCAAAATAGTTCATTTTAAACCAAAGAGGTGAATCTTCAGAAATATTTTAAAAGCTGTTGAATTCAACTGAAAAGAAAGAATTTTCAACAAATCATGTAATTTCTCAAATGAGAAATATAATTTTTTAACCAAAAATAAACAAAAACAAATAAAAGAAAATTTGTTAACAAAATACTTAAATTTTCAACTAAAGAGAAGGAACTTCAACCGATACAATTTTATTAAAAAGCATTTAAATTCAACTTAAAAAAGGTCGATTTTTCTCCCAAACGGTTGGTTTGTCAATTTGAAAATATGGCTGCTTTTATTTTTCGCTATAAAATATAGAAAACTTTTGAAAACATGTACTTTGAAACCTTCTTTCAGCAAACAGGAATGTTATGTTTGTGGAATTCAGAACTACGCATGAAAAACTGACTGTACTTAGAATATTAATTTTTTTTATTTTTCAAACTGAATGACTGACACTATGACTATATTTTGAGAATGAGCCATAAAATTTAATTAATAATTTATATAAAAAAGCTATTTGTCATATATTAAATTTTAATTTTCACAGAACTCGGACCCAAACAGATCGCGCACTCTGGTGAATTTCAGAAACAATATGCTAGTTTAGATAATAATTTTCTTGACTTTTTAAGGTTTTCAATATTACCCTAATGCTAATTATGTTTGAAAATTATTTCAATAAGTTGTCAATCAAAATTCAGCAGTGCGACACCGGGGCCGTTACGAAGTCCCTCTGCTGATTTAAGATTAACAACTTATTGAAATAATTTTCAAAGATGATTGACGTAAGGGCAATAATAAAAACCTTAAAAAGTTAAGAAAATTATCATCTTAAAATAGAAGGTGCTTTCTGGCGTTAGTATTCTCTACTGAGGCGTTCAGTGCTGTGTCAAATATATAATGAGAGTAATTTATCTGATAAGAGTAAAGGATTATTGTGAGTGTTTGTACTGATGTTAAGCATGTAAATATATACGCAATGGGTTAATGGAGATGAATGAAATATGAATGAAGAAAGTACTCGTTGCAAATTTACCCTCAGGTATGCATTCCTAGAAAATTGTTCTATTCGTCGTTGACTAAGCAAAGATTCATTAAGGTTAAGAGCTCGTTGCTTTCAAGACCCAAAGCCGGTTCATGCAATGGATCTTTTCTTTCATTTGTTGGTGCCATCATCTCGGTAACGAGTCTCGTATTTTAAAAAATGCAACTTTTTATCAACAGGTTTTTATCTACAGTGCTTCAGGCTAGCTTTTATAAACTCTAATGCTGAGGATGCTTTTTTTATTATTTCTATACCCAGAAGGGCAAAGAATACAAAATACATGAGAATGATGAAAATATTACGGCTTTCCTACACTGTTAGAAATTTCCTGAAATTTCAGTCAGTGTTCAATTACTTATGTCACTGAAATTTCATACACTGAGAAAAATGGATTATACGAACTGGATAATAGAATTGAAGATTAATGCACCGTATAGAAAAGTATATTAGCGCGTATAATCTATAATATTTTTCTAATATATATGAAGATGTTATCAAATATAATCTCTAGATGTTAAATTATTATAATCTTCAGGCATTAAATTCTAACATCTCAGATTTGGAAATATGCAGGCGTCTGTGTAGTCTCAGATGATACCTCGTATCGTGGCGCGTGTCATATGCATCCGTTGCAATGAAAGAAATGATAAGCTATAAAATGACTATTCGTGCTAAATCACACGTGATTTGGATGACGAAAATGGAAAAGTTTATATTTCCTTTCATTACAAATCACTGCCACTTGTACAAGTACAGAAACTTAGCCTCCTTTACTTTCGTTTTTGTAGTCTTATGGTAGCCACTTTCCTGCTTATTGTGTGTTTAGAAAATTGAAATTTGTTTTCAGTTCTACTTCTGAGTTCGTCTATTAAAATTTTGTATAGGTTTATGAATGCGTTTGCATAAATCATTATATATATTTGAGGTTATCTAATGGACCAGTATTCTAATATGGATATTAGGTTTTAAAATCTTGGATTATACATTTTATTATCTCAGATTATAAAGTTGTATAATCCAAGATATTATCCTGTCATATATATTTCTCAATATCTTCCGATTGCAGTTCTAATAATCTGGATTGCTATCCCATAGTCAATATTCCAAGATTATATCCGGTAACATATTTTTTATTACCGGGTATAATCCATTTTTCTCAGTGTGCAATTGACTCTGAAACCTGTTTCAATTGCTTGTACATAAAATATTATTGGTGGCTGAATAAATTTCACTGTGGTTTACGTAAATTTTATAAACATGCATTGCAAATGAAGTAAGATTTTTTATTAAATTTAATAAACTGAAATGAAAATATGAACAAAATTTAAAAATAATTCATGAAATTCAATGTAGAAGCTTTGTATGTGATATATTTTTCTATCGATTAATACATTTTTTGCAATTACATGTACAAAATTGGTTTAAATTTTTTATTCAGAAAGAATATCCGTATGAATATCCGTGGGATATTCATGAACATTTACAAAAAATTCAATACACTATCTCTTAAAATAGTTTCAAAACTTACATTGAAATTTCAATGAGGCTATTTAAATTTCAGTGTTACATGAAATTTTAATGAGTTTTTCACTAACCGTAGTGCAAAAAGCTTCATTAAAATTTTCATGAAATTTCATGAACTTACTTCTAACAGTGTGTGTAGGGCTAACCTGCAACCTTCAACTTTTGGGATATCGATTTATTGAAAAGTTAATTACGAAGCACATGAAATAAATGCTGTATATTAATTAGGCTCTGCAGTAACACCAAAAAAACATACACAAAAACTGGGTTTACTTTCAAACACTTTGATATAGATTCTACAGAAAATATTATATGATTTGAGAATTTTATATATGATTTACATAAGTTTCTCTATTATAGCGAGAAAATTCCAGTAAATTGAGTATGAATGACACCATTTCTTTCATTTACTTATAATTCTTTAAAATTAGCAAATTATTTTTCTTATTAACAACATTTGTCTTGCCGCGTTCTGAATTATCCGAAACCATACTTTCAATATTTTGTTAACATTTAAAAAAACATCAAAAATACATTTTCAAAGAATTTCCACATGAACTGTTCATCAAAGTAGAATTACATTCGACATTTTGAATTTGATTCGAATTTTCTATAAAATTCCATTCACCACGTTTTCTAGGCATATTTGTCACATAAGAATATTAAATTATTTTATTTTTATATAAAAATTTTATTTTTAAAGTTCAACAGTAAGGAAAACGTAACATTTATGTGCATGATCAAACGGAGACAAATTTGAGATGTATAATGTAACATTTTATTCATATTTTCAATTTATATCTGACACCATTTGACACGCGCTCGATTAAGTAACTTTATTTCTAATTACATTGAAAATGGCATTTTCACAATAAATGAAAAATAACTATTTTTATAAATTTTCATTACATTATTTACATTTAAATAATAGTTTTGAATTTCAAAACTTACCGCAAAAGATTAATTTTTTCTTTTGTGATAACAAATTTAAACTTGATCATTTAATATAACAAATTTCACTTCAAAAGTTGACACCTTAGAGGAAAAACCTTTCTTTGTTCAGAGTTCAACTACTTGGTTGAAATTGGAACTACTTTGTTAAAAATTCATTCATTTGGTTAAAAGTTCATCAATTTCGTTGAAAACCCTTTGTTTATTCGAAATTCAACTATTTTGTTGAAAATGTGTTGTTATAAATTAATTTATTAACTGAAAAATTAATTATTCTACGTCTGGCTTAACATTTATCTTCTTCAGTTTGAAAATTCAGCTATTAGGTTGAAAATTTCTGTATTTTGTTGAAACTTTGTCTTTTGTGGTAGAATATTAATCTTCTTAGTGATGTATCTCCGGACGAATTATTCGTCAAGGTAGAACTAAATTCAACTATTCAAATTTGATTCGAATTTTCTATAAGATTTTATTTACCAGGTTTTCTGGACATATTTGTCATATAAATTTATTAAATTATTTTATTTTCATATCAAAATTTTATTTTTTATAATATTTGGAAAACTAGCATTGTTCTATATTATCATTCCATTATTTAAACTCGAATAATAATTTTGCAAACCAAACCTTAGCCAAAAACGGTTAATTTTTACTAATTTTATTAAAAATTTGAGCTCGAATCATCCTGTCAATTTTACGTTGGTCCCAGGATTATTCTCCTAATATACCTAACGATTTGATTGAATATTCAAGATTTTCATTATTCGTAAATAGCGAATGAAACACCTTTTTTTTGTCCAAAAATTAACTTTTTTCAAAAATGTTCTTTCGGTTGTAAATTAATTTTTGTTAAAAATCAATCTTTTTGGTAGACAATCAATCCTATTGGTTGAAAATCCATCTGCTCGGTTAAAAATCTAACTATTTAGTTGAAAATTTTTCTTTTTTTGCTAAAAAAATGCATCTTTTGGGTTGAAAATTTAACTATTTGGTTAAAAATTTATTTTCGTTGTTGAATACTTATCATTTTAGTTAAAAATTCATTTCTTTGGTTAAAGATTTAACTATTTTGTTGGAAATTCGCTTTTTTTCTTTTACTGAAAATGTAGCTATTCCATTTTTGCTAGAAAATTGATCATTTTCAGTTGAAAATTCACTTATTTTGAAAAAGACTCGTCTTTTTGTTGCTGAAAAGTCAATTATTTTGTTAGAAAATGCATATTTATGTTCTAAATTCAACTTTTTTGTAAAAAAATCGTCTTTTCGGTTTGTAAACTCAATATCTTTTATGAAATTTTTTTTTTATTTTCGCTGAAAAATCCTTTTTCTGATTTAAACATTAGTCTGTTTTAGTTAATGATTCAAATGATTTTTTTCAGATTAGTATTTTTTTTGTTTAGTTCGACTGTTTTTGATTGAAAATTAAAATATTTTTTCTGAAAATATCAACTATTACACTTTTTGTTGAGAATTGATTTTCTTTAGCATCAATTTGATTGATCATTTAACTATTTTGTTGAAAATTCGCTTTTTCTCAGTTGATAATCAATTATTTCAACTGAAAATGTAAATCTTTTATTTTTGTTCAAAATATATCTTTTTTAGTTGAAAATTCAACTATTTGGTTGAAAATTCATGTATTGTATGTATGTTTTACGTAATTTATGAATGATTCCTTATAAAATTCTGTATGCCTGGTGTCACTAAAACTGTTTTAAATATATTTAGAAACAATTTTTTTTACATTAACATTAATTTGGATTTTGTAATTTGGATTATGAAATATTTGTCTTCGTCTTCTTATCAAAAAAATGACATTGATCGTAAACTTAATGATTGAATGACAATTAAATTATTTGAAAAGTTCATCAATTTTTAAGCTTCAAGAATTTAATTTTCGAAAAAACTGCTACGAAAATATTCCCTTCATATTTTTAGTTTCACTTTAATTTTTTTCAAGGCTGATTTTTTTATTTTTGATAAGTAAAAACTGGGTTTTCACAGTATTATACGAAAGAATTCTTAAAAATCTTATTATTCATATATGTCTCTGATTAAGAAATGGTTTTCAGTTTATTATACAATAATTTCCGCTTTGATAAAAATTTCCAATCATACAATAAAATTAACCATTAACAAGTCAGATAATAATTGTATGATTGGAGATTTTTTCAATCAAAAATAATGATACATTTCGCAAAAAAACTTTTTGTAATCTTAGACAGAAATAAACAAAAATAATTTTTGAGAGAAGAAAAAAATCTATATACTATTTAAATGCAATTTTATTTTTTCAACTTTAATTATTATATAAAACTGTGGAATCCTCATTTTCACCAATTAAAGTCGAAAAATCAAGTTTCAAGCAAAAAATTAAGATTAAGGCTGGAGAAATGATTTTTTGTTTAAATCTTTGTTTAGGCTACAAAATTTACTATTAAATTCAAGATTTAATGATTTTGTGGGAAATGCAACTATTTTGTTAAAAACTTATTTCTTTGGTCGAAAATTCAACAACTTGGTTGAAAGTAGTATTGCTTTGTTACAAATTTATCTTGTTGAAGATTCATCTCATTGGTGGAAAATTGAACTATTTTATTGAAAATTTACTTTTTTCAACTAAAAATTTAAGTCTTACATTTGTGGTAGAAAATTGATCTTTTTTAGTTAAAACATCAACTGTTTGGTTAAACATTTATCTTTATCAGTTAGAAATTCATGTATTCTGTTCAGAATTTGTGTTTTTTAGTAGAAAATTGATCTTTTCAGTTAAAAATTAATCCTCTTGTTGAAAATTCATCCCTTTGGTTAAAATTTTCAATATTTTTTGTATTAATATTTTTTATTGCATTGAACCGTTTTTTAATTTTAATTAAAATCTTTTCTGGTTAAAATATCATGAATAACACTTTTCCTTCAGAATTCATCTTTTCTATTTAAAATGTATGTCTTTTGTTGAAGATTTAACTATTTGGTTAAAAATTCGTCTTCTTTGGTTGAATTCAACGGTTTTTTATTTTAAATTAAAATATTTTTTCGCTCAAATATCAAGTATTGCAGGTTTTCTTGAAAATTTACATTTTCGGTTTGTAAGTTAAACTGGTTTGTAGAAAATTCGTCTTTTTGGATTGAAAATTCTACAATTGGATAAAAAATTAAAGTATATAGTGGAAAATTAATCTTATAGTTTGAAAATTCATGACTTCGTTATATTTTGGTAAAAATACAACTATATGGTTGAAAATTGAGCTATTTATTTAAAAACGTAATTGGCAGAAAATTAACTTTTGTTGAAAATTCATTTATGCCGGTTTAAAAATTCAACTGTCTTGTGGAATATTCATCTTTATTGAAAATTCGTCCTTTTGGGCAGAAAATTAATTTTCTTTTTTAAAACTTTATTTCGTTGGCTGTGAATTCAACTATTTTGTTAAAAACGATCTTTTTTAGTCCAGCTTGACTAGAAGAAAATTAATTTTTTTCGTTGAAAATTTATTGTTTAAACAGAAAATGTAAAACTATTCCATTTTTGGTTGAGACCTTTTTTCGAAAATTCAAATATTTGGTTAAAAATTCAACTATTTTGATAGAAAATTCAACTATTTGCTGTTGTGTGGAAATACAAATGTTTTCCAGAAAATTTCTGTATTTTGTTGAAAGGACGTCTTTTTTGGTGAAAAATTAATCTCTCGTTTTGAAATTTGATTTTATTGCCTGTGGATTCGACTATTTTGTTGATAATTCTTTTTTTTCATTTAATTTAACTGGTAGAAAATTCGATTTTTTTGGTAAATGTGTAACTATTCCATATTTGGTTGATAAATAATTTTTTTTCTCGAAAATTCAACTATTTGGTTAAACATTAAACTATCTATTTTAAAAATTAACTATTAGGTAGAAAATTCACTTTTTGTTGAAAATGCATAGTGCCGGGTGGAAAATTCAACTGTTTTGTGCAAAATTCATCTATTTTGTCGAAAATGCGTCTTTTTCAGAAGAAAATTAGTCTTATTTTTTGAAAAATCCTCATTTTGGTTGAGGATTCAATTATTTTGTTCAAAATTGGTTTTTTTTATTTGACTTCAACCAGTTGAAAATTCGTTTTTTCTTTAATCAATTCTTTAAACTAAAAATGTAAGTATTCCATTTTTTGTTAAAAACTTATCTTTTTTAGTTAAAAATGCAACTAATTTCTTGAAAATTCACTTTCGTATGTTTAAAATTCAACTATTTTATTAAAAATTCAACTATTTTTTCAAAGCCTTTGTGGTCATGAATTCAGAATTAATTATAATCAATTTTCACTGACACTTTTACTTTCATCCTCAGTTTTTTTTATATTCGAAATAAAATTGAGAAGCGAGTCGTGCCTCGGGATTTATGTGAGAAAGCCAGAAATTAATAAAATTAATACAATCCTTGCTAAACGGACTCTTCGCGAATTCAATTCGCCCATATTGTAATCCTCTTATCTTGAAATATGTGTAAGCGCATTTGGTGAATTTATGTTCGGTGTACACTCTTAAAGTCTTGTTGTAGAATTTGACCCACTGACCTGCCGCAGAGTGCGAACATAATTTACACACATACATAATACACATATGTATTTACATAAGTATTTACACTTGCTAAAACTCTCTCACTTTTTTTCATGTTTATGGAAAAATAATACAAATTTATTGATGGGCGGGAGAGGGGGTAACGTCAAAAATTTGGTACGGGGGTGGGGGCTCGACTAAAAGTAATGTTACGAATTTATATTACGTTAAGAACGTTTCTTGATGATAAATTTCAAGAAAATTTGCGACTTTTGCGAAAGATGTCCCTGCAATGGTACAGTTCAATAATAACTTAATAAATTAATTTTTGTGCCAGGTTTTTTTTATTGACAAGCGTATTGTACTGCCGAAGTCTTTTCCAATGCCCCCTTTTCCAACAAAATATCTGAAAATTCATGTTTGTAATTTTTCTCGAAAAATATTAATTTTATAAAAAAATGTAGGCATAATAAATATGTGTTTCGATGGGATCTACAAATTTTGTGAGTAACATTTTTTTTCAAAATCAATACTTTTCGATATTTTGAAAAAAAACATAATTTTTGAAGAAAGTCACAATTATTAATAACTTGATTTATAATGATCTGCGCCAAACATCCTTTTAGAGCGTTCAAATAGGGTCTCAAAGGAACCGCTAAGCCTTTTAGTAACCTTTTCACAAGTATGTATAACCCATTTATTGCTTCGGGTCAAAAATTCAAATTTATAAATAAAAAAAAAATTAAAAAATTCATCTTTTTCCTTGAAAATTCGTCTTTTTGAGAGGAAAATTAATCTTCTTTTTTAAATTTCTTCGTTTTGGCTGTGGATTTAACTATTTTGTTTAAAATTCGTCTTCTTCAGTTGAATTTAACTAGCAGAAAATTCGTTATTTTTTTGTTGAAAAATAATTTTTTTAACTGAAAATGTTACTATTCCATTTTTAGTTGAAAGTTCGTTTCTTCATTTGAAAATTCAATTATTAGGTTGAAAATTAAACTACTGATTAAAATTTAAAAAAAATTCAAATTAACAAATTTTTAAAATTAAATTCATATTTTTGGTTGTGGATTCAACTATATTTTGTTCAAAGTTCATGTTTTTTTGGTTAAACTTAACTGATAGAAAATTCAACTCTTTTGTTAAAAATTCGTCTTTTTTATTTGAATTTAACTGGTAGAAAATTCGTTATTTTTTTGTTGAAAAATAATTTTTTAACTGAAAATGTAACTACTCCATTTTTAGTTGAAAGTTCGTTTCTTTAGTTGAAAATTCAATTATTAGGTTGAAAATTAAACTTATCGTTAAAAAAATTAACTGCTAATTAAAATATAACAACAAATTTATATTAACAAATCTTTTAAATTAAATTCATATTTTTGGTTGTGGATTGAACTATATTTTGTTCAAAATTCATAAATGATAGAAAATTCAACTATTTGGTTGAAAATTCAATTATTTTGGTAGAAAATTCAACTATTTGGTTAAAAATGTAACTATTTACTTCAAAAATTAACTACTACTAAAAATAAAGTTTATTTAGAATAATGCAAGTTTAAAAAAAATGTGGATTAAAAAAATCCGAAAATAATCTTATTGAATTATAGCTAGAAAACGTTTTGAAGTACCATGTGAAACTTTCAACTATAAGAATTTGTTAAAATGTTTTTTTAGCATTAATTTTGAATTAAAAAAAAAAAGAAAAGTAACAAAACTTTTTTTAAGACCTAAATTGGCCTGGCGGAACCTCTAAACAATTTTTTAAAAATAAAATATAATTTATGGAAATATTCTAATTAAAATTAAACAATGTAGTTGGGTAGCGTCTGCAAAATTCAAAAAGTGAAAGTTGTATCGGGCTCTCTATTCTTCTCTTTTTATTGCACTTCGTCACTTACAAAGTATGCAGTTTCCGCTATAAAAAAAAAGTTTAACTCGTTTCTTCCAAGTTATCTTGAGGTTGCTTTTTCAAATTGAAATTTGTAATTCTTTTTGAAAGTACTGCAAAAATTTAAGAACAAAAAGTACAGGTAAACTTTGCTTCATGTTCTGTAACAAAATCTTAAGCACTCTCAGTTCCAATGATTATTTATTTATTTATGAACGGTAAACAATTTTAAGATGTAATAAAGAAACATGAAGGAAAGAGCTCTAAAGTAGCAGAAAGAAATTTGTTTCCAAAATATGGGTGAGTTCAACTGTAATCAATTATATTTTGTATCGGCGAGTACGACCTGTATAGTAACTACTCTAATTGGGATGGGAAAGTGCATCCTCGAGCGCATCCGAGTTTTCGGTACTTCTTTGATAAGTCCAGAAAAAAAATCACTGGACTCTATTGAAATTTCATAAAGGCCCACCAATCATGGCAAATTACGAGAGATCCTCCATCATTTTTATGTAATTTTCTCCAATCGAAGAATTTCTAGTAAAATAGAGCATTCAAATATAATTCAAGACAGTTTGAAAACATTATTATTAATGACAAGAATTTTTATTTATAATTTTATTTAAAAAAAGTAAAAATAACGCTTCAGAAAAATATGTATTCAATACCTTTTATTTTGTAACGATTATTTATTAAAAATAATTACATATATATATATAGTAATATATTATATGTATTACTCATTAAAAAATTACTAAACGACAGTACAAAAGTTAATAAAATTAATATTCTTTTTTCAGGATAGGTACGATTTTACGAAAAGCACCAGCTTAGAATAAGTTTTAAAGAAAATATCTTGAAATGAGAAGTCAAAACATCATATGTATAAAAAAATTAGACATAGTAAAGGACATGATATAAGAAAAATCGGCACAGTTTTGCCGAAACGTCAATTAAATTTTATCAAAATTTACCTTTAAAAAGAGCCCAAGAAATTTTTGTTTGTTTGAACATTTTTCGCATTGTAGTCTACATACAAAAAATGCTATTAAAAAAGATAATTGTACTAATGAATTGTTCTTTCTATTTTATTCAATATTTGTTTCATGTTTTATTGTTCTCAAACTTGCAAAAAAAATGTTTAATATGGAATATTTGTTATTTAAATTAATTATCATTCAAAACGAAACATACAGTAATTATAAAAAGTTTCCACAAATTAATTGTGAAAGCTTATACCTAACATGAATAACAAGAAAATTTGTCGAAACAAATAAATACTTTGATGTTTATAAAATCATAGAAATAATTTATTAGAAGAATATTCAATGTAACCGTCAGATTGAAACTTTATAAACTATTTTTATTTCTTGAATAATTTCGAATCCATTTATTCTGAATTAAAAGTTTTTATTAAATTTCAAATTGTATGTTCAAATATTATTTCAGTCTAAAATATATTATTTTTAACCCTTGAAATTTGATATATTTTTTTAATTAAAAAAGATTTTTTTCAATTTTTGGCAATATTTGACTATTTATTTGATCTGAGGAATTAAAAATCAAATATGTGAAATTGAACAATTTAAAACTAAACTATTTAAACAAAGAAAGTTTTCGATCAATAAAATTGCATAGTCTTACATTTACACTTTGGACGTTATAATTTTAATTGCTTCATTTTAGTGAATTTTTAATTTCAATTTTTTTCAATCTTGATGTATGAATAACAATATTGAAAAATGTTCAATTTCAAAAGGCTTTATATTTACAGAGCCTCTGAAATTTATTTTGAAAATATGATTTTCTCACAGATACAAAATAAAAATGCCTAAAAACGTGAAAAACTAAAGTGTTTGGGAATTTTATTCAGATTATGACAAAAAATTTAAATAAATTTTTTTGTTTGATTCTGCAATCAAAATATATTGGATATTTTTATAGAAGCTTTTAAATTTCTGCTCCGAGAAAAAATATAAGATTAAATATTTTTTAGTTGCAGAATTTTTTTAAATTCATAAAGTATATTAAAAATAAATGTATAAGTATAAGAAGATTACATACATTTTCCGAATATAAAATATACTGAACATTGAAAATTATCGAACAAAGCAGGCCTCAAAAATTATTATTAACGAAAATTTATCATTCGAAATTGTAGGGAAATATCCGAGATAGATATGCAAATTTTTATTTTGGATTTCGAGTTGAAATTTTGAAAAAAACAATCCAAAAGTTTATGAGTGTTCAAAAGCAAAACTATAAAGAATAAAAGTTTGATAATTTGGAAATTTGTTTTTAAAAATTTATTTAATTTATTTAAATTTATTTAGGAATATATAGAAATGTTATATATTCCTGTTTAGAGAAAAAATATAATAATAAATATTTTCTAATTGTTTGAATATTCAATTTATTATTCGTCATGGAAAATTTACAATAATTTGTCAAGCACTCTGAATTTTCGTTCAAATAAGATAAAAAACTTTTTATTTAAACGGAAAGAAAAACAGAAAAATCTGGAGTTTATAGGGAAATATTTCAATCAGTTCTTGCTCGAATCATCCTCTTAATTTTACGCTGGCCCTGGGTTTTTTTTCGCAATATAACAATTTAATTACATTTTCAAGATTTTCACTATTAGTGAATAGCGACTGAAAACCCTTTTTTGTTTACATTATTGAAAATTCATTTTTTTGTATGGTGATCCATCATTTTAGTTGAAAACACTTCTTTTTTGTTTGAAATTTTAATACTTTGCTGAAATTTGTTGTTGTTGTGAATTAATTTTTTAATTAAAAATTTAATTATTCTATGCTTGGTTGAATATTTATCTTCTTTAGTTGAAAATTTCTGTATTTTATTGAAACTTAGTATTTTCTGGTAGAATATTAATGTTCTTGGAGACTAATCTACCTTTTTGGTTGGCAATTATTTCTTGAAATTAAAATTTAACTATTAGGTTGAAAGTTCCTTCGAAAATTCAAATTTTGGTCGAAAAGTCACGTAGTTTGTTCAAAATTAATCTTTTTTGGTAGAAAATCATTCTTTTTGGTTGAAAATTCATTTACTTGGTTAGAAATTTATTAAAATTAAAATTTTGTTTAAAATTTATTTATTATTATATTTATATTATTATTATTTCATTTTTTTTCATAGAAAATTCATTTCTATGAAAATCTAACTATGAGATTATACTTTTCTTTATTTCAAAAGATTTGTTAACAAATCATGTATTTTGTTAAAAATTAATCTTTGTTTGTAGGAAATGATTCTTTTTTTGTTCAAAATTCATTTCTTTGGTTGAAAATTTCTTTAAAAATTAAAATTTGGTTCAAAATTTATGTATTTAGTTGAACATAATTCTTTTTTAGTAGAAAATTAATGTTTTAATTTTTTTAAATTAAAAATTAGTTCTGTCAACTGAAAATTGAACTATTAAAAAAAATTAATTAAATTTAAATAATCTTTATTGATAGACATTAATTCTTCTTTGTGAAAAATTCATCTTTTTTGTTGAATTTTTTGTTTTTTTTTGTAGAAAATTCATCTTATGGCTCGAAAATTGAACTACTCGGTGAAAAATATAAATATTTCGTTCAAAATTCTTTTTTTTAATGGATTTTTTTAACTGAAAGTTTAGCTATTCCATTTTTGCTAGAAAATTGACATTTTTAAGTTGAAAATTCACTTATTTTGTTGAAAACTCGTATTTTTTTTAGATAAAAATTCAACTATTATTGTACAAAATGCATATTTTTAGGTTTTAAATTCAACCTTTTTGTCAACAATTTATCTTTCCGGCTTGCAAACTCAACATTCTAGATGAGATTTTTTTTCTTAATGAACTGAAAAATCATTCTTGGTTAAAAACTCAACTCTTTTATTGAAAATTCCTCTTTTTGGTTCGAAGATTATACTGTTCTGGTTAAGGATTGAAATAATTGATCAAAAATTCGTATTTATTGTTTTAATTGAACCGTCATTTTTGATTGAAAATTAAAATATTTTTTCGTAGAAATATCCAATATTACACTGTTTGTTGATGTTTGATGAAAATTCTCTTTTCCTCGGTTGAAGATTAATTATTTTAACTGAATATGTAATTCTACCACTTTTTGTTCCAAATTGAACTGTTTGAGTTTAAAACTCAACTATTTGTTTGCAAATTCATGTTTTCAAAAAGAATTATTTCAATTTAAATAATGAAATGAAAATATGGAAAATTGGTAATTCTTTCGCCTGTTATAAAAATACCACATTTGATTAATGTGCGACGATAAAGTTACTTTTGTTCATGTTAAAACAAATTTTAATTCTCGGCAACATTCTTAATTCTTTATTTGTAAAAGTAGCGTGATATTACTGTGATTACCTATTTTGCTGATAATTCATTTTTTCTTTCGTTTGAAATTAATTGTTTTAACTGAAAATTTTACTGTTATATTTTTGGTTAAAAATTGATTGTCTCTGGATGAAAATTCATAAATTGTTTTGAAAAAACGTTCTTTTTGGTAGAAAATTAATCTTCTTTGTTGAAAATTCATCTTTCTGTTTGAACATTCAACAATTTGTAATCCATTTTCTTTCTCTCTTGACTCAAAAATCTTCAATAGTTGAATTCAACTGTTTTTTATTAAAAATAAAAAATCTTTCTTGGTTGAAATATCAAATACTACATTTTTCATTCAGAATTCCTCTTTTTGGAATAAAAATTTAATTACTTGGTTCAAAGCTAAACTTTTGTTGAAATTTAATTTTTTTTTTTGAAGATTGATAATTTCAATTGAAAATTCATCTCCTTGGTTGCTGAATGAAATATTTTGTTGAAAATTCGTTTTTTCTCCAGCTGAAAATTAATTTTTGTTGTTAAAATTTTTTGTTCAAAATTGCATAATTTCAGTTGAAAATTCATCACTTTGTTTGAAAATGTAACTGTTGCTTTCAGAATTATTTTTTTGTTGTTGTTGCTGAAAAATTATCTTTTTTAGTTGAAAATCCGTGTATTTTGATGATTATTTATCTTTTTTGGTGGAAGTTAATTATCCTGATGGGAAATTCAACTATTCCAGGTAATGATTCATAATTTTAGTTAAAAATTCATCTTTTTTATTTAAAAATGTAACTATTGTTTTCAAGATTACTTTCTTTCTGTTTAAACATCATTTTTTAAACTGAAAATGTAACCATTACAATTAAATATTCCATCATTTTAATTGAAAATGCGTCTTTTTGATTGAACATTAATTTGTCAAACTGGAAATTTGACGATTCAATTTTCGGTTAAAAATTGATCTTTTTAGTTTAAAATTCATGTATTTCGATGAAAATTCATAATTTTTTGTTGTTGAAAAATCAACTATTCCAGTTAAAGATTCATCATTTTAGTTAAAAATTCATCTTTTTTGTTTAAAATTCAACTATTCCAGTTGAAGTTTCATCATTTTAGTTGAAAATGTATCAGTTTGGTTGAGAATAATTTTTTTTCACTGACAATTTAACTATTCCATTTTTGGTTGAAAATTGATCTTTTTCAGTTCAAAACTCAACTATTTGGTTAAAATTTTTTCTTTTTCAAATGAAAATTCAACTGTTTCGTTGAAAATTCATGTCTTTTATTGAAAAACCGGCTTTTTGGTAGAAAATTATTCTTCTTGATTGAAACTTAATCTTTTTGGTTTAAAATTCCATTTTTTGCTTGAAAATTCAAGTATTCCAGTTAAATATTCATAATTTTAGTAGAAAATTCATCTTTTTGGTTACAAATTGAAATTACTTGGTTTAAAGTTGAACTCCTTTATTAAAAGTTTATCTTTTCGATTAAAAATTTGACTATTTTTTGAAAATTCGTATTATTTTTAGTTGAAGATTAATTTCTTTAATAAAAAATTTAATTATTCCATTCGGTTGAAAATTCATCTTTTCAATTGAAAATTCATTTTTTCAATTGAAAATTCAAGCTTAAAAATGAAACTACTTGGCTGAAAGTTAAACCAGTAATGTGAATTTTTGCTCAGACATAAAACTAAGTCAAAAACCTTTTTATTTTGAAAGTTTCAAGGAAACTTTTCGCAGTACTTCCAGATTTTTCAGTTGAAATAGTAGAGTCAAAAGTATCTTTTTTTTCAGATATTTGCTTAATTATAAGTAAAAAGAATCTCTATAGGCTCTGATAATTATAATCAAAAATTTATGAGCTGAAACTTTCTACTTTTGAAAAAGCTATCAAAATTGAAAACATTTCATCGCTAATATTTTAGAATAATTCATTTTTATTCAAGTAAAGTGTTTAAACTTTATAGGTTAGTATCAATATTAAAAATGTAGTTTTTGATTTTAATCGAGTTTATAAAAAACTAATTTTTCGTAGCTTTGCTTACTTGGATTGTATGTTATGTTTCTTGAACTGAGAAAATTAAATTTTAATTTTCAAATTGCTGAAGACCTCAGTTTCATTGATTTGTTAGTATTAATTTATCAACAGTATTTAGATAATCTTAGATTTCTCGTAAATCTGAAGTTTGTGGACTTTTTATTTTAAACAGGAAAAAGGCACGACAGTTTCATCCAATCAGGAACGCGGGTTTCCCGACTTGAATAAAAAATTTGAAACTTTTCAAATTTTCAAAAAATTCAGCATATTTTTCTGAACTCTTGGAAATTGTGATGTGTTCAAAATATTTGTAACTGAAAAATTAGGAAAACATTAGCAATTGACAGATACGTTTCTACATTATATATCTTAAACATAATAAAATTTACTTTTGTATTTCAAAGTATTGAAATCCTTTGTTCGGTTTATTATTGTCAGTATTAATGAGAAATTATTAAATATATTATTTAGATGACATAAATGATATTTCAACCAAAAAAGATTTTAATTTTAAATTAAAAATAGTTCAATTCGTGCCAAAAAAGACAAATGTTAACAAAATAGCTGAATCCCTAACAAAAAAAATTAAATTTGACCGCTGTTGCATTTTAAATTTACAAAAAAGATTAGTTTTAAAAGAAGAAATTCTACAAAACAGTTCAACTTTTAAGCACAAAAATATGAATTTTTAAATGAAAAAGATAAATTTTCTACCAAAAAAGACGAATTTTCAACGAAATAGTGACAGTGTCAACCGAAGAGATGAATTTTTGACTAAAATTATGAATGTTTAGTAAAAAAAAAATTAATTTTTTGCAAAGTAGTTGAATCCTCCACAAAAAAGATTAATTTTCAATCAGTTGCATTTTTAACTGGGAAACACAAACTTTCAACAAAATAGTGGAATCGTCAATAAAACCAGATTGATTTTCAATCCAAAAAGACGAATTTGCAGCCAAATAGTTTAAATTTTATTTAAAAAAAGATTTTTCAGTCATGAAAGAAGAAAAAAATTCACCCAAATTATAATTTGAGGGGATAAATGATTTGTTCATTTGTTTTTAAGGTTATCGGAATATAATTTTCGTAAGATTATTAAAAAAATTCAAGAAGATTTTTGATGATTTCGGTTAAATCGAAAAAGTATATATTTCTTTTATTTTACAGGATTTTGTAAAATTTTAGGAAAAATTCGAGTCAGTTTGAAAGATATTTAGGACTTTTGAAAGTTGTCAAAACAACAATGTTTCAAACTGTCTCGAATTATTCTTAAAATATCGAAAAATCTTTCAAAATTAAACAAAAAATTACCCTCAAATCTTCCAGATCTTTTTCGAGATTTGTAGAAATCTTTCAAAATGTTTTGAAATTTGGTTAAACTTTCCTTAAAAAATTATTTTTCAAGATTTTTTCGAAATCTTAAAAAATTTACATTTCTTTTTTTTAATTTTTTGGAAATATTTTCAAATTCCAAACTTTTGTAACCATTTACAAAACTTTTTAACCTTCTGAATGTCTTTTAGAATTATTTGAATTATTCAAAATTTTTTTTTTAATTCTGCAAAATTACAAAAATTGACTTCAAATCTTCCAGATTCTATTGTGAAAATTATGAAATTTTTAAAATCTTTTCGAACATTCTATTGAAATCAATTGTTCAAAATAAAATATATGTGTAAAATTTTAACATGAATTTTAAGAAACATATTTTATTATCATGAAACCTTTTAAAATCCTTTTATTTCTAAATATTCAAAAGTGTACATTTTTTTAACTTTCTAAAAATCTTTTAAATTTTGTAATCAATTCAAACATTTTTTACAACCTCTAAATATCTCTGAAGCTCACTCGATTTTTTTATAAAACTTTGTAATGCTGCTAATTTAATTTTTTTGCTTCAAAATTTTCCACAGTATTTTTCGAAATTTTAGGAAATAATTTTAAATGTTTTAAAATCTTTGTCAATATTCTCTTAAAATCTATTTTTCAGAATAAAAAATCAGATTAAATTTTCGAAAGAATTTTAAGATTTTTTTTATTATCGTGAAAACTTTCAAAATCTTCAAGAAGCTTGAAAAACTTTATTTACAAATATTAAAAAATGTACGTTTTTTTTAACTTTTTTGAAATCTTTTCAAATTTTGAATTAATTTTGAATCTTTCTAACTCTCTTAAAC